>SSNS01000196.1:1006553-1099053 GCA_006937985.1 Aphyosemion australe | reverse complement strand
TCGTGAACCTGCTCACACACGTGGCACGAAACCCTTTAGATTCTGATTACTAAATAGAATTAGCTGCATGTGTCGTTTTATTTGAAAAATAAAGAAAGTGTCGTTTTATTTCATACCCAGAATTCTTGTAGGTATGCTTTAGGTTTATTTCATTTTAGACTTTTTATAGTTTCAGATGATAGAAACAAAAATACAAGTAGTGTAACTCTTGCAGAAATTGTCATTGTGTGAGGAAATGTTAGCATTTGTAGCATGTTTCAACGTTTTTTAAATCAATACATTTCAACTTTCAAATTTTGACCACCTTAATTTAAATAATAAACTCAACTCAATGGACTGTTTATTTTATCATTTTTGTTGTAAATTGGTGCTATATAAATAAACTGAATGAAATTAAATTTAATTAAATTAAAATTAATCGAATTAAATTAAAATAAACTGAATTGAAAAAATGTAATTAACCAAATTTAATTTAATTTTTTTTTTTTTTTTTAAAACTAACTCTGCCAGATTGTCCCTTTTGAGTCACTTCTGCCAGTCCCAAGCCTGGAAAAAAGAGGAGGGGTTGGAAATGTGACACCATTTTTTTAAACCTGTCCTGGCAGACGCAACGGTTGATCCAGGTGCCATAACATGCCAGAACAGTTTTACTCTACAGCAGGAGGGATGTGGAATATTCCTCCTGTTGCGGAGGGACAACAGTACACAACAAACAGGGAACTGACAACAAACACACAGGCAGGACAAAACAGTGGGATCATCAGAATAATAAAATAATAAAATTCTACAAGAATAAATAGAATCCAAACCCTTAAATGGTATTGTCCATATTTATAGTAGCGTGTGTGTGCGTCTTGTAGAATATGTTCATGTGTGTGTTTGCGTGTTTACCTATGTGTGCGGGTCTAAACTGTGTTTTTGTGGAATTGTGACACAAATCAAATGAAATATGAGGTATTAGATTCATTTATAGTTTTAAACATATTCAACTTGTTTTTATGCACTTTTTGTGCACAATATCAGCGATTTATCACAACATTATATATATTTAAATGAACTCTGCATCACTCACTCTGTTCTGATTCTCACCTCATCATGCCACAGATTTAAACACAGACCAATCCAAAGACATTCGAACTGCAGCAGATAAATTGTGCTTCATACCCACTGAGAGAAACTGCACATTGAACATGACCTTTCCTTTTTCTGTTTACAATGCTTCATCCCCATCCAGCAAGATTTCACCTAACACCAACATCAGGTCATGTCCACATTTCAGTGCACACCCACACAAACACTGAAATGGAAAATTTGCCCAGAAGGAGAATCTTTCTGGTGAATATTTACTCTTCACTTAGCAAATGATGACTGAGACGTTTGCAGAGCTACATGAACCAAGGAGGACTTGCTTTATATCTAGTTCTGCTCCACATGGATGAAAATAACATTTAAATGCTTCTCAGACTGAATAAGCTGAAGTAGCTATGTTGTCATTGTTAAAAACAATATCAAATCTGGCTAAATGGTCAAATGATTGGGCTGTATTCATATGGTGCTTTCTAGAGTCCTCGTAGCACTTTACAACACAACAGTCATTCACCCACTCACACATTCATAAGCTGGCAGCAATGAGCCACAATATAGCTACGCTGGGGCTAACAGACAGAGGTGAGACTTCTTCACACTTGGTTCCCTCCAACCAGCAGCAGGCCAAGCTGGGTGAAGTGTCCTGCCCAAGGACACAACGACTGAGACAAACTGAGCCGGGCACAAACCCGCAACCCTCCAGTTACGGGACTTAACTCCCCTTCCACCCTTACCCCATAGTCTAGACCGGACCAGTCTAGACAGGTCTTAGCTCTAGAAGGTGCAAATTCAAGTCCAGCCTCAAGTCTTTTTTTATGAAGTCTATTTATTGTTTTATTTTTCACTGCTTCACAATTACAATTTAACACCCCAGTCCCCACCCTGCTATCCCAGATATAAAAAAAGAATTAGGGTATCTAAATAATGTTGTACAATTCTTAATACAGGTTTGTGCCTACATAACAGTTATATAAAAATGTCCACAGCTACACTTTCAAAATAAAACATAAGCAACAGCCACATGTCAAAAAACTTCCAAACTGACCCGTTGATACTATGCTACTCTTTTCCTAATGTAAATGACTCGTAACCTGTCTTAGTCAAAGTCCATGTTAGACATGGTCATGATACACACAAACCCAAAATAACACACGCGAGGCCCTGGCAGTAAATAACCCTCGCATCTGGTATAGTCCCGCCCCCTTCTCCTACAATAACACCACCCACCAACAACCCAAAATAAAAATCCATACTGAGGAACCTAGCACTGGCTGCTAGGGCGCCAAAGCCCCCACATACTAAAAACTCTCAAATTCAAGACTCACAAATAAAATTAAATTAAATTAAAAAAGATAAATGCTGACCCTTCAAAAGCATTTTCTGCTTGCAAACAATGTGTAGAATTCAGGATACAAAATACAACCTGATACATGGAAACCAGTCCCATATTTATTCTCCATCATCTGTTGCCATGACAACATACTCCTTCACATAGACCAAGGCAGTCTATGATAGTGACAGTCGTCAGTCTCAAGTCTTTAGAGGGCATAGCTGAGCTATGTCTAAAGTATTTGAGGGGCCAAATCCAAGTCAAAAGTTAAGTTTTGATTTTGCCACTTAAGTGCAGTTCTAGTCCAGTCTCAGACTCCAGTCCCCATCCTTGATGTTCTCCAAACAACCCGTTGGTTTAGGGCAGGGGTCCCCAATCCTGGTCCTCAAGGGCCGGTATCCAGCAGGTTTTAGTTGTAACTCTGCTTCAACACACCTGATTTCAATTAGCAAGTGATTTGCAGGCTTCAGCAGAGCTTGAGGAGCTGCTGCACAGGTGATTCAACCACTGAATCAAGTGTGTTTGAGCAGAGAAACCACAAAACCTGCTGGATAGTGGCCCTCCAGGACCAGGATTGGGGACCCCTGGTTTAGGGCAACATCTGGTTTTACCATGTTTTCCACATCTGGTTCCACCCATCTCTCACTGTGCTCAAACCTCAGAGCTTCTTCCTGATGTATGAATATTCTAATTACCGTAAATCCTCTAATATTGGCCTGTATTCCATTACCGGCCGGGTCTCCTATATTAGCCGGTCTCGCTGTCAGCGGAGGTAAATAAAGGCCGGTCTCTAATAGTGGCCGGGGCTACTATTAGAAACAGCGTGTGTGTGTGTGTGTGTGTGTGGTTTTTTTCGGAGATTGACGGTAAAGTGAGCCCTCACTCGATTTTTCGAGGCGCACGTATACCAAGTTTTATGGTAACAGCGGACTAGTGGATCATAATCTCCGGCTGCAAGATGAGCAGAAACAGAACGGAAAATGCTAGTTAGCAGTGATCACTTCATCACAGGTAAGGGCTTACTAAAGGTTTTTATGGCGTTTTATTGAACAGCTATTTAGAAACGCAGCTACATAAACAGCAGGTAAACAGTTTGATACTGTTTTCATGTGTCCTCACCGCAAATAGCTTTTAGAGTGCTAATGGTTTTAGCAGTTAGCTCAGTGTTGTAACGTGGCAGGAAAATAGTTTGATACTGTTTTCACGTGTCCTCACCGCAAATTGCAAGCTGTTTACTTGCCATGTTACAACACTGAGCTAACTGCTAAAAACATTAGCACTCTAAAAGCTATTTGCGGACCGCAAATAGCTTTTAGAGTGCTAATGTTTTAGCAGTTAGCTCAGTGTTGTAACGTGGCAGGAAAATAGTTTGATACTGTTTTCACGTGTCCTCACCGCAAATTGCAAGCTGTTTACTTGCCACGTTACAACACTGAGCTAACTGCTAAAAACATTAGCACTCTAAAAGCTATTTGCGGACCGCAAATAGCTTTTAGAGTGCTAATGTTTTAGCAGTTAGCTCAGTGTTGTAACGTGGCATTAATACCTTAATAAAATCAAACAAATGTACCAGAAATGTGGATTTAAAAAGGCTTAAAACGTTAGTTATAAGTAGATCCTAGCACGTACTCACCGTTAGCATTAGCTATCATTACGAGTTAATTACGTAACTAAAATAGCACATCTCACGAGCATAAACAAGACAACGGTCATTTAAAGCTTCTCCGGATCTCTAAACTGTTAACCAACCTGAAATAAAATAGGCTTTCAGACTCATGAAAGGCTTTTGGTTTGCAGTGTAATATGAGATTTGCCACACGAGATAGTTTGTTGTGTCGATCGCTTCAGCGTTGGGTAAATCCTCCAGCGTGTATTAAAAGTCCAACTTTTAAAATTAAATGAGTCATAACCTAAAGGAAGATATCGTGTCTGTGCCAGCTCGTTTAGAACACTCACTTTCATCCGTCACGCTGTGTTTTATAGTAGAGTAAAACACTTCCTGTCCACTGTTTGAGTTCAGCGCGGCGGCAGGGTCACGTGAGGGAAACCCACCAATCATCACTTTTGATTTGCACGTGAGACTTCAGTCACCACTCAAATAGACACAAATCTTGTTTTTATTCATTCTACTGGTGGTTTATTTTGCTCAAATTGAAATATAGGCCTGCCTGTAATTCTGGCCTCCTTCCAATAAAGGCCTGAACCAGGATGCGCTTGAGTAAATAAAGGCCCGGGCCTGGATTAGAGGATTTACGGTATTATGATTAGCCCTTGCTTTAAGACCATCACTGACTTTGGGTTTGACTGTGAGAACAGCTGTTATGTGCCTCAGGAGCTGCAAGAGAGGCCAGTTGCAGCTTTGCTCCATTAACTAGTTTTAAGTGATGTTTTATTTCTCTGCTGAGTTTGAGTGTCTTAATTCCTTCTTAACACTCCTCTGCACTTCACAGAGCCCAAAACAAATAACACTGCTGACTCAGAGGCACTGAATCATCGGCTGCCTGTATGTGGTGCATGGCAGACATTATTCAGAGAAAATAAACTCCGTAATAATCATCTCAAACCGATCATGATGTGTTATCACTGCTGTAGAAAACTAATGATTTCCCAGGGAGGAAAAAGACAGAATCGTTTTAACCAATAGCTTCTTTACAGGATACATGGAGAATAACATTTAGATCACCAGAAGGGTAAGTAGAAGGTGTTCTCTGATGATCTCAGAAGATTCCACACAAGCATCATCTGAACAGGTGAAGCAAATATGATGGAGCAGGGAGATGCCACAAGAGAGCTGTTTATTAAAATGGAACAGTACAGAGGGTCACAAACATGGAGGACCTCCTTATAACATACTAAGAGAAAAGAGGCACAGAGTCAATTATTCAGCACACGCTGCCATCCATTACTCTGCATTTATTATACATCAGCATGCCAGGCAAGCCTAAGCAGCCCCTCTCCCCTGCTGAGGTCTGACGACTCCCTAAAACACATCTTTCAAATTAATGCACTTGCACAGACACGACCAAGAGCCCACTCAACTCAGGCTGCACACATCAGGCGCCCAAAACCCAGATCTGTCCTCCTCACCCTGTGGAATCACACAAAGAGACAAAGCATGATGATGGTCTGCTGCTGGTTCCATCACAGTAATCACACTGGTAACAGCTTTCTCTATTCACATCAGTATGACAGTTCATTACTGCTCACAACAACTCTGCAGGATACAGTCTGCACACATGCACACACACACACATGCACACACACACATGCACACACACACACACGCACACACACACACACACACACACACACACACATGCACACACACACACACACATGCACTGTCAGGTGTTTTTGCGTGTCTTCATTTAGTCCAGACATTTTACTGCATTAGTGACAATAACTGCCAACCGTTTGAGTACACACACGTTTATGACAGAATCTGCTGTCTAGATGATGGAAGGTTCATAAACTCTAATGTTGTGAATAATAATCTGATGGGTTATAATTAATTGAAAAGTTCCTTTTTGACATGAAATGAGCCTAAAGCCGTCCCAAAATGTTCTCTGCATTTGTGGAGAAAATGTCCAAATAAGTCTAGCAGGCCCGATCCAGCAGTGGGATCAGGGCTCTACCAGTGTAGAAGAGTAACAGCAGAACCATGTTTTTTTTTTAATTTTTTCCCTTTATTCTTTGATTAGCACTGCAACATTTCAACAGAGAACACAAGTCCATCACAGGCAACGTTTCAGTCTAACAAGGCTAATCAAAAGGTATTGGCTGAAGCACATGCTTATTATGCCAACCCTTTTTACAAAGAAGAATCATTTAATATTCAGTTCATGTACATAAGACTCGAAAAACAAAAAAGTAAACCTTCCACCATAGACAAGTAAAGACAATAAATCAAATTAAATTAATTACCATGACAGCAATCAAAAAACAACCAAAGTTTCAATATTATTATTATTATTATTTTTACTCTTTCATCCCTGTTTTATGTATTTTTCTAATATTCTAGTTTTAAACACGTTTTTAAACACAAAGAGTGAACTACACCTTTTTAAATCACTTTCATAACTATTCCACAAGTTGACTCCTAACAGAAACACACCTCTGTTGTTTGTTTGTCCTTATCTTGTTTTTATTTTTAAATCTGTTCCCCTTAAGTCATATTGACTGTCTCTCACTTCAAACATAGCAAATTATTTTGTGCTTTATACATTATCTGTGCTATTTTATATTCAACTAAATCATAGAATTTCAGGATATTGAATTTATAAACAAGATATTAGTTGGTTCTGTATAGTTTGTTTCATTTATAATTCTTATGGCTCTTTTTTGTAACTTAAAAATAGGAAGAGTATTGGTTTTATATACATTGCCCCATATCTCTAGACAATAAGTCATGTATGGAAGCAACAATGAACAATAAAGCGTGTATAATGATTTCTTGTTCAGGACATTCTTTGTTTTATACAGAATAGAAATGATTTTTGACATTTTTGTTTTCACATGATTTATATGAGACTTCCAGTTAAGCTTATCATCTATTATCATTCCAAGAAATTTATTTTCGTATACTCGTTCAATTTCAATTCCATTTACCCTAATTTTAGAGGCATTCTTCATTTGTCTAGTTCCAAAAATAATGAATTTAGTTTTATTTATATTTAGCGATAACTTATTTACATCAAACCAGTTTTTCAATATATTTAATTCTCCTTCCACTATGGTCAGAAGTTGTTCTAGATTTTTACCTGAGCAATACAGTGTGGTATCATCAGCAAACAACACACTTTTGAACAATTTGGAAACATTGCATATATCATTTATATATAATATAAATAATTTAGGGCCCAGCACAGAGCCCTGAGGAACACCACAAGTTGTCTTCAACTGATTAGATTTTACATTATTGATTTCCACATATTGATATCTATCATCCAGGTAACTTTTCATCCACTTATATGCTATCCCTCTTATACCATATCTCTCAAATTTCTTCATTAATATTGTATGATCAATCGTATCAAAAGCCTTTTTTAAGTCTATAAAAACACCAACAGTATATTCCTTTTTATCAGTTGCAGTAGATATTCCTTCTACCAGTTCCATGACTGCCATTGAAGTGGACCTATTCCCCCTAAAGCCATATTGATTATCACTTAAAAGATCATGCTTTTCAATATATTTATCAAGTCTATTCACAAATAATTTTTCTAAAATTTTTGATAACTGTGGAAGTAGTGATATTGGTCTGTAATTTGTAAATTGACACCTCTCTCCACTTTTATGAATGGGAATAACTTTTGCTATTTTCATCTTTGAGGGAAACACACCAGTTCCAAATGACAGATTACAAATGAATGTAAAAGGATTCACTATATATTCAATAATATTTTTAACTAATATCATGTCAATACCAAAACTTTGGATTTTTTATTTTTGAATGTTTTCACAATATCAAGTATTTCTTTCTGCGTTACAGCACCAATAAACATGGAAGACAAATTCCGAGTAACATGTTTAGTTGGTTCGTTATCATTTCTCGACTCTGGAATTTCTTTTGCTAAATTATAACCAACATTTACAAAAAAGTTATTAAATTCGTTTGCAATGTCTTTTGTTTTATTAAGCACAATATCTTTATCTTTTTTAAAGAAATCTGGATCATTTTTATTTTTTGATCCTTTTTGATTATACTGTTTAATAACCTCCATGTTTCTGGTGTATTGCTTCCATTTTGCTCCAGCAGTGTATGGTAATATTCTTTCTTACTTGTTCTTATAATATTTACTAATCTATTCTTATATAACTTGTACTTCATTTCAGCATTTTTCGTCCTCTGTTTTATAAATGTCTTATACAAATAATTTTTCTGTTTACATGCATCTTCTATACTTGTAATCCATGGTTTATTTGATCTATGCTGCTTACTAGTTGTTTCCATTAAAGGACAGTGTTTTTCATATAGTGAGAGAACAGTTGACAAGAATACCTCATATGCACTATTTGGGTCTTCATTTGCATACACCTCATTCCAATTGTGTTCTTTTAAGTCCACCTGGAGGGCAGCCATGGCTTTTGTTGTTCTACATTGCCATTACCAGCTCCGGTGGCCTAGTGGTAGAGTGTCCGCCCCGGGACTGGGAGATCGGGGTTCAAATCCCGGTCGGGTCATACCAAAGGCTTTGAAAAAATGGGACCCAATGCCTCCTCGCTTGACACTCAGCACTAAGGGGTTGGATTGGGGGGTTAAACCACCAAATAGTTCCCGAGCCCACAGCTGCAGCTCACCACTCCCCACCATGGGGATGGGTCACATGCGGAGATGTAATTTCACCAGTGTGTGATGATGACTTGGGACTTTAACTTTGACTTTATTGTATCATATCAAATGATTGGTTTCAATGTGAGTGCATATGCTGCACGGGGAGGAGAAGACCCTTGGAGGATGGCTGCTGGATATCCATAAAGCCATCAGGGACAGGCTGATATTCTGCTGAAGCTCTAGGGATCGGTCTGCTGAGGAGTGGAGGAAAGATGTTTTCTGTGAGGAATCCACCTTGTGATGTTTAGAGCATCTGGAATGACCATGATGATGGTCCAGTTCTACACGACCATCATGGAGTCCATCTTTCCTCCATCACTGTGTGGTACGCTGGGGGATAAGCATAAGCTACAGCGTGTTGTGCGTTCAGCAGAAAAGGTGATCAGCTGTAGCCTTCCATCAATCCATGATCTGCACACCTCCAGGGCTCTGAGGCGTGCAGGTTGAACCTCAGCTGACCCTCTCATCCTGGTCATGGACTGTTTAAACCACTCCCATCAGGCAGGAGGTTCAGGTCCATTTGGACCAGAACACCACGCCACAAAAACAGCTTCTTCCCCTCTGCTGTAGGACTTCTGAACACCAAATAACCGCTATAACCATACAGATCTGCAATAGTCTCTTTATGTTTTTTATTCAAATTCTTTTTTTGATGCATCCTATTTTTCACTTGTATGTTTGCACCATTCCACCAAAGCACATTCCTAGTGATGTGAGACTCACACTTATTGGCAATAAACACAATTCTGATTCTGATTTTGATTCTGAATAAGGATTGACTAGAAAAGAAAAGGTGAGTGCTCCCATCAGTCCCAGTAAAGCATCCTGAGACCATTCATGTGTGTGGGGTTGATTCTCAGCTAAGGGAGTGGACTCACTCACGGCTTAGCCTCGGAACAACGACGTGGATAAAGAATGGGATCTACACATCCTCCCAGAGGAACTCCTCCCAACCGTCCAACAACTGTTTGAGGATGAAAAACGACTTTTTCAGCACGATGAAGCACCGCCATGAGGCTAAAGTCAGAATGAAGTGACTCAGGGAGCATTGCATTCACATTTTGGGTTCAAGGTCACTCTTGAGATTGTAATCTCAGGTGATCAATCCTCATGAGGCAGGTGGACAAACAAAACCCACAAACTCCAAGCTTTGATTGATGAATGAGCTACCATCAGTCAAGATTCAGCCCAGAAGCTGATTGGCAGGCAGCACGTAAGAAAACAAGAACAAGTCTGCAAATGTCCAGTCTTCATAGAAACTTCATTTAATCGTCAATAAACTCTTTTAAAACTCATGAAATGCTTGTAACTATACTTCAGTAACCATGGAAACATCTGACAGAAAACTGAAGCAGGAAACTGTAAAAACCAACATCCCTGTCTTTCTGTAAATGATCTGTTCTTTATGTGGTTCAGTCCAATATTTATCGTTTACACAAGTTCAAAAACTGAATGAAGCTGATTTTTCTGTCAACATCAAACTAAAACAAACCAAACCTAAATCACAGAGAGATTCAGCTCAATAACAATCAGATTCAGGTGCTTCAGAAGCACAGCTGAAGACTCTAAAACCTTCCTTTCAAGCTTTCACTTTGAATGAGCCCAATAGCAGCTTTTCTCTAACAGTTAGCTGATGCTTTCATCAAAGGTTCCTGTCAAATGCCTTTTCGAGCTTTACCTGCACCTGCTGGACCTTCTTCAGTTACTCAGGGTCTTGAACTAACGGATTGTGCTTGAATGGAAAATAAATGCTTTTATTTTGTTGAGCATTGACCTGGATTGTATCTCACCAGAATTATGACAACTGTACAAGAACAGAATCAGAGCAAATGGTCTGGCTCATTGTGAAAGAGACCAACCTCCATACTGGTGAGGTTACAGCGGTGAGTCCCAGCAAACCAGCCATTGTTGGAGCACTGGTCAATGTCCACGTCCTGCAGGTTCACATCCACTCGAACAACACCCCTGTCAGAAAGAGATGGAGTCAGAGGAAAGAAGGAAGAACGGCAGGGGACAAGAAAAATGTGTGGAAACTAAAGGAAGGTCCTACATGTAGTGAGATTGTAGAGTTAGATTAAAAATGAAGAACATTTTAAGAGAATATAGAAAAGTAAACTGACAGAGACATGAGAGCAGGTAAAAGAGGTGTGTTCCATAGAAATGATAAGAACGAGTGGTGAAACGGTGTAAGACTGGATAAATCACAACAGAGGAAAGGTCAGAGGTCACAGACATGGAGAAGGGCAGAATAAAAGACTTCTCAAGGGATCGAAGGTGTTAGCAAAGCAGGAAGATCAGGGATTGAGAGGAATGAACAAATCAAATATCTCACACAGTTACTAATCATATTCTCATGGCCTTGGACAGTGAATCAGCTTATCTGATCCTGTTAGAGCTCCGTGGTGTGGCTAGCATATTTGACCACATTAGCTAGGATAAAAGAACAGCACTAAGCCTCGTTTAGCTGACAGATTCCAGTTTGTTCATGTTAATAATCAGTCTTCCTCTAGCACCAGATTCAGTTATGGAGTCCCGCAGGGTTAAGGTCTTGGTCCTGTTTCATTATAAATGCTTCCAATCATCAGACATGGGATAAATTATTGCTGTCATGCTGATGTCATCCTCGCCTGCTGCTGCTGGTGGTGGTCAGAGGAACCAGTGGCACCTGTGCTCTGCAGCCTTGCCTCTGTCAGTGAGCCTCAGGGCAGCTGTGGCTACATTGTAGCTCATCACCATCAGTGTGCATGTGTGTGTGAGTGTGTGTGCGTGCATGTGTTACGACCACCAGCCTTTGGAGCTCTGACGCCGCCCGGTCCTGCTTTAATTCCTGAACAGAGGAACTGATGGTGGATCCAGAGCAGCTCCAGCCAGGAGGTTCTGGGCCTTTCTGCACCCCAGTCAGCTCCATTGGTTGCAGCTGAGGCTGCAGCTGCTGTGCATTCCCAGTAATGAGGAAGTGCACATAAAAAGGAGCAGGCTGCAGAAGGAGGGGGATAGACAAAGGAGATTGACAAGCAACACAAATGGAGAGATGATGATCCAGAGGAAAGAGAGACAAGCAGCAGAACTAAAAGAATAAAAAGAGAGGAAAGCCAAAGGCCCAAGAAAGAGAAGAGAACCAGACTCAAACGGACCTGGAGGAAAAAGAGACTGCAGAGGTGAAGCCTGATGGCAGGAGGAGAAGAACCCTGGCTGCAGCATAAGAGGCAACACCAGCTGCAGGGGGAAAAGAACCACTGACCGCAGGAGAAGAGGAACCCAGACTGCAGAATTAAACTACGTTCCAGATAAACAGCGGATCAACGATGGAGGAAGGAAACAGCCAGAGGAGCAGAAGCTGAACCAGGGAGAGAGAAGGTTGGAGAAACGTTCAGCTGAGACGGTGAAGACCCCGACGGAGGAGAAAAGCCAAAACAACTGTGGAAGGAGGAGAGCACGGAAGACTGGGGGGAGAACCCCGGAAGGACCAGGGAAGGCTGCATGGTCGAAATACTGTGGCAAATACCGTGGGCAGAGAGTGGCCCACGGAGATTCCTCCAGAGGAGTGGATTCAGAAAGAGCCGAATCCTTAGGAGGATGAGTATATTTTAGCCTTTCCCTTTATAGCAGAGTTAAGCCACTTAGTAAACGGACTTCATCTGTAATTTAGTTATTGTGGTTTTATGATAGCGCTCCTTTGACAAAATCTTCCTTTTAAGAATGATAGACATCTGATGTCGAGGAAGACGTGTAATCGGCTTTATCCTGTTTTAAGTCGTCTTAAAGCCCTTAAGTTATTATCCCTCCTTACTCTGTTTGTTTGAGGTCTGGTATTTGTTTGTTTTAAGGTCCAGGGACCCTACCTTGGGTTGCGTCTACAAGGGAACTTCACAATAAAAGTCTGTTTTATATGTCTAAAGCTGTACTCGTCTCGTTATGTTGACCCCCACACTCCTGGAGAGCCTAGCAAAAGGGGGTCGTAACACGTGTGTGTGTGTGTGTGTGTGTGTGTGAGAATGGATGAATGATGCACTGGTGTAAAGAGTCCTCTGACTCTAAAAGGCGCTAGACAAGTGTGGGTCATTTATCATTGTGACTCAGTTAATCCAACCCAACATTTCTTAAGCCACTACTTTTAAATTCAGACAAAACAGAGGTTGTTATTTGGACCTGAGCCTCTTAGGAACTAGCTGTGTAGTCGTTCCTTCCTCTGGATGGTATTAAGTTAGCCTGCAGTACTAATGTAATAGACCTTGAAGTATTTCTGGACAAGGATCCTTTAAAGGTGTCCCAGAATTAAAAGCCCCAGTTTGAACGAATGCCAGATAGATCCACAGCTTTCAGTCCAACAGAGTATGGCTGAAGACGTCCTTATCCACTTAAGGCTAACTATTTCCTTTGGGAAATATTCTGGTTAAGGTTAGCTTGGATTATCCTGACTCATCCCTTTAGTTATGCTGCTAAAGGCTTAGAGTGCTCGACCACATCTTTATTGTTAGTTGGTGCTTTATAAAGAAACATAATTAAATTAACCAGGTTGTTATCATTACTGTAATGGTCAATGTAAGATGAAACAGCTGATGACAATAAACATGACTTTATTTTCATTATTTGGTTTATTCTTAGCTCAGAAGTGCATAAACTACACACAAGTGAATGTTTGCTAAATGACCTGTTGGGCAGTCACACTGACAGATGTATCTCTGTTTACTGGTGCTACAGACAATAGCTCAGTATTGATGACATGTCGTTATTTATTCATGAATCTATTGATTGCTTCGGGACACACTTGGACTGGAGAGCTGAAACAGGAGCGCTCAGATTGTAAGTGCTGCTCCTCTCCTCTAAAGACGGTTGGTATGGATCCTCTGGTGATTTATCCTGTCTCACACCATTTTGTCACCTCTTCCTCTCGTTTCTATTTTATCTCCCTTATCTAGCAGATTCCTCAGGGTGATAATAGAGGGGAGAAAACGCGTTACATCCATTCATCCTAAATATCAAAAAGCACTGCCGTGCTCACCACGAAGCAAAACGGGTATTAGATGGAAGACACTTTCTATTATTCACGGCTTTTGCCTTTTTGAAGCAGAGATATAGATCACTATTCAAGTATTGCCTCTCCCTCAAACAAAAGCCTGATGTGGGGTGAGGCTATGATGAACACCATCCAAACATGAAAAAGGCAATGTGAGGTGTGACTGGGGCTTAATTATATGTATTATAAATAGATGTTTCTTTCAGGCGTTAACTGCTGTTGCCTGCAGACATCCTGGGTGCTCAGACTCGATCATGACTGTTTGTAATGCTGTCTGGCGTTACGCACAGATGACAAAGTCAACATGAACTTGCTCAGACTCCAGTTCCAGAGACTGAAAATGGCAGAGCCTCGGCTACCTTCACCAACAAAAGGAGGCGGAGCTACTTCATCCATCTCTGTGCATGTTAGTGACACACACAAAGGAACAAGAAGGATTGTTAAATGATAAAGTTTGAATTAAATGTGAACTCAGATTAAAGACATGCTGTGGTCTGACGTCATCCTGTCATTACTGAAGTAATAGATGATTATTCAGGTGTTTTAGTGTAAGTCAGGTGTAAATAGTTGGTTCTATTGTTTTTATGCGTGTCTCAGGAGTGAATGCATCCTCCTCCAGGTGCTCCAGGCTAACGCTGATGATGTTGGATCATATTGATTGTTTCAGGACACACTTGGACTGGAGAGTTGGTGCTGCTCCTCTCCTCCCAACCATCATAAAGCTGCTTAGAAAGCCTTCATTTATCAGCAGAGCTAGGATTGGACAGCTTGGATTCAGTCTGATTAAATACATTGACGGTCAAGTACTGGTTGGTCCTGTCGTGGTTAAAAGTGTCTCAGGTGTCCGCGGACTCACCTGAACTCCGGAGCTGAGTCGTTCTTTAGTCCGTAGAAAGCAGCGGACAGCGTGAGCAGCCAGTGAGGCACAAACGTCCCGTGGTCACACTCCAGGTACGGAGCCGACCATTTGATCTGGTTCTTGTTCAGAAGGTGATTGCCACTCTTGGGACCCTCTGGGACCCTCTTGTGGACATGTGGTCTCCTTCTGTCACTGAACTCATGAAACCAGTTGGACTCCGAGCTCCGGCTCCCCAGGTGACGGTGCGCAGAGCCGGAGAGGTCCTGCAGCACCACCTCATGATCGGTCCTCGTCGCCTGGAGGAAAACGTGCGGCCCGGGTGTCGGAGCGTCCGTGTGCAGGGTCACCACCGCCCTGTGGATTTTGGGGTCCCCCTCTAGGATGCTCTGAACCAGCGCATGGTACCAGTGGCTGTCCTTGCGCAGCTCGCGGGACCTGTTGTCTTGCTGGATCATGTTGAGGAAGTTGGTGGCGTGCGCCAGCGTGTCCAGGATGCTGTGCAGCGAGTAGTGGGAGGCAACGTGGAGGCCGCCCCGCAGGCTGCTCAGCTCGTACCTCCGGGAACAGTTGACCTGCTTCAGCGCGGAGGAGTTCCCCGTGTGCAGGAATGCCGTCACCACTCTCGGTAGGTCCTCCTCTATCTTGTGCGCCACCACCGCGCGCTCGGTAGCCGGTACCGGGTACAGGGTCGGCTGGTTGGGCGCCTCCCTGATCACGTTCTGGGTGCTGAAGACCGTCGGGTGCTTCTCGTCTCGGTCATTATCCGACCACTCCACGTAGCCGTAGTTGGATCCCAGAACGAGTCCTGTCTGCAGGAGCAGCGGGACGACAATCAGAGCCATGGTTCCTGTTCACAGGCGCGGGGGGGACACCATCCAGCGAGCTGTGAAGCTCATCACCACATCCGGACAGGAAACACTCACAAACACGCATGCAGCAGGCTGTTGTTACGGGCGCGCACAGGGATCCCCCCCATTCGAGCACGAGGGAGAAGGAAGACCTCCAGCCTTCTGCTTGAAACACATCTCTGTGTCCATTCCTAAGCTCCAGCCGCTCCTCGCTCCTGCTGCTCACAGAGGGAACCGCTGAAGTTGAGTCCCTCCCAGTGAAGGCAAGTGGAGAGTGGGCTTGTTTCACCCTGCCAGTCTGCATGACGGTGGGCGGGGCGTGGGAGCGACGGGAGCTGTCCAGTGCTGACATGAGCGGACGAGAGCGGGAGCTGCTGGTGGGGCAGTGAGCGACAAAAGAATGATGGACGGGCAGGAAACTAAAGCAGAAGTCAGTGGAGTAAGAGGAAAACGACTCGGATTTCATCCAGGTCCAGGTCCAGGTCCAGGTCCAGGTCCCTCACCAGCCATAGCAACGCCTGAGTGTTAACTCCAAAAACCTGCAGCACATTTCTAATCAGCCTTTCATTTCCACACTGGATAAAAAAGTCACGTTATCAAACACTATTCAATTAAACACACACACACACACACACACACACACACACACACACACACACACACACACACACACACCCTTCCTTCCTTCTGCTGTGCCCAAAGGAGCTACACTGATCATCATCTATCTCCTTCCTCTTGGAAATATTTTCTCTAAATCTGACAAGCAGTCAAACCAAACAGACCTCCAGCGCTCCAGTGCTCTTCTCTAACGTGTCTTTAACAGTAAACGTAGGTAGATGATCCTTTAGTGTGGAGGAAATGTGTCTCACTCTTCTTTTCTGAGTTGTTTTATTTCAGCCACAGCACGAACAACCTGGTTAAGGTCAAAGGTCAGACATTCTCCTTCAGGAGAAGAATTCGTGGTTCCATCAGTTCCAGCAGCTGGTCCAGGTCCAGATGCAGCAGAGCAGCCCCAGACCATCACACTACCCCCACCACCACGTCTCACTGATGCTGTGGTGTTTTAGTGTTGGTTTTACTCCAGATCAAAAGGCAAGGCAGCTTTATTTATATAGCACATTTCATATTCAATATGCTTTCCAGTAAAATCAACGTGACAGCACAATTAAAACACACAAATAAATTGAATACAGAATATTATGAAAGTCCTGGGAATAACCAAGATGCTGTTTCTGGAAAATGTGAGATGGATCTTTGTTTTGGGTCAGATAAGGTTTCGGTCTTAGCCCTGTCTGTTGGAGGCCATTTGTCTCCTGCCTCTTTCTAATGGTTGAATTATGGCCTCTGCTTTAACCTGCAGTGTTGAATGTTTAGAATGAGATATAATGTGTTGCTTTTTTCAGATCTGTTAGCCTCCTTCATGTCGTCAGACAGGCTTTACTGAAGTGATTCACTCATGCTACAGGTATAGTAATCTGGCCTGGTTGTAGCTAGTGAAAACAAACTCAGCTATTATAAAAATCACAATGAATTCATGAGTTTAAAAGGGGAGTAGTTACTTTTCCTTTTTCATCTGTTGCTCCTCCACATCGAGAGGAGCAGTTATGGTGGTTCAGGCATCTGGTTAGGATGCCTCCTGGATGCCTCCCTGGTGAGGTTTTCCACTGGGAGGAGACCTAAAGAAGACCCAGGATGCTGGAGGTATTATGTTTCTCAGCTGGCCAGGGAATGCCTTGGGATTCCCCCGGAGGAGCTGGCCCAAGAGCGGACGGACGGACGGACGGACGGACGGACGGATGGATGGATGGAGGGAGGGAGGGAGGGTTGAAGGACGGACATTGGACCATTGTTTGAAAAAGTTGTTTTCATGTTTTCACTGTCAAAAGCACAAGAAATCCACAAGGGGGCACACTATCTTTTCAGAGCCCCCTTAAGTTGTTTGTGTTCCTGCCCATGCCCATCTTGTGTGCATGTGTGTGTGTGTGTGTGTGTGTGTGTGTGTGTGTGTCTGTGTGTGTGTGTGTGTGTGTGTGTGTGTGTGTGTGTGTGTGTGTGTGTGTGTGTGTGTGTGTGTGTGCACATACCCCTCTTACACAGCTCTGAAATTCTCCAGAGCTGATCTAAAGTCAGTTTCTGTCTTTAGGTGTTGAAGAGTTCAGCTCACCCGGGGTGACTTGCAGGCCGTTGCCATGGCACTGGAAGGTGACAGCTCCACGAGCAACGCTCTGCTGATGATAGTGAGGACTGCAGCCTCTCTGAGCTTACAATATTTGAAACAGCCAATACACATTTAGCATTAAGTTTCATGTTTGCACAAAAATATGTTAGAAACGAGGAACCAAAGCAAACTGTGATGATTTCAAATTACTTCTGAAAACCACAAATCATTGTTAGTTTTTTTCACTCACACTTACTGACCAGCAGCATCCGGACCACTTAATAGAAGATGTGAAGTGAAGACTGCATCAAAGCAGAGGAGACGAGACGCTACGCCAAGTGACAGCTCCTGCACCATGTTTCATCTTCTTTTACAAGCTGCACTGCCTCCCCTGGTCTGATAAATATTTGATGGCCATTTGCTGCTTTATCTGCATGCTCTCCAACCTGGGTCCACACAGCTGCAACACTCAGAGGCTGATGTAGCAGCCATTCTTTCACCCACGCTCTTTGTTGTCCCAGAGATTCCTTTAGCTGGGCTCAGAGGACAAAAAGGGTCAAATGGAGGTCTGGGGAAGAGAAAAAGACAGAATTTGTTGACAATGCGCTAATTTTCTAACGTTTTTATAAAAATTAATCACTTATCCCAAACGTTCATTGCATCGAAGTTAGTTGATGTTTCTTAGTTTAAAGGAAGGTAATGGAGCCAAATGAAGAGAAGAGTAGAAGACTGAGAGTGAAAATTAAAAATGAGACAGATTACAGCTATTAAAATACAACAATTTTGTCTAATATATTATTTTAACTTGATAAGCTTTAAGATGCAATAGAATACTTTGGCTGACAAATGAGCTGCAACTTTATGATGATAGAAGAAAATTTGTTATTTGTTGATTTCCCTGGGACATTTTTGATTGATTTTGAATAAAAAATCTAATAACTTCCATCCTCAAACATCAGCAGAATAATGCCCAAGTCATCATCACACACTGGTGAAATTACATCTCCGCATTTGACCCATCCCCGTGGTGGGCCCCGTGGTGGGCCCCGTGGTGGGCCCGTGGTGGGCCCGTGGTGGGCCCCGTGGTGGGCCCCGTGGTGGGCCCCGTGGTGGGGAGCGGTGAGCTGCAGCTGTGGCCGCGCTCGGGAACTATTTGGTGGTTTAACCCCCCAATCCAATTAATGGTAATAAAAAGTAATTTGCATGGATTTGTACTGTGAAATAGTCTCCTTTTACTGATTTCAGTTAAATATTTTATGTGGATGTTGCTAACAATCATGGATCATACCGGCAGGTAAACAGAAATACAGAGCTTGTGTTTGTTTTAAAGCCCTCACTCTGAGACTTTCTATGTGTCGTCTGTGGAAACAAATTGGTAAAAACATCCCTGTGTGGAATCATCTCTGTTTAAACATGTTTGACTCTCAAACAGCAGCGACACTAAAACATCAGTCTCAGACTGCAGTAGTAGCAGCAGTAGCTCAGGAGGTAGAGCGGGTTGTCCAGTAATCGGAAGGTTGCAGGTTCGATCCCGGCTCCGGCCAGAGAATGCTGCTGTGTGTCCTTGGGCAAGACACTTAACCCGCCTTGCCTGCTGGTGGTGGTCGGAGGGACTGGTGGCGCCAGTGCTCGGCAGCCTCGCCTCTGTCAGTGCGCCCCAGGGCAGCTGTAGCTACATTGTAGCTCATCCCCACCAGCGTGTGAGTGTGTGTGTGAATGGGTGGATGACTGATTGTGTTGTGAAGCGCCTTGGGGGGTTGTAGAACCCTAAGAAGGCGCTATACAAATACAGGCCATTTACCATTTTACCATGTTCGCTCTTTTCTCTCTCATGATCTCTTTACCTCCATCACAATGGCGCAGCTTCACTGAATAGTAAAATTATTGTCTTTGCTGCCATCTGGAGGTGCAGCTTTATCCACAGTCTCCACAGAGAAATCACTAAGTAGATGCATTTTATTGCTCGTTCACAGGAATTCTGACTCTGGTGTAATTTACCAATTGGCTGTCTTAAAACCACCGACTTAAAAGTGTCAGCATGTCATGCAAAACCTATTTTAAAAATGTTTACATCACTTTAAATTTCACATGACAAGCCGGGGATTATTTACAGCAGAAATTAGCTACAGAGCAAGCCACTGAAGCATGTCTGGCTGGAATTTCAAAACACATCAACCAGAACAAAAAATCCATCCATCCATTTTCTTCCGCTTATCTGGAGTCGGGTCGCGGGGGCAGCAGCTTAAGGAGGGAGGCCCAGACTTCCCTCTCCCCAGCCACTTGGGCCAGCTCCTCCGGGGGAATCCCAAGGCGTTCCCAGGTCAGCCGAGAGTCATAGTCCCTCCAGCGTGTCCTGGGTCTTCCTTTAGGGTCTCCTCCCGGTTGGACGTGCCCGGAAAACCTCACCAGGGAGGCGTCCAGGAGGCATCCTAACCAGATGCCTGAGCCACCTCAACTGGCTCCTCTCGATGTGGAGGAGCAGCAGGTCTACTCCGAGCCCCTCCCGGATGGCCGAGCTTCTCACCCTATCTCTAAGGGAGAGTCCAGACACCCTGCGAAGAAAACTCATTTCGGCCGCTTGTATCCGTGATCTCGTTCTTTTGGTCACTACCCAAAGCTCGTGACCATAGGTGAGGGTAGGAACGTAGATCGACCGGTAAATTGAGAGCTTCGCCTTTCGGCTCAGCTCTCTCTTCACCACGACAGACCGGTACAACGCCCGCATCACTGCAGACGCAGCACCAATCCACCTATCGATCTCACGCTCCACCCTTCCCTCACTCGTGAACAAGACCCTGAGATACTTAAACTCCTCCACTTGGGGCAGGACCTCGTCCCTGACCTGGAGAAGGCATTCTACCCTTTTCCGACTCAAGACCATGGTCTCGGATTTAGAGGAGCTGATTCTCATCCCAGCTGCTTCACACCTGGCTGTGAACTGCTCCAGCGAAAGCCGGAGATCACGTTCTGACGAAGCCAACAGGACCACATCATCTGCAAAAAGCAGAGACCTGATCCTTAGGCCACCAAAACGGATCCCCTCACCACCTTGGCTGCACCTAGAAATCCTGTCCAGAATAAAAAATGAAACATTAATTTTATAACAATGTAAAGGAAGTACTGCATTTGCATGAACGGCCATTAAATAGTTGAGAATGGAATTGTTTTGAGAAACTTTGAACCGATCATTCCTAGTTGTTAGGTCTTCTGTTTGACCAGAACACACACACACACACACACACACACACACACACACACACACACACACACACACACACACACACACACACACACACACACACACACACACACACTCTCGCACGCACGCACGCGCATACACACACCTATCTATCTATCTATCTATCTATCTATCTATCTATCTATCTATCTATCTATCTATCTATCTATCTATCTATCTATCTATCTATCTATCTATCTATCTATCTATCTATCGTTACAAGTCCCGGATGTCCGACGGCACTCAAACGCAGCACCTCTGACGCAGGAGGTGAATGTAACCACAGACATTGAATGTAACAGTCACTCTGAGTTAGCTTTAGCTTTACACACAAGTGACGCCGCAGCAGAGAACAGGTAGTGACTCATTATTTCATGTTGACAGTATTTATTTAGCTTCACCGCTCATTTGTTAAACAGTGTGTTGTGGTGTGTGTGTGTGTGAGACAGAAAAACTGCCTTTTAACGTTAGAACACTGGGCGCTGAGAGTAGCTAGCTCATGCTAACCTCTGCGAACGTGCTTGAGAGGAGAGAGCTGAAAATAATGGAACGATACTTCAAACGATACAAACGTTCGGTTTTTATTTGTTGCGGCGTCAGTTTAATAAAATGACACGATTCTGTTGTATCTATACGTATTATCTATATATAATCTTTAGTTGGATATTTAGAAGAAGAATAAATTTAACTTTGTTGCACCAAACAACATTTACTCTAAGAAGTTTCCACATTTAAGCGTCTGAGTTTCGCTTTCCTCAAAAGGATGTTAGTGAACGACTTCTAACTGATTAAACTGAAAACAAACGTGTTCGATGGCTTCAGTTTTCTGAGTTACAATCCACAACTAACACACTGAGGATTAGACATCAGAGCAATATACCCGCGTTAACGCAAAAGACAACAGGTAAAACCAACAGGAGCATAAAGGGAAAGACAAAAGGGTCATACATGATGGGCCAAAAGACTAAAATGACAAAATTCAGACACAAAACAATCAATCTAGAGCAAAATATGAAACTATTCCAGTGTGGGACAAAAATATTCAAGAGGAGATAAAAAAAAAACATCAATGTTGGTAAAGTTACTTTGGAAAAGTAACTAATTACTTCTTCAAAAAGTAACTGAGTTATAATATTATAACAGTAAACAATTACCAGGAAAAGTAACTATTGCGTTACTTGATTTAATAAATATATGCAAGAAAATTGGATTCCCCTCCTAACAGAACATATTACATTAAAGGTTGAACATGGAACACGAACACCACAGCGACATCTAGTGTGTGGAGGCTGTAGCTGCAACAACAGAACAAGGTTTCCAGCCGTCGGGATGCCAGGTTCTCTGCCGATACGTGAAGTGAGCAGCCAGCACCGTGTCCAGTGACGACCTGAACTCACTCTGGCTTTAGATCTTTTCTGGTCGCTCCTCTTCTGAGAAAGATAACGGCATCTTCTGGGCTCAGAAGCAGCTGCTTGACTTGCAGAGTCCGCCATGTTCCACAGTGCCAGCCTCGCTGTGCCGAGCGGACTGTTTACCGTATTTGGCAACCTGCAATGGTGCCCTCTAGTGGCTGGTAGATGTAAACATAAACCCAGTGTCCTGCCGTCAAAATAAATATTTGATTGTTTTTTTTATTAAAATATAGCTTTCAAAGGAAATACTGTAGCTTCATTCTGCACACCTCTAAATGCCCCATGGAAGTGTAATTTTTTAAATATAGCTTTTTATTATTATATTATAATTTATTATTTGTTATCATATTTATTATAATTGTTCCACCTTCAACCTTTTAACTATGAATGACTACAATTCTAAAATAAAATTACTAAACTTGAACAAAAAATAATTGTGTTCAATCAATCAAATTTTATATATATGAAGCACATTTCATGCTAAAAGCAGCTAAAGTGCTATACAAAAAATAAAATAACCCCACAGAAATAATTGATGAATTACGGGACAATTAGCTCCTTGCTGCAACATTTAGCTGTCTGTTTTGGTTTGAGAGAGTAGGGCTTGGTGACAGAGCGTGGCTGGGTCTGTGTTTTTGATTGGTTGGGAGTAAGTATTGACTCTAGTATTAAGGCTATAATAGAAAAAAAAGAAACTATTGACGTTTTTATTGACCCATTTTTTTCTATCACACCATATGTCTATCCATCGACATTATTGTCCAGCCCTATTGTTTTGTCACTTTTGAGCAGTGTTTCATTCTAGGTTTTGTTGTCGTGTGTATTGAGTTCATGTCTTCTGCTCTGGTTTATCCTTGTCCTTTTTTAAGGATTATATAAATGAAGATGAGCTAAGTTTACACAGTAACCTGTTGTTTTTAAACTGCTTCACTCAATGTGTCACTTTTTGTCCTGACAAAGCACTTTTTAGGGATTGCCGTATGGATTCCCCTCAGCAGCCCAAGACGGCTAACCCAAAACGAGAGGCTAAACGCACCCAGAATCGGCCAATCACCCCTCCTCAAAAAAATGCCTATGCCAGGCTTCTCAGCCAGCACCACAGCAGTAAGTTCAGTTTGTACCTAGAGGAATATGCAAAGCAGTCTCCATCCCAAAGACAGGGAAATGGTTCCAACCCAGTACCACAAGTGTATAACGATAGGCTCAATATACCACAACACACGATGGACCAAGTTCCTGCTGATTTTTCTGATTCAAGTGATTTCTCTCCATCATCTATGAAAAATAAAGCAGAAGAGAGTTCACTGTCTTTATACATGGAGAAAATAAACACTCGCAGTCCTCAGCAAGAGGCTGAACGGAAGCGAGGCGTGTCTGAAAGGCAGCAACGAGGACCAAGAAGGGACACGGCCACCAGCCAGGATGGAGACATTGAATCTGGAGAGGAGGTTGGTGTTTCAAAACCCAACAGTTCCAAGAAACATCAGAAACAGCAAAGGAAAAAAGACGGCTCTCACAGAAATGCTGCTGCCAAAGAGGCAGAGTCACTTGTTGGGTTTTCTCCGTCCCCGGTGAAAGCTAGTACAAGTGCACCGGAACAAGAGAAGACAAAGTCAAAGAAAAAAGTCCAATCGAAGCACCTCGAAGAGGAGAAAAACGGAGAGGGGGTGACGTTAAAATCTGCTGCTGACCCTCAGACATCACGACCCAAAGCATCTCACAATAAAGACAACAAGTCTCAGCCACACTCAGGTCAGTCACGGGTTACTTTTTCAGGCCATGTTGATTTCTGTGGTCATCTGGAACATAGCAGTCATGAGCTGGAAAGAAAGCTAATGGAATGAATTAAAGTTTCTTTAAAACCTTTTACCTCTCATCTGAACTAAAGAAGCCTTTATGTCTCGTTTCTGTCCGTTCAACTCATCATTTTTGATGAGGTAGTTTGTTAAACTGTGTGTGGTTGTCAAATCAGTGAGTGGTATCTTTTTTCAGCTTCCCAAACGAATACTCCTGCCGGGAAGGGTAAGAACAAGGAAGAGCGGAAATCAAAGAAGCAGGTGTTTGAGCCCTACATGACCGCTGAGGACGTTTCCTGTGGCCTTAAAAGAGGAGAGCTTTTCCAGGTGTGAACCAGAACCTTTTCTTTGGGTTTGGATGGGTTTTATTTTTATCATTTAATGTTGGAACACTCAAGGTTTTCATAGTTTTGGTCTCACTTTTCATTAGTTTTTATCTTTATTTAGATTTTCAATTCTAGTTTTTGCTTGATTTTCTTTTTCTGGGCCATGAATCGACAGAATGTTTAATCGTGGGAATGTGTTGACTAGGTTTTGCTAATTTTCATTTAGATAATAACCTCTGGAGTAGCCTTTGTCTCTTGAAGTCATTTTTGATTTTGTCTACAGGGACAATTAAGAATCAACCCTAAGAAATACACGGATGCTTTCATCCCTTCTCCTGTAAGTTGTTAACGGGGCTTCAGTAAGTCACAGCATGGATGCTGAGACATAAAACAATCTGCAACTTTCAATCTGCAGGATGACACACATGATATCTACCTAGAAGGCATCGCCGCTCGCAACCGGGCGCTAAATGGAGACATAGTGGTGGTTCAGATCCTCCCTCCGAAGCAGTGGAAGGTAGACACTCCACTCTTTCATTATTTACTTTCTTCCACCTGGCTACGTTTTTTGGAAACACAACATCCCTTTTCATTGCTATGCGGATGACGCCCACCTCTACCTCCCCACCAAACCTTCCATCTCACTTCCACCTTCCTCCCTGACTCGTTCTACAAGAAATTCACTCCTGGTTTACTTCAGACTTCCTTAAACTGAACAGTTCTAAATCTGAAGTCCTCGTAGTAGGCATACCCATGTTCTCTCCAAATCTAACAGTTTCCATATCTCTATTGACAGTTCAACAGTCGTTCCCTCTCCTCAGGTTAAACGCCTGGGTGTCATCCTCGACAGCACACTTTGTTTTCAATCTCTCATCAACATTACCTGGTCTGCATGCTGCAGCGCGTGTCATCACCAAGACTCCTACCTCTCACCACGTCACCCCATTCAGCAACAACTACACCGGCTTCCATTAAACAAAGATTCAGTTTCAAAATTCTCCTCATCACGTTCATAACCTGGCTCCAGCTTATATATCTGATCTTGTTCACATCACCACTCCTGTCCTCTCTCTCTGTTCCTCTGCTGCTCCTCAGCTTTCAGCTCCCCCCGCTCGCCTTGCCACCATGAGGAGTAGCTCCTTCAACTGCTCTGCTCCCACCTCCTCCCCCGGACCTCTGCACCACTCACGCTCTCCCACTTTTTAAATCTCAACTCAAAACCCACCTGGTCTTCATTTCATTGGTTTAAGGTTTTAAAATACTTCTGTGTTATGTATTTATGTTGTTCTTGTTCTATTTCATCTCCATTGTTGTTAAGTGTCCTTGTGTGTCGTGAAATGCACTTATTATCACTTTGATTTAATAACATCTGCTTATGAGACAAATGGGTGCAACAACAATTTGAAGTATATAATCAAATGAATTCAAACCACTGGCAGATGCTGGAAAATCTTGAATTTTATTTTAGCAAACCGGAATGACCCTGAAGAAATCAGATTTAATCTCTGCAGGTTGTGAAGTCTGACACTGACTGTGATGGTGCCAGTGAGTCAGAGATCCAGAAGGACCACAAGCTAATGGCAGCTCAGAGGAGAGCGGTGGACCACTCCTGTGCAACGGGTGAAGTCGTAAACAGATGTCAGAAAATGTCTCTCAGTGATGCAGGTAATGTTTCAAAGCAAGTCGATGCAATAGTATCGTCTGCCGTGTTGTGACTTCATTAAACGGTTGATGCAGAAATCCAGTCAACATGTTTTCTTTCATCTGAAAATAGGGGAACTCTCAGAAGACCCCTCAACATCTCGAACCAATGGAGAAATCACACAAAAGACTGCTAAGGTGAGCTGTGGTTTTGTTCTTCTCACAGACTTATTTACTCTGTTGCTCTGCTACAAGGCATGCCTTAAAGGCTCTAGATGACCTGGGCTGAGGGTATCTTCACTGGAGAAAACCAAAGAGTAACTCTTAAAAAACTAAGCCTAGGTATGAAGTGTGTAGAATCACATCCTACGATAACAGAATGTCATGGTTTTGTTTGTACCGTGTTCAGTGTGATTTTAGCTATTTTACTTTGATGAATTAAAAGAAACCATGTCAGAGTTTCCTCTTTCTGCCTGACTACTAGGTGGTGTTTATTATTGAGAAGAAACACTCACGAGCGGCCACCGGCTTCCTGAAGTTCCTGCCAGAAAAGCCCTTTGCCCTGTTTTCTCCTGCGGATCACCGGGTGCCACGGATTAACATCCCCCTGACCGACTGTCCTGCAGACTTCAGTTTGCACCCAAGTAACTATGCCAAGACCTTGTTTATCTGTCGGATCACCGACTGGCCAGCTGACAGCAACTTTGCAGAAGGGTGGGTTTCACACTTGAAGCATAGGAAGGAATGATTTGTTTGGTGGGACTGCTGTGGTACATTTTCCTCTTCTCTCAGGCTGCTTGCTAAGTCGCTGGGTGAAGCTGGAGAGATTGAGCCGGAGACTGAGGGCATCCTGATAGAGTATGACGTGGACTTCTCTGAGTTTTCTGATGAAGTGTTAGGCTGTCTTCCTAAGAACTTACCCTGGAGCATCCCGCCAGAGGAGATCAGAAAGAGGAGAGACCTCAGGTAGGACATGCTTTTATCAATGCAAACACATTTAGTTTGAATTCTTTTCTGACAGGTTCACAAAGAATGGTTTCTGATGTTTAGGAAGGAGTGTATTTTCACAATTGACCCTGCAACTGCCAGAGACCTGGACGATGCCCTGTCCTGTAAACAGCTCCCAGATGGTAAAGCATGTTGCTCAACTGGTATTGATTTTTCATGATGTTTATAAAAGCACCATTAGAGGTGTTTAAAGGAAAGGTAAAGTGTGTGTCGAACCTACTTACAGGTGGTTATAGAAGCATCGTGCCCTAACCTTAGATTTCTGATGCAGGTAACTTTGAGGTGGGAGTTCATATTGCTGATGTGAGTTATTTTGTGGAGGAGGACAATGCTCTAGATGCCATCGCCAGCCAAAGAGCAACCAGTGTGTACCTGGTTCAGAAGGTGAGTGCTTTTTGTCACCTGGAGGGAGTTCAGCAAGCTCTCACTCTGTTGGTGAACTCTGAGTTTACCTTCTACGAGCAAGAACAGGTGGAGTCGATCAGTTCCATCAATAGAGCCTCGATATTTTGATTCACACAAGAAAAGAGCAGGAAATGTTCTTGTAGGCTTATGAAGGGTGTGATGGCAAGTTAGCCTGGCAAGCCATCCTATACATGTGAATATATAGTCTGGCCACGAACCATTGACTGCTCTCAGTGGTGAGGCGGGATCTACGGTTGTCTTTCAAAATGTCAGCACGCAATTGGATAGCGCTAGGACCAATCAGAGTAACGAACAACGTGACGTAATCACAACGACGGTAAAGCGGGACCCACCAATGGCGTCAATGATTTCTGTCGTTTTTGTATAAAAACATGTGAATATCAGGTGTACTGGGACATTGCACTACTTAGTTTGATAAAAATAAGAAGCTGCTAAGTATATCAGACAGACTTACGCACGTTGGAGTCTAAATAATCCAATGTTGATGACAAAGCCGTTTCAAAAGAACGTGGCTCCGGCGCTGCCGCCATGTTGCTTGGGTTCGCGGCCGCAGCGCTGACGTCATCGGCTACTCCCGCTCTGTGATTGGCCCAACCAAAACTATAGCGAGTTGTGATTGGATAGACACAGCAGTGGTTTGGGCTGCGAGGGTTCCTATGAAGCATGCCTAGACCAAACTCTGCAAAGCAAGAATTTGGTCTAGTTCACTAGGCTAATGGCATGTTTAAAGGTCAACTTTACTCAGATTTTTAATACATTTGCAGAGGTCTCTAGTAGGAATCAATGCCTTGTAAGTCATGCTCTGGGGAAAAGCGCTCTGGTGCGCCTGTTTCAGCACAGAGACTTCAGCTGGAGGAGAAAGCAGCTTCAGACAGCAGGATCTGGAGTCTTACTTCCTGATACGTGGACATCTCTCCTCTGATTGGCTAACAGCAACACGACTCTACCACTGACTCTGTTTGCTCTGCAACGTTGATGTTTTATCTCCACCAATAACACAAGCCTGGAGGAGTTCTGCTGTGTGGTGGAGTTGCTAATGCTAACGGTTAGCTTCTACTAGCCCAGACGTTCTCTGCTGTTTCCTGGACGCTAAACCAACAACAGCCTTCCCCGTCGTGAGTCCAGATGGGTGAGTCCATGAATGTTCAGTGACAGTGTGACGTAGATCTGTCAGGATTTTCTAATCCTAGAGTTTCACCTAGAGTCTATTTTCTATCAGAAACTAGAGAGGTAGAAAACCATTTTCCTGTTCAGCCTGCGTGTTAAACTCACAGTTACTGAGTTACCTTTAAAACATAATAAGTAAAAATTGGTTTCTCAGCTGCTCTTTAAAAATGTAATGGCAGCAACCAAAAGGAGAGCGGAGCTGCTGCCGCTGCCTGAATCACCATTGATGTAACGTTTATGAGCGTCGGCTGAAGCATAATGGTAAAAAAGTAGTGGATTGAATAAAACGCTGCTCATTTACCTTTAATCAATCAGGATAAAAGGGAATTTTGATCCAGTTGTTCACAGATTGTTACCATGGTGACAGAGTCAGATAAAACGACCTCTCTTTCTGTAACAAAGGTCAGGGTTAATTTTCCATCATTTGCGTTTTGGTTCATCTGTGATCTGACCACTGCTTACATGAAACTCTGAGTAGTTACTGCTGTAACTTGTCTCTCTTCAGGTGATTCCCATGTTGCCAAGGCTTCTGTGTGAGGAGCTGTGCAGTCTCAATCCTCTCTCTGACAGGCTCACGTTCTCTGTCATTTGGAAAATCACACCTGATGGAAAGGTATACCTGCACCAGCCTCTTACTGCTTATAGGAAAGGATGGTTGTTTCTGCCACTTGCTGGTAAAACGTCCTGTTTTCTATTGTCCGCTCATTTGCCTCATCAGATCCTGGACGAGTGGTTTGGCCGCTCAGTCATCCGCTCCTGTGTGAAGCTGAGCTACGACCACGCTCAGAGCCTCATCGAAGCCCCTGAGAAGATCTTCTCTCCTGAGGAGCTTCCTCCGGTGGACCCTGTGCACCCTGTTGATGAGATTCATCAGGCTGTCCTTAACCTGCATGCTATTGCTAAAAACCTTCGAGCTCAACGCTTCTTAACAGGAGCTCTCAGATTAGACCAGGTCAGTGTTTCTTTCAAAATAATCATTTTAAAGCTTTCTATCATTTTGATGGACTCAGAGTTGATGTGTTAAATCGTTACCACCAACATGTTCAATAAGCCTAGTTGATTCTTTCCATATGTGGGTGGGTGCATATTATTCATTATTGAACAGCTGTGGCTTCCAGTTACTCTTCTTCTACAAGGTTTTGGCTCCACATTTTACGAGTGATCTAAAAGAACCATAACATTGCCTTAATTTAGACAAACATGATTTACTTTCTAAAGAGAGAAAGACTTGCAGCAGCTCGACCAGAGCTTGCTTCTGACCACAACTACTCCCCGTCACTCATCATAACTAAATAGAAACATTTACAGCTGATCCATGTGATCGGTATCGGTGATCGTCAGCTGCTTGGCGTTTCTCTAGTCCATGGTGCAGTTAAACACAGAATGGTTAACGCAGCACCACCTAGAGACCAGAATGACATGTTGTTCTGTTAATGGGATGGAAAACATCAAGTTGGTGCCACTAGAGCTGTTCTATAGGCACGAAACAAAACTCAGCTAAACTGACTTGGCCCTTATAGAGGGGTGGAGCACTCCTCTGTTACAGCGGTGACACTCTTCTGTAGTTTTAATAAAAAGGAAAAGGGTGATTGATCGGCAGTAAAAATATCTGGTAAAAGCTGTTTATTATACTTCTACAGGTGAAACGTGAAAAGTTGGAAATTTGCCCAAAAGTTCATTAATGTCAGTAATTGAACCTAAAAGGTGAAACGAATCTGAGACAGACTCGTTCCATGTAAATCCAGATGTTTCAGCCTTTATTTGTTATAATAGTGATGATTCTGGCTACAGCTGATGAAAACCCCACATTCACAATCTCAGGTTCAATATCCTAGACTCTGATCAGCTGATGAGTCCAGAACACCTGCAGAGGGTTCCTGAGCCTTTAGATGGTCTCTCAGTCTGAGCTGGATGACTGACATCAGTGGACTTTTGCACCAGATTCTCGTTTTTAATGTTTCACCTCTAGACATACTGTAAGGAGCCATCTGATTCATCAAGGTGTTAGTAATTAAGAACGTTAGCAGCCAGATTGATTTGTTTTCCATACTTTTGTTTATTTCAGATGAAACTTTCTTTCACATTAGACAAAGAGACAATGATGCCTCAAGGCTGCTACATTTACCAGTACAGAGACAGCAACAAGTGAGTAACTTCTATAGAGGCTGGTCTTCATCTCATCCACCACTGGATGGGTTTCATTTATTCACAGAACTCATTGGATTACACGTTTACAGCTTCATAAAATACACGGTTCTGTAAAACGGACTCCCCAGAAGCCAGAGTTGGCTTATGAATACGTGCCTACATAATCCACACCAATACATAAACCCAAATCAACACATACATAACCACCCTCCCTGAGTCTGAGAAAACATCTACAGCTGATCAACTTTTAGAGTCAACCTTCAAGATGGCCGACAGCTAATCCGCATTAGTAAACAAAAATGGCTGCAACCAGATTGAGCTACAATCTGATGTCATAGCAGCTGAGAGCCATTTGCAGCACACACACAGATCTCACCAAAATGTTTAAAACTCATCGTAAGATGATCTTAGTTTCACTGGACTCAAACTTCTCCCCAGGTTGGTGGAAGAGTTCATGTTACTAGCTAACATGGCCACAGCGACCCACATTTATCGCAAATTCCCTGATTTGGCTCTGCTGCGGTGCCACCCCCCACCCAAAACCAAGATGATGGAAGAGCTTGAGGAGCTGTGTACCCAGTTGGGATTTGATGTCGACTTTTCTTCTGCAGGAGCGTTACATGTCAGTAGTTATACTTTTATTTTGATAGAATGCTTGTATATCTGATTCAGGTTATTAAACACCCTGGTGACCTACAGTTGTATTATAGTCTTTATTGATGTTTTATTCTGCTCTTTTGAAACTATTTTGATGAGCAGAAGAGCCTCAGCAGAATTTATGGTGATGATGAGTATCACACTGCCAGAAGGGACGTCCTCACCAACATGTGCTCCAGACCTATGAAGGTTAGAGATGTTGTGGTTCTTCTTCCATGAAGCTCTTGTTGTATATTATTACTTCACCTCTTCAGCCAAAGACACAGTGTGTGTTTGTGTAATAAATAAACTCAAATATATTTTTAAACTGCTAAAACGACTTTATTTTAATAGCTGTTGAAGTGAATATGCATAAGAGGGTTGTTGAGGATTGTTGTTCATGTCTGGTGAGATGAACGTGAGCCCTGTGCAATAATACTTCTTCTTTGTCTCTTAGATAGCGTTGTACTTTTGTTCAGGCATATTGAAGGACGAAGAGCTTTTTAAGCACTATGCTCTCAACGTTCCTCTCTACACACACTTCACATCGCCCATCAGACGCTACGCCGACATCATTGTGCACCGGCTGCTGGCTTCTTCCCTGAGTATGCTCTGTTTCTACTGAGGGCTTTCTCAGGGACAGGATGTTCATAGTGCCGATGACAGGGGTTGTTTTGTTGCTCGTGTTGTGTTGGAGGCTTTGTGTCTGTGTAACAGTATGAACAAAAGGACGTCAAATCTCAGTTGCTGTATTGTTTTTGCCATTTTTCTGCATTCCCCCACCTTTTCTCCGTCTTGCTGATGTTCTGATAATTCTGTTGTGCAGACTGTGGGCCACGTTTAAGCCTGTCAGCGGTGGAAGTGGGCAAACAGGCCTCGCTCTGTAACGACAAGAAGACTGCTTCCAAAAGAGTCGGTGAGCTCAGCTCCGACCTTTTCTTTGGAGTGTTTGTAAAGGTAGGAGACTAAATCACGGCACACATCTCAGCATACGCAGCAAATGAGACAAAACAGTGGTCGCCATGTCTGTTTTGATATCAATTTCTAGTTTTGTCAAATATAGTTTTAGTAATGTTTAATAATACCAAATGGTGAAAAATGAGAATCTGGTGCAAAAGTCCACTGATGTCAGTCATCCAGCTCAGACTGAGAGACCATCTAAAGGCTCAGGAACCCTCTGCAGGTGTTCTGGACTCATCAGCTGATTAGAGTCTAGAATATTGAACCTGAGATTGTGAATGTGGGGTTTTCCATAATCATCACTATTATAACAAATAAAGGCTGAAACATCTGGCTCTGCATGGAATGAGTCTGTCTCACATGTTAGTTTCAATGTATCTTTATGTTCAGGCTTCCTTTTAAGGGTTAAGCGTTGTGTTGCTCTACAGGAGTGTGGCCCGCTGGATTCCAAGGCCATGGTGATGGGGGTTCTGGATAAGTCCTTTGATGTGCTGGTTCTTCAATTCGGGGTCCAGAAACGCATCTACTGCAAGGTTAGTCTGTTGTCCTGTCGCTGTGGGGTAGGGGTAGGCGATTTTTGGGATATTGGATGAAATTGCTGATATTCATTCAGTAATTATTCGGCAGTAATACTAGAGCCCTGTTATGTAATCCATTTAGTTTTTTCTAACCATATTGATTTACCTGAACAGTCTGTCTGAATAATAACTCGACAAACTCAACGTGGTTCTGCAGAACACTGAGTGCTTTTGCAGGATCCTTCAAGGATTTTACTCATCTTTTTTTGAAGAACAAAATACATTTAGTTTAAGTGGTGTTGGTGTGTTTTGTAGTCAATGTTAAAGAACTCCAAAAGACTAGGAGAGATGATCTGAGACGTGAGTGGTGGTCAGTGTTTATGTCCACAGTTCAATAAAGTTCTCAGAAAGCAGGCAGGTGGAGTTGACCCTTACTCCACCCCCACTCTGTTTGGAGCACTTTACCACAAATGGACAAAGCTTTTGAGTTTTTCCTAAAGAATAAATCCAACAAAAATAAACTTGAGCCTTGCTTCTAAAGGAGAAGCCACAAGCTAGCAGGAGCCAGCGTCACCGGTTTGAAGTTATAAGAGTTAGCAGGCGTGCTGAGCTACCGCTAGCTTGCTGCTTCTCCCTCTCTGACATGTCTGTAAGCAGCCGTCACATGTATTCTTCTGACCAAACCTTCAGAGAAGTGTATAAAAATCATTTTTCTGCCCTAAACTTTCAGTAGTTTAATAACACCACTACAGAGTAGGTGAACAGTGTCTCAGTGGTTCTGACATTCTTTTCATCAACATCTCGCTGTAGTTTATTGCAGGTTTGTCCTCATTCCACCATCATAAGGTGGGAAAGAAGTCAGAGCTCAGACTGGTTTGGATACCAGAGGACGCAGAAAATCCGCCGATAGAACAGGTGAGACTACAGAACACACGGTTCTATAGGGTCTAAAACACATCATTAATGTTTTAGGGGTTTGATTTAGTCAGTTATATTCTTCACACTGGTCTCCAAAAAGCCCAGTTCACACGGCAGATAAGCATGCTGGTTTTTGACCTGCCCCCCCTGCCAACAGTCTTAATGACGCGCACGATTTAGCATGATATAGGACCTTTAAGAGCACTCTGGTCCACTCAGAGGTACGTCAGGACCGCTATGATCATAAATCCAGGCTTGGATTGGACGTGTGCTGCTTGTTGAATGTGATGCATGCTGCACACTCATCTTCCATGTTTGTTTACTTTGAAGTCACGTTTGATTTTGCGAGATTCCCGTCGGAGCGGGGAACGTTTGTGTGTAGTATGTAGTAGTTGCTGAGCTGCTGCACACCACACACTGTAGGATCAAACCTGGAGGATCCATGAGTTCTTCCATCGCCCCGTTTGGAGTCTCGTGTTTTGGAAACTGGCCGACAGTTAATAATCCTGCTGTGTGAACCGAGCTTAAGAATAACAGTCATTTAACTCAGTAAGACACTAGCTGCGTTTACATGTGCAAAATGTCTGTAATCCGATCATTGCTGTTAGAATATATATGACCGTGCACGTGGGCCGTCTCAATCGGAATGAAAAGTTGGTCAGATTGAGTTTCATCGGGTCGGAGTATTCCGAATGGCTTGTTTACATGAAGTATTTTTATTGCGATTCCTTGTGTCCATGTAAACGCAGCTAGTGTTGTCGTCTAATCTGCTTGAACCACTCAGCATTCCTTCTCTTTATTCACAGACGATTTCAATCTTCTCGTTGGTGGAGGTGCAGCTGAAATCAGACGGAGGTTTGAAATACAGCGCGGTGCTGAAGAGGCCAGAGGGCAGCAGCTCCTAAAACAAACACTGGGGTGGAAGTTATGAGCTGCACATTTTCTTTAGTTGATTAATACAAATTAAAATTGACCTGACAGGTAGAGTAGCTGTGGTAGTGTGGGGGAATACTGTTTATGTGTCCAGTTCCTGGAGATTCTCGTATACTATTAAAAGTTCTATTTTTCACATCTAGCAGATGGTCACTAGAATCAGCTTTTATTTATTAGAACAGGACGTTGGTGTAATTTAGGTGAAATTTGTTGTGGCTCAAGGCGAAAACACTAAAACCATAAAGAATTTTATTTTGCTGTTGATTTTTTTTGTCCGTTTTGATTTTTACCCTCAGTCTCGTGTGAAAGCTCATTTTTAAATCGTGGTGCATCTTTGGTGCCTGTTTCTTGATTTTAGGACTGAGGAGAGATGGATGGAGTTAACTCGTTGCTCTGAGAAGTAGAAAGCATTGTGATGGTGGCGTTTCCTCAGTTCGGCCATTTTTCCTGGATTTCTGAGGTCATCAGAAGCATTAATGAAGAACCACACTTTTGCTTTCTGTGGAAGCTTTCGTTGTTACTCTGAGCAGGTTTACATTCACCAAAGCTACGTTCCTGTTCTTCGTGTTTGAATAGGGACGGTTTCTTTGGATTGTTTTCAGGTTTTGTCGCGTTAATGAAGGCGATGTTGGCTTTTCCGTTTTACCGTTAAACTCGCTTTAATTCTTAACAAGAGGATTGTGTTGATTTGATGTTTTCTTCTTTTCTGTGTTTAGAGTGCAAAACACGCCAAAGTCTTTTCACTTGTTAACTTGTATGTCATTTAAAACATGGGAAGGACTTGAATGTAAACTGCTGCTTGAAATGGTGGGTGGCCTTAAGGTTTTAATTCTGTTGTTTGAAAGCGTGCTTCCATCTGGTTTTGGTGTGCCGTCTATCCGTTAGGCTCACATATCACAAATTCAGTTAACCAGAAAATGTGACTGACGCAGCTTAATGTTTACTCTTAAGAGGACTAGTGATCTGTTCTGTGACACTCACACGGTGTTTTATTTTTTATCATCACCAGCTTTTATATGTGGAGCAACAAGACGTGATGAAAAATTGGGTTTTTGAATGGTATGGAATCCCAAACGTAAAAACGAATAGTTAGTTCAACATCTTTCAAATGTAACTATATTCAGTATTCTTGTTGTTTACACACCGCCCAGCCAAAAAAAAAGTCTCCACCTGGATGTAACTAAGCACACAGGTAGGAGCCTCCTATTGGATCATTACTGCATAGGCAACAAGTTATTTAACCCAACCGGTGCAATGAGCTGCTTCTCATTTCTCATTTCATGGGTGCATCAGGGTAAGAAGAGAGGCAGATGAAGTGATGCACCATCATGCCTAGTGCCTACTGTACAAGCCTGTGGGGGCGGGGCTATGATCTGGGGTTGCTGCAGGTGGTCAGGTCTAGGTTCAGCAACAGGATGTGCTCCAAGAATGAGGTCAGCTGACTACCTGAATCTACTGAATGACCAGGTTATTCCATCTTCCCTGATGGCACGGCCAGATTCCAAGATGACAATGCCAGGATTCATGGGGCTCAAATAGTGAAAGAGTGGTTCAGGGAGCATGAGACATCATTTCCACACATGGATTGGCCACCACAGAGTCCAGACCTGAACCCCATGGAGAATCTTTGGGATGTGCTGGAGAAGGTCAGACTCTACCATCATCAATGCAAGATCTTGGTGGAACATTAATGCAACACTGGATGGAGATAAATCTGGTGATGCTGCAGAAGCTGATGGAAACAACGCCACAGAGAATGTGTGATGTAATCAGAGCTAAAGGAGGTCTGACCAAATATTAGAATGTGATCTTTTTTTGGTGGTGACTTCTTTTTTTGCCGGGCGGTGTAGGATGGTATACTCTGATGTAACTCATTCATACACAACCAATACACATTTGTCTCTAAAGTAATACACTCAGTAATGTCAACTGTGTTCATTCGTTGTATTTCCTGAAACCCATTTAAACATCACTTCCTGTTGGTGGAGTCCCTTTGGAATGACGATGAATTCAAAGTCCAACCAATGATAGTGAATCCTGCTTGTAACTCACCTTGGATCCTCTATAAAACATCCCGTGGATCGCTGTAGTGTTTATTTATAGTGAATAAACAGATAAGCTCAATGTTTGTTGTCAAGGAGTGTTCTTATGTCACGGCTGCTCTGCAACATTATCACTTCACTCTACAACAAGGCTTTGGTCGTTTTTAGACCCAGTTGAGTTGTTTAAAGGGACGGTTCTGATTGTTTTTATGTGTGTTTCTGGGAAAACAAAGAGTCACTGAGCAAATATGAATTCTGACTAGACAGAGTTCACTATTAGTAGATAAGTGTTTAGTTGAATGATTGATTCGTTTGTGATGTCCTCTGACGTTTCCAGGATCCTACAGGGGCAGCAGCAGCTCAGGAGGCTGTAGGATCGCCCCCAGCTCCCGGTAGAGAATGCTGCTCTTGTGTCCTTGGGCAAGGCACTTAACCCATGTTGCCTGCTGGTGGTGCTCAGAGGGACCGGTGGTGCCAGTGCTCAGCAGCCTCTCCTCTGTCAGTGCGCCCCAGGGCAGCTGTGGCTACACTGTAGCTCATCACCACCAGCGTGTGAATGATGGACTGTAGTGTAAAGAGCTCTGGAGTCCTCTGACGCTGAAAGGTGCTGTAAAAGTCTGGGTCACTATCATTATCTTGAAGCTACATACCTCTGGGACTTCATCACGCTACATTGACCACCTTTCAGGGAGTTCCTTATCAGGGCTGAACACACTGACGCCAGTGAGTAATCAGCAAGGACCGCCATCCCAGCCAGTCACAGTAACTATACACCCTACCGCCGTGGTCTGAAGCACAACCAGAACATGTTAGATTACCTGTGGCGTGTAACGACACCTGAGTACGTACGGCAGTGAAGCCCCTTTAGAGAGCAAACTGTTCTTTCTTCAGTCCTGCACTTTATCTTTATTGCAGTGGCAGCGAGATGCTGTGCTGCGTCTCCTCTGATTTACACAAGCAGGGTCCAAAGGCTGCACATAAATCCATTACACCTCTCACTGACCCTGGCAACTCTACGCCAGCACCTTTTAGGTAAAATGTTAGGCTGGCTTTTCTAAACCACAGTTAAGATCCAGGTGTTGCCTCATTTCCCACCAGCCTGGTTCCTCAAGGCCACGTGGAGTCAAACTGTTGCCATTTAGTCAAGCGTTCATTTGAAGTTGGGCGATGGTGGGATGAGTGAACACAAGGGCAGCTCAGTAAAGGCACCACAGCTGTTCGCCTCTATATGTCGCGTTTCCTTTCCGTCACCGTGGGTCCAAAGTCAAAGCACCATAAAGTCTCCATCAGTCATAGCGGAGCCCTGTTTCCTCCTTCCTTAAACTGAGGGGGAATCTTAACTGGATCAAGACACATTCAAGAGGCTTCATGAGGATCACAAACTAAAGCATTCAGGTAATATTCTGCTTGTTATGAGCATTAATCCTTTTTCTCAAAGATTTGTTTTAATGCAAGTCACGTTATGAGTCAGAGCTCAGCGTTGGACTTTGCCAGCTGTGTTCGATCACACGGACACAGCTGGACGTACGTTTGAATTCTTTTGGCTCATGTGGATTTCTTTTTAAAGGACCTGGAAGGAAAGAGATTCAGTTGTGATGCTGCGAAAGGTAAGAATAGGAGAAGGTGTCTGAACGTGGACGAGGAGTTGAGTGAATGGATTTTATTGATAAGAGGAGAGCTCACCAGAAACTCATGGTTCCTGTTGAAGTGTGGGCTCGTCGGCACCTGTGGTTTGTGACAAGTTTGTGGATTTCTTTACAAAATACTTTTTGTCTACAGGGGGAAATGGTTTGGGTGGACTCGGACATCGAGGTACCCGTCGGAGCTCGGGTCAAAGAAACACCAACGGGTCAGAGGTTCCTGGTGGACGATGAGGGAAATGTAAAGAGCTTGTGCTGAGATACAGCGTCGGGGAAAAGTATTTGGCTTTCAACAGATTCTTTCATTTTTGCTCTTTTGTCACGTGTTTCAGATCAGCAGAGACTGTCAGACACAAAAACCTCAGTAAAATACAAAATGTAGATTTAGGACAACGATTTTATTCATGAAGAGAAAACCGTGACCAACCTGGTTCCACGGGGGGACGTAACTGATGCTTTTTGGTGAATGTGAGACATGAGATGGACCTTTTTAGGCTTTTGGTGGTTGGCAGAGGCTTTGGCCCCGTAACGATTCCACCATCACACACTCACTCCAGCGTTGGCTCTGAGTGCTTTAGGGCGGTTCTTCTGTTGGTGATGGTCTTCAGACAATGCTGCAGCTTGAGCTCTTTTAGCCTTCTGCTGTAGTTAGTGGAGCTGAACTCAGCTATCCAAGCAAAGGGCTGATCTGAAACATCAACACAGCAGAAACAAAAGAAATCTGTAAGGAGGCAAATGCTTTTTCCCAGCACTGTGTTGGTGATGTCAGATTTTATATCCTGTGTATTTTCCTTCCTCCAGGAGCGCCGTCTGTCCCTGCAGGAGGAAGCCGCTCTCAGGATCATGCACCCGACGTCTGTGGAGGGGGTGGATGACATGATCAAGCTCGGGGACATGACGGAGGCCGGCCTCCTCCGGAACCTGAAGCTCCGGCACAAACAAGGCTTCATCTATGTGAGATGTGACCACACACACACACAACTCAGCCTCTCCTTTAGAAACATGACTGTTGCATCATCAAAATGTAAATTCAGCTCTCTGTTATGAAGTCTTTATGCCAGTGTCAGCTCACTCTTGACCTCACAGTGATTTTTGTTAGGGTCCTTTTGCAGATTTCTTTGTTTCTTTTCCGTCTCCAGGGTCTTTTTCTTGTTTTATTATGAACCTTTCTACGTGTGTAAAACAAGAAAACACCATGGAGGTTAGAGAAAGGCTGTTCACTGTTTGGCAGAAGGAATTCCATAGATGTTTACAGCACTCTTCTCTTCTAGACCTACATCAGCTCGGTTCTGGTTGCAGTAAATCCGTACCAGGAATATCCCATTTATTCACCTGAGCAGGTGAGTCTCTGCACATTCACATCTCCATCCATCCCAAAGGACTGGAGTTGTGTGATTTATTTGCTTTTGTCTTCAGGTGAAGCTATATCACAGACGGAAGCTGGGTGAACTTCCTCCACACATCTTTGCCATCGCTGAAGCCTGCTACTCTAACATGACGCGCCATCTCAGAAACCAGTGCTGCATCATCAGGTGGGCGTCAAACACGCTGCTGCTGCCAGCAGAATGGTTCTGGGTTTGGGTTTGGGTGAATTGTTGCTTTGTTCTGTCAGTGGGGAGTCTGGAGCTGGGAAGACGGAAAGTACCAAACTGATCCTCCAGTACTTGGCAGCGATTAGTGGAGAGCTCTCTCAACAGCAGATTGAAAAGCAGATCCTGGAGTCCAACCCAGTCCTAGAAGGTACACTAGAGCTCCTCATCCTCCTCATTTCATCTGTCAGGATAACAAAAGGAGTCATTTTGGTGCTTCGCAGCTTTTGGGAACGCAAAAACAATCCGCAATGACAACTCCAGTCGCTTTGGAAAGTATGTGGAGATTTTCTTCAACAAAGATGGAGTGATCAAAGGTGCTCGTGTGGAGCAGTATCTTCTAGAAAAGTCTCGCGTTTGTCACCAGGTGAGGCAGCTCTCTCCAAACAAAGCCTGATTGTTATCTCTGCTCTATAAACTGATAAGGTCTGTTGAAATGAGAACATAGAGTTCATCAGAAGCTGTGAGGAACATCATTCATATCCATCCAGTAGAAAACACCTTTGGGTTATTTGTCCTTTCACCTCAGGCGTACGAGGAGCGAAACTACCACATATTCTACTGCATGTTGGCAGGAATCACGACGGACGAGAGGAAAGCTTTGAGCCTTGGATATTCCAGGGAATATGACTTCCTCACTAAGGTATCGCTGATTAATCCTGCTTGCTGCTGTGGCACATGAGGAGATTACTGGCCTGTTGCAGATGATCCCTACTGGATCTTTTAAATCCATCAGGGTGATCAGACCATGTGTGAGGGCAGAGATGACGTGAAAGACTTTGGCCGTATCCGATTGGCCATGAAGATTTTGACCTTCTCAGAAAGCCAGTTCCAGGAGATCCTCAGGCTGCTGGCAGCTATATTACACCTGGGGAACATCCGCTTTGAGGGTGAGTCTGTTGAGATTAAGATCAAAGCACATGGTGTAATTTCATTATGCAATAAATCACTTAAGACAGGACATATGACTCTAATAGTTCTGTGGTCTGTACCAAACGTGTTCATGAGGGTTTTCTGAGCAAACTCACATAAAGCAGCTCTAATGCTGACATTTCCAGAATGAGCCAGTTTCAGCGCTCTGTCGTTTTGAGGAAAGTAAGCCGTTGCTGGCCACGCCCACCCAAGTCTGGGTCGGATCCGAACTTCCACTTGGGCCAGCTCCAGGGGAATCCTAGGGCGTTCCTGTCCCTCATGCACAGAGGACGAGTCTGGATACTCAGACAGCGCCATGAGGGGCGGGACTAGCCAGCTCAAAAATAACCAATCAGAAAAAAGGTGGAAATGACGACTGTATCGCGCAACGCTGTAGTTTTTCAGCTGTAGTCAAAGATGGCGTCTGGCGTGCACGTGAATGATAGTTGTCTTTGTAGTAAACACTTCCAAGGAGTTGTAACCAATTCTGTTTTAATATTTGAACGAAAACTACAAGACAGGACAGTTTTTGACGTGTGCAGGTTAGGGTTTTGTCTAACCATCTCCCTCTCACCGTTCACGCCGAGCTGCACTGCAGTTAACCCGCTTTCCAGCTTCCTTTACCTGTTGCTCCATTAGCGCAGGTGAAGGTGACACCACCACCACAACAGGTTTGAATACATCCAGTAGGTAGCACGGCGCAAACCTCTTTCTTTAGAAGAAAGGCCCGTAGAGCTTCTTCTTGTTGTGGTTTTAAAGACAAGTCATTTAGACCAGAGGAAAGAGCCGCAGCGAGCGCCGCTTCAGACGCCGGCTTTTTTGTTTATGAGAAACTCAGCGTCGCGGTGTGTGACGTACGCTGCTCAGCGCTGATTGGCTCGGTGAGAACTCTCAGGGGGTGGGGTTATTTCAATGGGAGCCATGGCGTCCCATAAGGTTTTTCTATCATCTTGAATTAGGCTAACTCCAAAAGGGAAACAAATCTCCACTAAAGACCTTCTGAAAGATTTATTAAAAGCCAGCCTTCATGTGGTTTTTTCCTAAAACTACAGAAAAATAAACGGTTCAAATGTTCTGATCCCAAATGGTTTTGTAAAATAAAGGAAACGACGTTGACCTCGTGTCATTATTGAGTTTGCATTTTAAGCCAGAGCTAAAGATAACCCTGTGGATGAGCTACAGAACATCTTCTGTAGGGATATGATTCCATTCAGCAGCAGTTTGCACATTTTACTACCTTGTTATTAGCTCTGAAGCCTGAGAATGTGGTAAGAGTTATAAAATTAATTTCCACTCAGTGCAGTGCTTTATCTTGTTTTTATTGATCCGCCAAAGGTTGAAGGTGATAAACGAGGCAAAGAAATGGAAACAATCTCACGAGTCAAAGCAAGATTCAGAAACATTGTGAAAATAGAAACGGTGTAGAATTTCAACAGAGTGAAGTTGTATGTTAAGCTCTTAATGATAATTGTTTGTGTTGTCTGGTGTGATTTTTAAACTAGCTTCTACCAAAGATAACCTGGAAACCAGCGATGTGGCCAAATCAGAGCATTTCAGCGTCGCTGCGCGGCTGTTGGAGGTTGACTTTACTTTGGCTTTATGCTGAATTTAATAGTTTATTGTTTTTTCTTAAACCGTGTTTGTTTGATTTTCAGGTCCAGAATTCTTCCCTGGCCACAAGTTTGACCCATCGCTCCTTCATGACCAACAGAGAAAGAGTGACCAAGCCTCTGAGCTCTGAACAGGCTACCAACTGTAGAGATGCTGTTGTCAAGGTAACGGGTTTCCTTATGGGCTCCTGAGCCAGGATAAATGTGTAGAAGTTGTTTCTGTGTGTTACAAGGACGTGGTCCAGTCAGGCCGCGGTAGGGAGGGCCATCGTGGTCTTTGAGTTGGGCGGGAGGGTGGATTTTATTTCTGTCCTGCTGTTTTATTTTATGGGCAGCAGCAGCAGCTCAGAGCGGGTTGTCCAGTAATCAGAGGGTTGCAGGATCGATCCCGGCTCCAGGCAGAGAATTTTGCTGTTGTGTCCTTGGGCAAGACGCGTAACCCACCTTGCCTGCTGGTGGTGGTCGGAGGGACCGGTGGCGCCCCAGAGCTGTGGCTACGCTGTAGCTCACCACCACCAGCGTGTGACTGGGTGAATGATTCACTGTCCTCTGACTCTGAAAGGCGCTGTAGAAGTGCAGGTCATTTACTTGTACTAAGAGTTGTTGAGTGTGCGTTGTCCTTGTAGGCGATCTACAACAAGCTGTTCATTTGGATCGTTGGGAAGATCAACAGCGTCATCCATCAGAAGCAGCACGGTCAGCCCAAGTCCTCCTACCTGTCCATCGGCCTGCTTGATATCTTCGGTTTTGAGAACTTCAACACAAACAGGTCAGGAGCTTAAGTCTGTTTCTCCATCATCAACCCGTTCTTAATTGATTTTTTATCATTCTTTTGTTTTTCTACAGTTTCGAGCAGCTTTGCATTAATTTTGCTAACGAGAAGCTGCAGCAGTTCTTTGTGGCCCACATCTTCAAGCTTGAGCAAGAGGAGTACCTGAAAGAGGGGGTTGTGTGGGACAACATCAAGTTCAGTGACAATCAGAACATCCTGGATCTTCTGGCTGGGAAGCCCTGTAACCTGCTGGCTCTGATCGACGAAGAGACTCAGTTTCCAAAGGTTCTGCTGCCGTGCTTCACAATTCATCCCATTTGAGTTGTTATTTGGTTTCTGTTTTACCGTTTTCCTTCTGCAGAAGCGTAACACTTCTTCAGCTTCTCTCTCCTGTTGTTGTGTTTCAGGGGTCAGACCACACGCTGCTGTCCAAGATGAACAAAGAACACAAAGGGAACAAGATCTACGTTAAATCTCGAAGCGAACATGAAGCTCATTTTGGAATTTGTCACTTTGCGGGTCTGGTTTACTACAACACCAACGGTAAGAGAACAACCTGCAGTCGGGTCAGATCTTGACTGGTGCACGGCGCTCAGGCATGCATTGTTGGTTTTCTGTTTCTAAGGATTCCTGGAAAAGAACAGAGACGCGGTCAGCTCTGACATCATCAAGATGATCGACATGTCCAGCAGTAAGCTGCTGCGTCTGATTTTTGAGAACGAGCTTTCAACCAACGGAGTGAAGAATGCTAAAAATACCAGATTCATCATGACGCCCATCAGCTCTCTGCGGGTATGAACGCACATCTGATGCAGGAGGAGGTTAAATAAGCTCTAGAAATGATTCGTCTCTTTACAGCTATCGCTAAAAAGGTTCAACACATTAAAATCATAGAATTAGATTTATAAAGAACTATTTGTTTGAGGCCAAAATGAATGCATTAGGACTCATTTCTACGTGAAACTATTTCATTATTATTTATTTTCCTCATTTGTTATTCAGTATAAAAAACTAACTTTTCCTTTATATGTTTACTTTTCACACAATCTAAAAAAGGTTAAAGAGGCTAAATGAAGTTAAGTTTGTTTTCTGTTTCAGGGAAAAATGCTTTTTGCCATATCACAAATATTCCTTGAATGTTTAATTTAAATCTGGTAAAACTGTGAACATGCAGGAGACCATTGTAAAACACCAGAGCAGAATTTGTTCTGCAACATAAAACAGAGTTGATACTCCTGTCCATTGTCTCAGAATGTATGAATTTGTGTTTTTAAATGAGTTGCATCGGCACATATTGTTGGAATGATTTTTGATTTGATGGATAGAATCATCAATAATGTTTAATGTAGGACTCTGGTTTTGTTTTTTATTTACTACTCTTCTGTATAGCTGCTGGAACACATCACCAATTGTTTCTCCTGTCTGTCTGCCTGCCTGCCTGTCTCTCTGTCATCTTTGTAGAGTCAGACTGACAACCGTAAACAAGTGCCAACTCTGAGCGGTCAGTTCCGTCTGTCTCTGGATTCCCTCATGAAGGCTCTGTCAGCCTGCCAGCCTTTCTTCATCCGCTGCTTCAAACCCAACAATGACAAGCAGTCTGAGGTGGGTGAGGCCTCGCTGCAGCACAGAGCGCCTGAGGCTTTCTGTCTCCAGCCGTCACGTACCGTAAACAAAGGCCACAAAGTTAACTCCATGCATAAATAGCGACGTCTGTGCATTAGGATGTTTCACCTTACTGTGAGCAAACAGAATAACCAGGATGTAGCACCTAAACAGCCTTTGGTACTTTCTCCTCTTGGCTCCCACTTTAGCATCAGGCTAAAGTGAAGAAATAATGACCCTTTCCTGTCACAAGCTGTAAACAAGTGAAGCTGCTAACACACAGTGTAAGGTACAACGTGAGAGCAGGAAGTGTGGACGTCTTCATCTTTTCTTAAAGGGGCAGTAGAATGTAAAGTCACTTTTGTTGTGGTCAAATGTAGCATACCAAAAGCCAAAGCCGTGTCTCAGCTGCTTTCTCTGCAAATGAGTGAGAGAGAGACCGTTCGGTTGGCTCTGAGGAAAGCTTCTGATAACATGTAATAAGCAAGCCACGCCTTCAGCCCACTTCAACGTCAGCAATATATAAACTCTGGTCTCAGTACTGCAGACCAACGCTAGGCCGAGCTACTGCTAACGCCCCTGTTAATAACAAAGAACCCTAACCACTCACCTTCCAGGTTATACTGGTAATATCCAGACTATGCTAATGCGTAAGGCGAGTTTGTTTGTGTAGCGCCGTTTGTACAAAAGCAGAAGGACGTTTCTGCTGCCAGAATCCCAACTAGGGGCAAGAAAGCAACATTTTTAAATCTATCCTCTTAACAAAAGTGACCCAGTGTAGGGCTAACAAGGGGCGCAGTTAGAAGCACTGTTGCCTCACAGCAAGAAGGTTGCTGGTTCAAATCCCAGATTATCTGTTAACAAGTTCTCCCCATGCTTTTGAGTGCTGTTCTCTCCTCGTGCGCTACAAACGGTTTCGTAATTGGCAGTGGCCTTGGGGTTTTATACTCATTTTTCGTTGATAGCCGTTTTCGTTAGTCTGCTCTTATAGCTTGAATTTGTGTTGTGCCCGTTTAGGTAGTTGGGTTTTGTGTTCCGAGTTTGATAGATGTTTATAGTGACTCAGCCGTCGAGTTACTCCGGCTCCCCTTTTAGGTTTTTTTGTTAATCCGACTTAATACTTCTCATCCTCCCCGAGGCCTTTTGCCTCGGGTGTTTTCATTTAGTCCCTGCGTCGGTTTTCTTATCCTCGGTTCGAGTAGCTCTTTAGTGAGTTTATTCCCCCTTTTAGGGCTGAGAATTTGTTTCCCCTTTTATTTTGGGTTGTTTAATAAAACACTCCTGTTCTAGATACCATCCTCCTCTTCCTGGTCCTTATGTTCCCCTACACCAGGGGTTCCCAAATTGGGGGTCCCCACAAGATTGCAGGGGGTCCCCGCAATTTGGTCTTTGCTGAGGTTGTGAGGTTAGCAAGATTTTATTTGTAAAAATGACATTTATAAAACCCCAATAACACATGAACAGTATAACCAGATCTCCATAGAAAAGTTATAACTCTGTATTTCTGTATAAAGTTTGTAAATCATTACATTTAATGTGTTCATGCATGTAGGAGTTGGGGTTGAGGGTCCTGGCTTGTCTTGGACACGGGAAAGGGGGTCCTCAAAGGAAGTTTTGGGAACCCCTGCCCTACACAACGCTCAACACCAACAGGGTTGTAACAGCTGAAAATGTGCAGACTTTGCTTGTCAGAAAGCCTAAACTTAACAGCTGCTGTTAGCATTGAGTACATTCATGTTGTGGCATTGCTTTACGTCACTGTAGGAAAATTAAACAAATCTGATGCCCTAAAATAATGTTGCAACACAAAAACCGATAAAACAGCTGTTTTTCTCCAGATGTTTGACAGAGAGCTGTGCATGCGTCAGCTGAGATACTCCGGCATGATGGACACCATCCGAATCAGGAAGCTTGGGTATCCCGTGCGACACACCTTTGAGGATTTTCTGAACCGCTACCGAGTCCTCCTGAAGACGACCGTCTGTGACCCCAGAACCGTTAAGTCACGAATTCATTTACACCCAGACATTGTAGTGATTATTATGCTTTTATCATTTTGGACACGGGCGATGTTTTAGGAACCTAAAGTCAAAAATATTTTACCACCACAGAGAGAAGCTTCAGCCTGTTGTGAAGCCATCTGCAAGGCTGCGATTAAAGGAAGGGATGAGTGGAAAATAGGCAGGAGCCAAATTTTCCTGAAGGTATAAAAATACAATCTTATAATAATCTTAAAAACAAAGATAGAGAATGTTGTGATAGATAATTACTGCTAGACTGTTATCAGTCAACAGCAAGGGGAACTGGTATTCATTTAAATGTCTTTTTTTTCATTGTTTATTTCAACCAGGATGCCCATGATGTTGTTCTGGAGCGTCTGCGGGAAGAGGAACTGAGTAGGGTTGCCGTGGTGATCCAGAGGGTCATGCTGGGACACAGAGACAGGTGCAGTAAGAAGAGCAACATGGAGCTGAAATTTGAATGAGCAGCAACAGACATGCACATCACTTCACCACATCTACAGATGGTGTTTTATTGTGCTAGCTGCATCAACTGGGCATGTTCCAGAAGAAGACACAAAGAGAAAGTGACGGAGGAAAGTGTGTATTCATTCAGTTGGTTTGCTTTGCAGAAAGTCTTTCCTAAAGAAGCGAAGAGCAGCTGTGGTGTTGCAGAAACACTGGAGAGTTCACAGAGAGAGGATTCGGCAGAGAAAGGTGTGATTTATGAGCTCCTGTAGCTGACGTGATCATTTCACCTGGATGGTTTTAGCAGACTCGTTTCAGGTTCTTAAACTCGCTTCTCCCGATCCATCCAGGTTCAGCAGGGTTTCACACGTCTGGTGTCAAAGGTCCGAGGTCGAACACTTCAGTCTCGTTACTACAGACAGCGAGCCGCGGCGATCACCATCCAGAAACAGGCATGTGACAGATTTAACACAGCATCCATTCTTTTTTATATGAGAAACTGTTAAAGTTAAAGTCCCAAGTCATCATCACACACTGGTGAAATTACATCTCCGCATCTGACCCATCCCCATGGTGGTTTAACCCCCCAATCCAACCCCTTAGTTCTGAGTGTCAAGCGAGGAGGCATTGGGTCCCATTTTTCAAAGTCTTTGGTATGACCCGACCGGGAATCGAACCCTGATCTCCCAGTCCCGGGGCGGACGCTCTACCACTAGGCCACCGGAGCTCTACTTATTTCTGATATATGATATATTTTACATGCAGGCTGAACATGAAAATAGTCTCCTCCACCTATCTCCTGCTTTAGCTTCTGATAGAAAATAGACTCTAGGTGAAACTCTAGGATTAGAAAATCCTGACAGATCTACGTCACACTGTCACTGAACATTCATGGACTCACCCATCTGGACTCACGACGGGGAAGGCTGTTGTTGGTTTAGCGTCCAGGAAACAGCAGAGAACGTCTGGGCTAGTAGAAGCTAACCGTTAGCATTAGCACCTCCACCACACAGCAGAACACCCTAACATCAATGTTGCAGAGCAAACAGAGTCAGTGGTAGAGTCGTGTTGCTGTTAGCCAATCAGAGGAGAGACGTCCACATATCAGGAAGTAAGAGTCCAGGTCCTGCCGTCTTCTCTTCACCTCTGCTCTGGCTAACTTCTGCTTCCTGAAACAGGAGCGCCAGAGCTTTTTTCTCCCTCAGAGATCGACTCCCAAGGCATTCATTTATACTAGAGCCCACTGCACATGTGCTGAAAAATGAGTGAACTTGGTCTTTAATTGAAAATATGTCATGTTCTCATTTTGTTTGTATCCAAATCTTTCCTTATGACTTCCACACCTTTAACCACCAGAGACCCAAACGTTTATGTATTTTTACTCCTGATTTGGGATTAGTCAGGCATCATAAATAAAATAAATAACATTGTTTTTGAAGAGTTAGCACTTTAAATGTTTTTTAAAATTCTGTCTTCAATGTTTTTCTTTATTCAAAAATACATAAAAAACATTTAAAGTTAAAGCCGGGTCTCAGTGAACAACAGCTCCCTCATATGAGGGTTTTGGAAATCCATACCCCACACTAGATCCTGTCATTGAAGACTTGTTTACACGTTTTTAAATTCGTGTTGAATTTTCGGATCCCCTGGCTGCAGGTGCGAGGCTTCGTGGTGAGGAGTGACTATAAGAGACGGAGGCAGCAGATGGCAGCGCAGGTCCTCCTCCAAGAGCAGATCGCTGAGGAACTTCAGCAGCGACTGCTCCAGGTTGTTGCTGAGCAAGTCAATGCAGCGCCAGAGGAAGCTAATGAACAGGAATCAGAAGAGGGCGTGTATCAGGAGCTCATCCAAACAGAGGAGTCAGAGGAGGAGGAGTCACTGAAGGAGGAGGAACAAAGAGCTGAACAAAACCCCTCAAGGGTCAAGGTAGGGGGTTTTATTTTTGCTTTTTAAGTTTAGAAATGACATCTCATAACTTCTGCTTCCTCTAAAAAGGAGTTTAAAGAACCAGTGGAGGACATCTCAGAGAAGCCAGCACCATGGATGGAGATCATCATTACTCCAGCTTCTCCACCAAGAACCCCAACACCTTCTCTGGAAGAAACGCCCCGCCTGCATCAGGAGGATGAGGACTTCTACGACGGTTCCAACGCTGAGAGTGACATGTTTTCCTTCTACAGCTACAGCAAACAGTACTTCCAGAACAATGCCAGCCACGACCACACCCCCCAGAGACTGAGGCAGTCCCTCCTGCTACATGAGGACGAGGGGGACGCTCTGGTGAGAAGACTTACAGACAAGATGTCCAGCTCTACGTCAAAGATCTCTGCCTCATGTTCAGTATCTCCTCTCGTTTCCACAGGCGAGTCTGACGGTGTGGTGGATTATTTTGCGTTTCATGGGGGACTTGCCAGAACCAAAATCAGCTGACTCGATATCCCAGCGGTCAAGCACCGTGTCCCAGAGCACCGCGTCCCAGGGCACCGCGTCCCAGAGCACCGCGTCCCGTCTCCTGCCTCAGAAGCCGATCCGTAAGCTCAGCAGCCTAGTGGGACTGGACATGGTAAACAGATTTAAAATAACTCTACAGTCATGCTGATTCAGTCACCTTCTAACGTGTCCTCTGTGTTTGTGGACAGATAATACTGAGGAAGAACAAGAAGAAACACAGCACAGGAAACAGGAGAGCTTCAGCTATTCCTGAGGAGGTGGTTACAACATTTGGTGTTCGTCGTTGTTTCAGGCCTCATTCTTAACGGGTGATGACTGTTTTCCATCTTTACCAGTCAGAGGACTTCATGGAGGAGGAGGAGGACATTTTGGTCGGAGAGGGTCCCACGCTGGATCGACCTCTTACGTCCCTGGAAAAGCTACACGTTATTGTTGGATATGGTCTGAAGAGACGAGGCATTCGGTAAAAAATCTCTTTCAGAAGAAACCGGCAGCATTCAGTCTGTGAGGGTGAGATGTTTGGCCTTTTTAAACTTTGTCTCACGTGTTTGACTCTGCAGAGACGAGATCTACTGTCAGATCTGTAAGCAGCTGGTGAACAACAGGAACAGGTGGAGCTGCATTCAAGGCTGGACTCTCCTGTCCATCTGGATGGGGCTCTTCCCCCCATCCGAGCACTTCCTGAAGGTCCGTCTCTCACTCAGTTCATTAGAATCCAGATTAGTATTATATACAGACGTGGATGAAGGCTTCAACAGAGCAGTCAGGCTCAGGTTCATGGGCTGCAAAATTTTAAAACTGGATCTCTTTTGTAAAAACTTTATTTGTTATTTTTTAATGATGATCGGTCGTTCTGAGTTTCACGTGCAGGCTGAACATGAACAAAGTCTACCCCCATCTCCTGCATCAGCTTCTGATAGAAAATAGACTCTAGGTGAAACTCTAGGGTTAGAAAAGCCGGCAGGCGCAGGACCCCGAGTCGGCTCACGTGGAATGAAACATAATATGGCGTCCCCTCCAGAGACTCAGCCCTATGTATCTTAGGCCCAATTTTTATGGTTATATGTTATGAAACCACCAGTATTTTTCAATACTGGACATCATTTTATTCATTTTCAACAACATTTGGATGGATATTTCCAGAGATGAATGGTAAAAACTACACATTGTCTCTTTAATACTAGAGACCACTGCAAATGTATTGAAAAAACGAGTGAACTTGGTCTTTAAAAAAAACAAGGTTCCCCGTGGTTTCACGATGTCTTGCTGACTCTTTTCACAATATATAGAGGTCAGAACAACTATATTACTCCCTCAGTGAAAATCTAAGTTTACAGATTTAAAGGTGTCCTAGAGTGCAGTGAATCAACCATCTAAACCAGCTCTGAGCCTCTAAAAGCATCAGAAATGTTCTTTAGGCTTCCATCTGTCCAGGAGCCCTGATCCAGGCCATTCTAAACCCCCTAAACCAGCCTTGCTGTGAAAAGAGCTGTTGGCCCCTCCCACTGGGCCAGGACATGAATATGATAATGAGCTGCTTGCTGATTGGTTGGTTTCCCCAGAAGGCCTCAGACACTGGAGACATGCAGGTTTGAGGAGGCGTGGCTCCCCCTAGTGACGTGTTAAGGAAGGTTTTCTCAGATCAGAAGTTTTTCAACTTTCTAATTTACATCAAAAGTAGGTCACACACGGCTTTGACTCTGGCATGCTGCTGTTGACCAGCCAAGCTCTTATTCAACAACAACGAGGAACATGCTGGTTTACATTCTAGGTCTTTAAATAATCCTCCCTAAAGCAGACTGATAAAAACTGAAGTCTTCAACTTGAGTTTGTTAGTTGGGATCAGAGAAAGCTTGTTGGACTGAATGAAGGTAAATCCTCACCAGCTCCTCTTCATGCTGCTGGATCCCATGATTACCTTTTCTCATTCATTTTTTTATTCACGTTTTTTAACCTAAATTTGTCCTTTTTTCTCCATTTTTATTACAATATTTTTAAAAAATCATTTTTTTTTCTTGTGAAGCGCCTCATGATTTTTGTCTTTAGAGGTTCTATATATAAATCGTTTGTTGTTTATGTAGAAGGGGCACCGTGTGGGAGCTTACCTTAGTGTCAGTCGGTTTGTTCTGTTTTTAAATACCAGACCTCCATGAGAGCCAGGAGAATAGCTGCTGGGCTGACCCAGTGCATTCTGGGACTTCTTACCATTCTTTGGACTGCACTGTAACAGGCTGGTCATAAAACATGTAGAACAGATGCAATTGTTTTCTGAGCGTAATGCGGCCTGTGGGGTTTAATTGAAACCTTTAGATTTGAATTCATGCCTGATAGGTTGTTATAATGTTTTTGCTCTGCACATCTTTGTTCCACAGTATCTGGAGAATTTTCTTCGCAGAATCCAAAAGGGTTACAGTGAATTCTGCACCAGGCTGCTGCGGCGAGTTCTAGCCAACGGAGAGAGAAAAGAGTTGCCCTGCTGGGTTGAACTGCAGGTAAACAAAAACGCAGCTAGAGTCTGCTCTGTCGTGGTGTGTTCGTTGTTTTTCTTCTTTATTTACTTTTCTATTTAAAATTGAACATTAAAAAAATATGTCCTTGATTTATTATTGACACTTTCAGGCTGCTGGAAAGAAGGAGCTCATAGATGTTTCTGTGACACTAACCAATGGTGAGTCGGTCGGTGTTCAGCTGGATTCAGCCTCCACGTCTGCTGAAGTCTGCCGAGCTGTGGCAGACAAGATCGGACTCCGAGACACCTACGGCTTCTCCCTCTACATCGGCTTCCAGGAGAAGGTGGGCGACGGCCTCCTCTGTCTCGTTGTGCTGGTTTTCTTTAGGACTCTTCTCATCATTTAACCAAGTTTTCTTTTTTTTGTCCCCAGTTGTGGTCTCTGAGCAGCAGTGGGAAGCACGTGATGGACGCGGTGTCTCATTGTGAGCAGGAGATGAGGAGACAGGATCAGGAGGAGAAGGACACCCCATGGCACCTCTCCATCCGCAAGGAGCTGTTCAAGCCGTGGCACGACAGCTCGCTGGACCCTGTTGGTACAGATCTGATTTACAGGCAGGTCCTCACAGGAATCAAGTCTGGAGAATACGTCAGTGACAAGGTGAAAGATGGAGAAACCGCATGATTCTGTAGATACACACACGTCACTGCTTTAAATCCTTTTTGTGATGAAATGTTTTGGTAAATAATTAATGTTTCTTCATCTGGGATGTAAAAATCATAAAGTGCACACAGACGTACCACACCACTTTATTTATAAAGCACATTTAAAACACAGCGCTGCACAGGCAGGGTCATTAAAAACAAAACAAGACAGAAAAACCAATGAAAGTAGAACCATCAACGCAAGGCAGTAAAACAAATAAAAGCAATAAAAACAGTTAACAAGTCACTGGCTAAAGGCCAAACCATGAAAACAGCCAGAGAGGGCTTAACTGTCGTGGGAAGTGAATTCCAAAGCATGGTGGCATTCACCCGTGATTTGTAGGACATCTGAGGAGTGCAGAGTAGCAGGAGATCAGCTGACCTACATAGGGGGTGAGCAGGTCGCACAGATGAGGAGGTGCTAAGTCATGTAAGGCTTTAAACACGAACGTCAGTAATTCACACGGAAGGTAACGGGGAGCCAATGGAGAGGTGCCAGGACCGGGGTGATATGGCGACGTCGGTTTGTTAAAAGCCTAGCAGCAGCGTTCTGGACGATCTGCTGCCGGTTCAGGAGTTGCATAGTCCAAGCGAGAGGTGATAAAAGCATGTGACTGATTCCAAGTGCCTCCGCTTCAGGATCGGTCGTAGACGACGTAACTGATAAAAACAGGTTACAGTAAAAATACAAAACATGGAAGTCTGGATTAAGCAAAGATATATCCCTGCTGTGCGTCCTACAGGAGGATGAATACGTCCAGCTGGCTGCCATGCACTATTTCATCCAGTTTGGGTCCGAGCTGAACAGAGACAACGTGGAGAGGGTGGTTCAGGAGTGCATCCCCACCACCAACATTGAGAGTAAATCTATGACCAAGTGGATGCAGCTCATCACGTCCGCTGTCTCTCAGGTGAACCACCAGCTAGTGTGTCTCCATCTGACCCAGGCTTCTACGAGTTAGGTTCAGCCTGCTCCAGAACCATTTCAGTTCAAGGAACTTGTTCTTGCAGAAAATGTACGTGAACGGGAACAAGAAAGCTCAGCAGGTGAAAGGAGAGCTGGTGGACATCGCTCTGAGGAAATGGCCTCTCGACTTTTCAAAGTTTTACGAGGTCACGATGATATCGGGTCAGTCAGCAGCTTTTATTACACTCTGGGTTCCTCATCACACAGATCAGGATTACTTTCTTTCAGAATGTGAATTAATAAAAGAGAATTAAATAATTGTTTCAGTCAAACATAGAAAACAGAACATGCAGGTGTACAAGCACGCTCTGTAAACAGTGTCTGAGGCTGTCCTGGTCTCAAACGATGCTGTGTCCTGAATTTTAGGAAGAATCCATTCTGATCTGTTTTCTAAAAGCATTTCTGCTCATTTAGGAATCATTATTTATATCTTTACACCTCGAAGCAGCCCTGAAAGGCAAACGCAGCACGTTGTAATACTTATGATGCAGGTTTACATTTGTGAGTGTTTCAGACAGACTGGTGAGTCTTTGTATTATTCTGCAGCTTTTTTGCCTAAACGGTATTTTTTCATCTTCTTGTGAGTCAAAAAGGTTAAGAGAGAAACAATCATAGATTTAGAAATTTCACAGCTTCCACACACTAACAAAACTGTTTTAATGGTGGTGATGTTTACCTGCAGGACCTCCTTTGCCCAAAAGCAGGTTTATTGTAGCTGTGAACTCCATCAACGTCATATTCATGGAGAGAAAAGAGAAGAGACTCATTGAGATTCCGTACCTGGAGGTAAAGAAAGTCAACGTGACGAGGTGAGGCTCCTCCTTTTGTCGTCTCCAAACGAGTTTAAAGGGTTAGTATGAAACCGTGATGATTGTGATCTGTGTAGCGATAACCACCAGACGGTGAGTCTGACCACAGTCAGAGGAGAGTATGTGCTGATGTGTGTGGAAGCTGCAGACATGGTCAGCGTGCTGGAGTTCAACGTTGAAGGGCTCAGACAGAGATCCAGGTATGCAGTGGTTCAGAAGGATGTCAGTAAGCAAGGTAAGAGTCTGAAGCGTCTTCAGCACGATGGAGGTTCACAGGTCAAAACCGCTGCACGTCTAAACGTTTGTTCCTGTCTGCGTCTCCAGACGATCCCATGTTCCTGGTTTGTAAACAGGGTGACCTGCTGTTTGTAGACAAAGATGAGAGACATTCCCAGGATGAGAACTGGTTCAGAGCAACCAACCAGCGAACCAGCAGCAGCGGTGCGGTCTACAAGGACAAGATCCAGTTTCTACCAACTCTTACCAAACCCACAGAGGAGATCCTGGTAGAGTTTTTATTCGTTTCTCCTGCAAGGAAGACTCTGGTTTCTACGGAAAGGCTGAGACCTGCAGGACTGATGCATCAGTTTACCACCCCAATGAAATCACATTAGTTTACGTGTTAGATGAAAGTCCTGAAGAGAAGAGATTAAAAGCATCAGTGCTGTTGTGGAGGAGAACTGCAGCACAAAGTGTCTGTTCTGTTGTTTACCTTCACAGATTGTTGTTGTAACATGTTGAGGGATCAGTTTTTAGTTCATTTGAACTCAGTTTCTTTCCATATTCTATGAACTGAGTACTGAAGGCTGTAGATGTGACCCAACATCCAGCAGCTCCTCTGAGCTTCTAGGTGTTTGCTACTCCACACGAGGCTAACGATGCACTCTTCTCACCCGCAGCAACTCCTCGGTCCAAAGCAAAGGAAAGCCTCCATCGCACCGAGCATCCCAATGGCAGAAGAGACCGTGGCTCCTGTTTCTCTAAAAGACTTTGCATTTGAGAATTTTAGGTAATTTTACAACCTTTTGAGTCATTTTACAAAAACCTCTTATTTGTTATTTAACAACAACCCCAGATGTAATCTTAAAGGGGACATATTATGAAAAACTCTCTTGTTGCTGCCATGGGGGTCTCCACTACCTCTAGAGAGACACTCCAAGCATGACGTATCCCGTTTCTGTCGGTGTTTGGTTTTAGGAAACAGCATGCTTCTACGGGAAAGTCTTATTGTGACATCACAATAAAGAAAATTAGCGTAAAACCACCCCTGAGCCGTCTGTGCTGGAGCAGCAGCTCTACTCCAAACCCCTCCTGGATATCAGAGCCTCTCAGCTTATAGCAGCCTAAGTGGGTGATGGGTGGGCGTGGTCAGCTCCGGCCTGTTTTCTTAAAGTGACAGAGCCCTGAAACGGCTCATTCTGGAAGGTACTGAAAATTTCAACAGTAGAACTGTTGAGGTCGATTTATGTGAGGGATTTTGTACAAAGAACTTCATGGATACGTTTTGTATCGACCATAGATTTGTTATAACTTTCTAAAAGAGCCATGATATGTCCCCTATAGGTCTGTGCATGAACGTCTGGTTGGATTAGATGTTGTTAATAGTTTCATTTCTGTTTTAGGTCTGCTGGTAAAGAAGGAGGCCGAGGGGCATCTAAAGGGGTCACCAGGGAGAAGCTCTGGGCTTTTTCCAGAGAGCCCATCAAACAGCCGCTCATGAAGACCTTGGTCCGCAGCTCAGAACTCAGCGGCCTGGCCTGCAACGCTTTCACTGATATCCTTTGGAAAAACACGCTGCCTTCCTAACATGACTGTGGTTTGTGATTTGGGTGCTGTTACCTCATGACTCTTTAGGTAAAAGTGTCTGGGTTGTTCAGAGTCAGATCAGTTCTGTGTGAATCCTTCACTTCGGTTTCCACCCATCTTGAAGTACATGGGCGACTATCCCATCAAAAACTCTCGAAGTCCTCTAGAGCTGACTGAACAGATCTTTGGTCCGGCCATGCAGCGCATATCCCTGCAGGATGAAATCTACTGCCAGATAATGAGACAGATGACCAACAACAGCAGCAGGTGCTCCTCAGGCTGTCCTGGGTTTGAAAAGAAGAATCGCTCCACATCTTTAGTCGGCACATTTAACCCTCTTTTCCCCGACCCTTCAGAATGAGTATAGAGCGAGGGTGGCAGCTGATGTGGCTGTGTTCAGGCTTGTTCCCACCCAGCCCTAATCTGAAGCCATATGCACAGCGCTTCCTGGAGTCACGGCCCAAAGACCCGCTGGCTGCCGGCTGCCTGCAGAGGCTGCAAGAGATTTGCAGGTGAGGTCAAGTAAAAACAGACATATTAGTCGTGTAACTTTAGTTCCCAGTGTGTGTTGGCTCCAAAAATATTAGAAAGCATCAAGGCTTTTACAAATTAAACGTTAGTTTCATATAAATAAAAATCAAAGTCCCCCAGACCTTGGTCAGAGAGACCTTTACCCACAATCCACTGGGCCTACTGAGCGGTTTTAGCCACTGGTCATCGTATTATGGGCGTTTGGTGTATTTTTGGTTGGTAAACCTCTTTTAAAACAGATCCTCACCCTTTAATTGCTTAAAGGGGAAAAAATGGTCAAAACTCACTTTTTGCATCTTTTGTGAAGAAAAGAAAACTTCCATGGTTTAAAAAGTGTTTGTTGTTGTTTTTTCAGTTTAAAGCAGTTTTTATATTTTTGTGTAGACCAGAATTTTAACACGGTTTTTAACCCTGCAGCAAGGAGCCCAGGAAGCTCCCCCCCCATCAAGCAGAGGTGGAGGCCGTCCAGCAGAACAGCACCCAGATCTTCTATAAAGTCCACTTCCCAAATGACACAAATGCTGTAAGACACTGAATTAGCCTTCTCCTGCTAGCATCATTTGAGCTCTTTATCAGCAGATTATGATGAAACTATGGGAATATTTTTATTTGATGCACATCTAACTCTGGAGTCTGTGTCATGAGTTACCACGAACTGGAACCAGATGTTTTCAGGTTGAGTTTGTTTGTGACTTTTTCAGCTATTTGAAGTCGCTTCAACAACCACAATCAAAGAGCTGCGCTGCAGCATCGCCTCCCACCTCAGGCTGAGCTCAGCTGATGGATATGGTTTGTACATGAAAACATCCCAGAAGGTGAGGTCACAGAAAGTCCTCGTACACGTTCTCCTCGTCTCAGGTCTTCAGACTGCAAAATGAAAACGTCATCCAGCGTTTCTTTCTATGAATTGTTGTTTTCTTTTATAAACTGCAGGATTTGACCCAAATGATAAGAATTTGTCCTAAATGACCAGAGAGCTAATTCAAACCTGAATCCTGAATGCCTCTGTTCTGTTGTGGTTTAGATGACTACTAGTCTGGATGAGGACAAATACTTCTTTGACAATATCCAGCAGCCTTCAGAGCTTCCTAAGAAGGCAAAAAAAGTGAAAGAAGGTAATGCATTGTCGTGACACCTTTGATTGTCATCTCCCAGTACGCTGAGCAATTAGAAATGCCTTCTTGTTCCACAGGTAATATGATCAACCTGCCATGCCTGGTGATCTTCAAGAGGAAGCTCTGGTTCAACGTGATCCCCGGGAAAGACCTGATTGCAGATATGACTTTCCACTTCCCACAGGTACCTACCTAGAAGCCCGATTACTCTGCTGAGGGTGACTCGCATTTGGGTTACGACACCTCTGGTTTGGTTCCATGCAGGAGCTGCCCAGGTACCTGCGAGGATACCACAGCTGCACCAAAGAAGACATGACGAATCTGGGCGGGCTGCTGTTTAGAGCTGCAGTGGACTCCGACAGGTCCCAGTTTGTCATGATCCCCAAAATGCTGAATCAGCTGGTTCCTGCTGACCAGCTGAAAATCATGTCTCCTGAGGACTGGAAGAAGGTCAAGAAAGAGCCTCACTGTTCATTTATCTGTGATACGGTAAGCTGAAGAGAGTGAGGGCCGTTGACCTCGTTTGTTCCTATTCCTGCCTGCAGAACATCATCGCTTCATACAACAGGCAGAGTGGCAACACGGTGCAGGAGGCTAAGATCGCCTTTCTGAGAACCATTTCCTTCTGGCCCACCTTTGGCTGCGCCTTCTTTGAAGTTAAAGTGAGTTACGAAGCTGCAGCAATGACCACATCAGAAAACAACGAAACCTTTTGGTTATTTTATTTTGTTTTCAGCAAACATGTGAACCCGGCTACCCAAATATACTTTGGATTGCCATCCACAAAAAAGGTGTCAGCTTAATAGACCCCCAAACCAAGGTATGCTCTCAACTTTCTGTATTTGCTGTCAACTTGTTACTAGTTGTTTGACTTGACTGAAAACTGTGCAGGAGCTGCAAGTGATGCATCAATTCAGCCGCATCACAGAGTGGCGCAGCAAAGGCAACGTGTTCCAGATGACCATCCGCGCCCTGGTGAGCGGCGTCAGCTTCGTCTGTGAGACTCCACAGGTAGGCTGCTGTCTCTTACCGTTTACGTCGTAATAAATCATTCTGTAAGTCCCTTTAGTCCGCACATGTCAACAAGGTCAGTTGGAAAAATAGATTTTTGAAATCCATATTAATGTTTACCGTTTTTTCTCCCTCCAGGCCAACACAATGGAGGACCTAGTGAGCTCATATGTCAGGATGTACGAGGAACAGAAGCAGTTTAATCGGCCGCGGCACAGCGTATTCTCCTGAAGCTTCAGCGAAAACCAAAACGACCGAGCTGTTGGGATTTCAATTTTAACCCAGCAGCGTCTTTTTTGCATTTGTAAAAAGATTAAATGAGAACATTTAGCCTTAAACAGATTTCTTCTATTAAAGGAAATGAGAAATCCAAACTTTCTTTTGTTTTTGGATTCATTACAATTGTTTCTTTTATCATAATAGAATTTCACGTTGTGCTTGTATGTTGTGGTATTAAACCCGAACCCCGCTAGTGTCAATAAAATCATTTTTAATATGAAAAATTAGTCCCATCAATCCCAGAATAAAGAATTAATGCATTTCTAACTGTTAATTGTTCATTTTAACATTTTTTTTCTGGACGCACACACACATTGTTACCATAGTAACGCTTCATATAGTTTGCCGTTTGTCTCCATGACGGCTCTCCCTCCGATCAGTGGGAGGTGGGCTAATCGCACGGATAAGATGCATAATGTAAAAGGTGATAAATACACCATAATTATGATGAACTTTATCACATTGTAGCAGAAATCATTTATAAATATAATAACTGAGTATAAAAATGTTTATATTTTTTTACTGCTGGTGGGGGGGACTGCTACACGGTGCTGAGAGGCTGAAAGAGTAACAGCAGTTCATGCATGTAACGTAACTACAGCTGTAACTGGCATCTTTAAAGTTCTCACCCTGATTTGAACCACCTCTAAAAGAGCATCAGCTGTTTTTATTTCATTCTTACAAACATTCTAAACCATTTTAAACGTATTCTTTAAAATATTCTGTCACTTTTGTGACTTTTGGAGTTTCTCGGGTCTGTTTTGGTTCTGTCCCTGCTCTGGGGTTAGGCTGCTCTGAGGAGTTTCTACAGTCTCCACAGCAGCATAAACCACGTGTCCACTGTTTGTGCTGTGTGACTCCTTTAATCTAAAGGTGTGATTATTAAAATGACGACAGACGCACTAAGTTTGAACTGAGCCACAACTGGAAAGGCTGTAGAGCAGTTTATTTTATTTTAATTCCAGATCTCCAGCAAGGCATTTTAACTTAAAGATCAGGTTTCTGAAGGTGATGAATTTAATCCAAAGCTTGATGCATCCTCTGTAGACCACCCTGCTCTCATTCCCCTGCAGGGCTCAGGGTTGCTGGTTTGTGGTTTTCACGTGTGAAGCAGCTTCAGTTAAATGAATTCTCCTTTCTGTTCATCTAATATGATCTAATGGATAACAAGAACTTTGTAATGATGAAAGTGAAAAAACAGGCTGAAGAGTTTATAATAATAATACATTTTATTTAAAATAGCACCTTTCAAAACACCCAAGGTCACTTCACAAGATAAAACACGATAAAATACAACAAAATACTAACAAAATCAGTCATAAAAACAATCAAATAAGTCATAAGCAGTTTTGAAGAGATGAGTCTTGAGCTTGGATTTGAAAAGAGTGAGGCAGTCAATGTTTCTGATGTCTGGTGGGAGTGTGTTCCAAAGGCTCTGTCTGTCCCCCATGGTAGTGAGGCGTGCAGAAGGAGCAACAAGGTGGCACGATGAAGAGGATCTGAGTGAGCGTGATGGGGTGGCCATATTAATGAGGTCGGTTAAGTAGGGAGGAGAAAGTTTACCAGCATGAACGACCTGTTTAAGGTCAAAGTTCAGATGTTCTCCTTCAGGATGCTCTGCTGTAGAGCAGGACTCATGGTTCCAGCAGGTGGTCCAGTTAGCAGCAGAGACCATCACACTACCACCACCATGTCTGACTGTTGGTGGGATGTTTTAGTTTTACACCAGGTGGAACGGGACGTACGCCTTTCAGGCAGTTGAACGTTGGCTTCATCTGTCCATAGAATAATTTACCCAGAGTCTTGTTATGTTTTTAGGTGAATGTGAGATGAGCCTTTGTTTTTTAAAATCAGCAAAGGGTTTGGTTTCAGAACAATTCTTGAACTGCAGTTTTTAACATTTTACTGTAGGTGCTCATCATGATTGCTAACTGCAGTTGTGAATCTTAGCCAACACTTCCAGGTGCTGGTTTGATGCTCCAGGAATCTCCTGATGCACCAGTTACCCATCATCACATTTCAGCCTGAGTGTGTTTGTGTGTGTGCCTGGTGTCATGTGCAATCCTCTTCTTAGCCTGTCAATTCGATTGCTCTGTTACCATGGAAACCATGCCACCAGAAAGGGTAGGGGGAAATCAGGTTACCGTGGACAGGTGCACTTAGGTTTGGAGCCTAGCTGCAAACCTAATGCAAGATACTTTTCTTACAACTAGCTTTAACAATGTATTTTAAGTACTTATGTGTACACACATCTTTTCTTGGATGATTAGTTCAGGTTGCTGCTGCTGGTGTTTGGTGGAGATGCTCTAGCTCCACCTGAGCCTGCTTTAAACACCAACCTACCTGAGTATTGCTGCTGACCATGATCACAGTGGACCCATCTTCTGATGCAACACGTCGCACAGCTCAGATCATCTCTTGTTGAATCTGACATGAAGAATTAAAGTGGTTCTGAGGGAAAAGGGCGGTCCAACCAGGTGTATCTAATAAAGTTACTTGGTTTTTAAAATGCACAATAAGAACGTGATGTAGGCCAATTCAAATGTCAAATTGACTTGTTGTTCATGTTGCTCTACAAGGTGGCAAAGGCATTTTGATGCACTGCACCAAATTTGGAACAAAAGACCTTCGAGCCCAGACCACATTACTATCCTCCCACCTGCACCCCCCCGCCCCCAACCTGCAACTTGTGTTTGAAGACTGAACAGCAGCTCATGGAGACCTCAGCCCAACCAGCACGCAAACCCACACAACAGTAAAAGTTACACACGGTGGGCTCACAGTAGAGAGCAGGGGTGTTCTACTGTACATACATCTGTTTGTTTGTTTATTCGTGTCGTGTGTATCTTTATATTTAAGTGTAATTTAAATGTAAATGTTCGCCTATTTCTCCCCTCTCCTGAAACAAACAACAACTTTCAGCCATTTTTAGGGATGTTTTGTGTCAACCAAACAGAAACTGCTCTCAGGTCGACTCTGAGCGGTTCCTTCCGGTGAACCCACAGCTAGTTTGGAGGAGGGTAAAACGATCCCAGATCAGTGTCTGTTTTGGTGTCAAGCCATTCCCCTCCTCGCGCTGCTAGGTGCGCGCGAGCCTCGCGATATTAACCTCGCCTACTGAATCAAAGCTCCGCTCGCGAGCTGGATGCTGACAGGCGCGCGGTGCGGTCATCATGCAAAGGTTACATTGGATCCGTTTCAAGAAGCCGCTCCTCCGCAGGACCCGCACGGGGTGACAACATGCGAGGCGTCTAGCAGCGACACAAAGACGGACGAGCCCTCGGATTCTTGGCCTGTTTGTTTGGCTGCAGCAGGTGCCAAACAATGAACGAGAGTTTGGGATTTCCGCTAACGGCAGTAGTGTGTGCGCTGGCTCCTCTCGGCGGCAAAGTGGCTTCATGAGTGTCCAAAGTAACAGTGGAAGTGGTGGTGGAAGTTTGGAGGCGACGCCATCTTGGTCGCAGCTCTCCTCGTCCCCAACGGTTTCTCAACAACATCTAACGGCGACGGCAAAGAGCAAGGAAGGTACACAGAGGTGCTCGACCTGTTCGCTTTCTCCCTAAAATGCGTCCTGTTCGGGGACAGCGGGCCGTTCCGCGCGTCGAGCTGACGGTAGTCGAAGTAAAAGATGGATGTCAAGTTCACTGATGCCGAAGCCAAACGTCAGCTGTCAGATGAGTTTAGGGCCAGTCCAAGGAGCAGCAGCCGTCATGTTGGAGCGGAGGCTGCCGCTAGCTTGTGTCTGGTCGCTTCTTGTTGCTGATGCCATGGCCGTGTTTGTGACACTCATTCTGCCCCGTCAGCTGGTGGATAAACTACGTAGCTTTGCGTGCTTCCATGAATGCACGTCTCTGCCAGTGCTCACTCACACAGGCCCCGGATGTTACTTTTTTATTAGTTTACACACTCACGTTTCGAGGTGGCATTAACAAACGCTGATCTGTTACTTGTGATGGGATTAAATCTCGATGAAGGTGGAAAGTATGGAATCCTCAGGTGGTGAGGAGTAATGATGGCAACAACGGTGCATTTATTAACTCTGCTGAATTAAATCTGCCCTGAGATGACCTGGCTCTGCTCGGATCTCCATTATTAAGGCCTGCCTCAGAGCCTGAAGCCATGGAAAGATGACAGCCAGGAAACGTCCAACAGGGCAGCAGCAGAGGACCTGTGTGAGCTCACTGGGTGGAAGCTGGTTGTGCTGTGTCAGACAGCACATACGTGTGTAGTCGTACATGTATGACAGGGCTGTGTGTGATTTACAGTCATTTTAATGTAAAGTAGGTCGTATTCCTTAAGCTGAATGGTCAGTTTTAACTTACTCCCCTCCAAGGGTTTGTGTTTTTAGAGTACTGACCTATCAGTGATTTGGACAAGCTTTGTCTCTAATAATCTAAAATATTCACCATTTATTTTGAGTTCTAGTCATTTCTTGTGTCTGACACTGTCTATAGTTTCTTTGCGTGGTGTTGTGTTCCTGGCAGTTGTGATGAGTTGTAGCCGATGACACCTTTGTCCTCCTGTCAGGCCCCATGGAGGAGCTGCACAGCCTGGACCCCAGGAGGCAGGAGCTGCTGGAGGCCAGGTTTACAGGAGCTGTCAGCGGCAACACCGTAGGCAGCACTGGGAGCACTAGTGGAGGTGCTAAGGTAACGGCACCACAGAAAAACCCCATAAAGCCTCCATCTTGATATGATGCAGAAACACACAACGAGAAACCAGACAAGCTGAAGCAGCACCGTCGGAGAGTTTGACGTGACAAACCCTGGTTCCCATGAGGGTAAAGCAGGTTAAAGGTTCCTGTTTTCCTAAAAAGGACTCAGTTCTTGGGAATGAACTTGTGTTGGAAAGTGGCCAAGTGACACACCCTAATAGTTAAGATTCTGCATTCCTGTCAGGCGTGGCAGACTGAAGGCCCGCTTCAGTCAGGCTTCTCTGTTGAGTTAATGTCCTTAAGTCATTGTCACCGTACTGACCCTGCTGTTGCTGTGTTGGTGCAGGGTCTGGCCAATGAGTCTTCAAACCATAGCTACGGAAGTCTGGGCTCATCCAGCGACAAGGAGTCTGAGGTAAAGCTCACACTGAGTTAACACAACAAGAGGAAGTTGCTTAGTTCTGTCTCTCCCACTACCTCCACCTCTTCTCCTCCTTTGCTTCTAGAACTCTGACTTGAAAAGAGGAGGCTCTCCTGCCTACTCAGTATGTACTTTCTCTTCCTGCTGCTCTTCCCTGCCAAACACCCAGCACCGGTGTCTGCTGTTAGGTAAAACACGGGGGATTTCTGATTGTTTTTTTCCCCTCTCCTTTTATTTCATATCGATTCACAGACCCCGGAGAAGAAGCACTCCGAATCGTCCAGGGGGAGGAAGAGGAAAGCCGATACCTATTCTGAGAGCAGTCAAGGTACGGCTGACGTCTGCATTCAACCAGTTGAAAGAAATTCCTGACTTCCTGCTCTTAAATGGAATTTTATTTTTTCTACAGGGAAGACTTCCACACGCGGACCCAAGATCATTGATTATTTTGACGTGAGTATCCAAAGTTTTTCTGTGTTTTCTCAGGAATCTTGATGGTTTGAACTCAAATCTGAAGTTTATCCTCTCTGGAAAGTTCCAGGGTGGAAATGGATCCAGTCCAGTTCGAGGCCTCCCATCCGTCCGCCGATCTCCACAGAGCTCCCACTCTGCTCCGGGTTCTATCGTGAGTATTCCTGAGGTAACCCTTGCCCGGGGAATGCTGATGTGATCATCTGTGTGTGTCAGAAAAAAAAAGATTGTTGTTTTTTGTAGGTCCGACAGAATAGCTCCTCCCCCACCAGCCTGTGCTTTGGGGAACACAGTCTCAAAGCCTCCTTAAGCAAATGTGTCCAGGTATAGAGGCGTACGCGTTTTCATCATAAATACGTTACATAGCAGGTGCAGCGTGTCTTATATGGACCTCTGCTTGTGTTCCTGCTTCTAGACTGAGCTGACGGGCCTGAAGCTCGCTGCCCTGGAGAGCAACAAGAGCCTGGACCTGGAAAAGAAAGAGGGCCGAATAGATGACCTGCTAAGAGTCTGTTCTGTCTTCTAAACGTCTACAATGTTTATCTTTAGTTTCGGATCACACCTGTAAGTCTTCTTCTGTCCCTCCTGCGCTCCATCCAACAGGCTAATTGTGACTTACGGAGGCAGATTGATGAACAGCAAAAGCTCCTGGAGAAGTACAAGGAGAGACTGAACAAGTGCATAACCATGAGCAAGAAGCTACTCATAGAGAAGGTTTGTGCTGCTCCAGGCCATCAGATTTAGAACTGAGCCACAGTGATGGTCAAATGAAGAAGTACACGTCTAGTTGGACCCTAAAAACTGAGCTGATAATGAATTGACTTTACTCTGTCAGTGATGTTAGCGTACCGCTCTAGCCTGAGCTGCAGTGATGTCCTGCTGTGTGCATCCTGCAGCATCTAAAGCTCTGTGGGCTGAGACTGTCTGATGGCTCATTCCAGCCACATACTGAGTTAATCAGCCCTTTTTTATTAATTACATTCCTAATAGGAACACTTTTATTATCAATGTACTTCCTGAACGAAGGGTGTTTTTTGGCAGGTAACCTAAATGCAGAAAGAGAGTCATGAATAATAATTTAAAGGACAACTTGGATGTGTTCTCCTTTTTTCTCCTTATTTTGATGCATTGCTGGAGTGTCGGATCGGGACTCTGGAGCATAAATGTGATGGGAACATCCCTAGCAGCGACCTGTTTTCTTCATTTCTTTGTGGGTTAGGGTTAAGTTAAAAGGATAATGTCAGCGTAGTCTAGCTAAACACAATCAGCTTTGAGTTGAAAGAGCAACCCCGTCCCCCCCAGCTCACATCAGTCTGGCTTCCTTCCACAGAGCACCCAGGAGAAGCAGTCGTGTCGTGAGAAGAGCATGCGAGATCGCCTCCGCCTCGGTCACTTCACCACCGTCCGACACGGGGCCTCCTACACAGAGCAGTGGACCGACGGATACGCTTTTCAAAACCTCATCAAGTGAGACCAGAATCCTTCAGAAATAGATGAGTTTTCTGAGCATGTTTGATTTGAGAACAGGACCAGAACAAGGGAACGATCCTGGACCTTTGACCTGTTCTCTCTCTGTCCTCCTGTTTGTTTTGCTTTCTGCAGGCAGCAGGAGAGCATCAACCAGCAGAGGGAGGACATTGAGCGACAGAGGAAGCTGCTTGCCAAGAGGAAGCCTCCAAACCCTGCATCCCCCTCCCTCTCTGTGGCTTCCACTTCTGAACCCAAGCAGCGCAAAACTAAGGTGGTCAACGGCAACGACTCGGACCCCTTCCTCAAGCCCTCGCTGCCTCAGCTGTAAGTAGACTCTCAGGATGCTGCGCTGCAAAGCTAATCACACAGACTTTAATATATCTTATCAGTGAAGCTGAACTGAGCTCATCAATGCTGCTTTTACCCTGTGAGGAGACTTAGATGTTCATGTTCCACAGCCTGACACTAGCTGAGTACCACGAGCAGGAAGAAATCTTCAAGCTTCGCCTTGGACACTTAAAAAAGGTCCGTTATAGAGTTTAGACCTGCTTCTAAAGCCTAGTCAGACCGAGACATTTATGCTCATTTCTCTGATGGGTGTCCAGGAGGAAGCGGAGATCCAGGCAGAGCTGGAGCGCTTGGAGCGGGTGAGGAACCTTCACATCAGAGAGCTGAAGAGGATCAACAATGAGGACAGCTCAGCGTAAGTGCACTCGGTGGAAACAGCTGACCGCTTTTTATTAAAGCAACTCAGTAGAGCAGCTCAACCAAAGCCTGAAATAACATGGAGCCACTTAGTTTGACGAAGGTTTTGACATTTTTAGAGACAACATAACTCTCCAGAGGTTAGGGTTAGGGTACTAAACTACTTTAATCGGCCTGTTTTACAGATGATGCGCTACAGTTTGATGTGGTAGAAGCTGAGATGAACCCACAACACGTAATCTGAGTGCTAACAGATTAAACATTAGTTTTTACTGTGAGGCGTCTAAAGTAAACTCCCTCAGAACACACCCGTCTCTCTGAGTACCAACCCATCCCCCCACAACTGTTGTTCACCATGGAGCGCTGCATTTAGATAGCCATCAACTCTTTTCCTCACAGCTCAGCTCATCTTGCTTTTAAAAACAAACTTTCACTAGTATCCTTTATTGTCGTGCTCACAAAAAGCACCGTAACCGTAACAGAAATATCTTAGAGGTCACTCTGAGTTCAGCATTCAGGCTGAACATGAAAATAAACCAGTTTTCAAAGAGTAGCTCAGACTGGTGCAGCTCAGCCGACCACAGCCTCCAAGAGCACGGTTCGGTATTTTCCCTCTACCTTTTCCCAATTTTTACTCCCGTCTCCGTTGAGGTCCCTGGCAAGGCTGAGTCGGGCCAGCATCACGACTGTGGCTGCTGATTGGCTAGGGGGCGAAGTCACTGGTTGCTCCAGAACTTTCTGCCTGCAGCTGTTTCCTGGTTCAGTGTCTGACAACAAAACATAAACCTGAGCAGAATGTCCAACAACACCAGCGTTTTTCTGTTGAGTTGTTTCTGTGGAGCACACAGGTGACCTCGCACTGTTTACTGATCACCTCATGCTGTTTTAGTGTGGAGTAAAAATCTCCATCCCCCCTTCTCCCCCCGCGCCTATGAGGGGTGACCGACTTCGTCACAAAGCTGGCATGGAAACGCAACCACACTCACATGAGCTGTATTAACCCACGCTGTGCAGAGCTGTGTTAGGCTAACCCTGGAAGCTCCAAACCTCCTTTTCCCTCATCAGCCTCCACCAGCTCCACCAGTGGGATCCCAAGGTGTTCCCTGGCCAGCGTGGAGACATAATCCCTCCAGCATGTCCTGGGTCAAGCTGGGGACCTCCTGCCAGCAGGACATGCTCGTAAGACCCCAGAGTCCCGTGGTTGGAGCACCATCTAGCACTCGTCCCACAGGTTACTCTGAGCTGCTGTTTGGTGCATTGGCACAAAAAATAGTTTGGACACGTTCCCCGACCTGAAGGTGCAGGGACGCTAGCATTTTGTCTCCTGGGGTAAACCCCAACATACAGGTGCAGAATATGGGGGCTACTGGGAAGCCCAGCGTAGCCCTCCAACTCTCACCAGGGCCAACTCCAGCATAACAGAGAGGCCAACCCTTCTCAAGGATGAGGGTTTCAGAGCCGATGCTGTGAGTTGAGGTGAGTCCACCTATATCTCGCCGGTACCATCCAGATCCTTCCCCACCAGAGAGGTCCATTTATCCAGTTTGGTCCAGGTCCAGGTCAGCCACCAGGGGCTCGCACCTGGGCCTCAACCCCAGGCCTGGCTCCGGGATGGGACCCCAGAGGCCTCTGGACTGAGTACTCTGGTTCTCAGCTTGTTCTCTCACCTGAGACCAATTTGTCCTGAGAGACCCTAACGGGGCAAAATATCTCAGACAACATGGCTTCTCATCAGGGCGCTCCAACCTCTCCACCGTGGCAGGATGGCTTTTCTTTGATGCTAAAAGACAAATGACACAATAACAAAAGGATAATGTCAGCGTTGTTGTGCATCACTTTGTCTAGCTGAACACAATCAGCGTTGAGCTGCAGCTCTTCCGTTCCCCACGAGCATTAAAATGAGTGAGTGTGTTTTTCTGGAGGAAGTAGAGGATGTGTGTGGGTCAGAACTGTCAGCTGATCAGCAGCTGGATTCATCAGCCATGTTGGCTTGAGCCAGTAGTAAACAACGGTCTCGTACACAAATAACCTGGAACAAAATGTTTGAGCTGCTTAACCTGTTCTCCTCACAGCTTCAAAGACCATCCCACTCTGAATGAGCGGTACCTGCTGCTGCACCTGCTGGGCAGAGGCGGCTTCAGTGAAGTCTACAAGGTAACGCCCGTTTCTAGCACAGCCTGTTGTTTCAAAGCACGTCTAAAGACGAAGTGTGTGTGTGTGTGTGTGTGTGTGTTTGCCACATGCAGGCGTTTGACCTGTTCGAGCAGCGATATGCAGCCGTTAAAATCCACCAGCTCAACAAGAACTGGAGAGAGGAGAAGAAGGAAAACTACCACAAGTAGGTCTCAGTAAGATCTGTTTAGGAGGAATTATAGTGGGCACTGTAGTAAAGTTATAACTTGTGATGGGATCACCCCAGACTCTTGTAAATGTCAGGTCTACACACACTAGGGATGCAACGGTACGCAGTAAAATCCCGGACCGTTGGGTCCTCCCTGCACGGGACAATCTACCCTTGTGTACCGCGGGACTTCGGTTTTGTCATTATTTTCGCGCTGGTCCTTTTATTTCATGCTTTCACGCCACCAGGGTGCGTTTGTCTGTCCAGGCAGATGAATTTCATTCCCGCTCTAGTCTCGTCTGAAGCTGCTCACAGCAGACCCCCCCCCCTACCCGCGAGTAAATATCCAGTCACAGGTTTGACCCGCCCCACTGAGCTGAAAGTTTGAGCTAAACAAGCGCTACAGAGAGTAGCCACGGCGACGCGCCGTCTTCAAACAAACCTTCCGTGTGGGAACATTTCTGGTTTGCAGTTGAACATAAAGACGAGGAGAGAAAATGGTGAACTCGGAGGCCACAACCACAACCCCTCACACAACACAGTCCCGAGTCGGGACCTTCCTCGGACATCCTACAATTCCAAATTACGCGTCCCTCCCGGTCCCGCTTCGGTCGCCCTAGCCTCTCACTGACACCACCTTGAAAAGGTGTTTTAAAAGTGACGTTTCTGCTGGTCTCTGAACATATTATTACACACGGGACTACAAGTTATACATCTGAAAAGTTTTATTATTGCGTGAATAAAATAAAGTTAGGAAATATCAGATTTTCTTAAGCTTTTCTACAATTCAAAGTGGACCGAAACCGTGACCCAAAAACCGAGGTACAGACTTGACCGTGGGGAAAGTGGACCGTTGCATCCCTAACACACACACACACACACACACTCACTCTGACTCTTGTTCCTTTCCAGGCATGCATGCAGGGAGTACCGGATACACAAGCAGCTGGACCATCCCAGAATAGTCAAACTGTATGACTATTTCTCCCTGGATACTGACACGTGAGTGACCTCTGACCTCTGCTTGCTGCAGTCCTGCTGTGCTCACACATCCTGAGGTGGTTCCCCTCACAACCTTTAGAGCGTTTGCAGCATGAACTGTTCAGAGTGGATCTGAGCAGCTGACCCTAACCTGGGACCTACGAGGGGGGGGGGGGGTCCTTATACTTCAAGCCTGTTTTTCCCACTCTGGAAAAAACACAGCTGTAAAGGACTAAGCTCTGTTTTTCAGCTCCTGAATGATTCTTACCTGTCCTCATCAGATTCTGTACAGTCCTGGAGTTCTGTGAAGGAAACGACTTGGACTTCTACCTGAAGCAAAATAAGCTGATGTCAGAGAAAGAGGCCCGCTCCATCGTCATGCAGATAGTCAGCGCTCTGCGTTACCTCAACGAAATCAAACCTCCCATCATCCACTATGACCTTAAACCAGGTGATCAGAAAGACGTCGTGTTCATCTGAGCCAGGTGTCCCGTTGAGTACTCATTGGTTCTGTCCATGTGCTGCATAGGTAACATCTTGTTGGTGGACGGTACGGCGTGTGGCGAAATCAAAATCACAGACTTTGGTCTGTCCAAGATCATGGATGATGATAACTATGGTGTAGATGGGATGGACCTGACGTCACAGGGGGCTGGTACCTACTGGTGAGATGCACAAACTCCTAAAGTCACCTCAACGCATCAGACGGTTTCAGCCAGCTGAGCCTTTACACACACACACACACACACACACACACACACACACACACACGCGCCTTAGTATTAGAGGTCAACCGATATTTTTTTTCTATTGCCGACGCTGATATGTACGGCTGGTTTTTATGGCTGATATCTGGACGTTTTCCACCTTGTTTTCATGCTAAAGTGTCACTAATAACGTCAGTCGATGCACCAAACGTCTGAAGCTGAATCAGTGATTGAACTCTGGATTTGACTAACTGTTAAATCTTAACTTGTGCACTGCTCAGTGTTAACGTCAGACACCTAAATAAAGTTAATTCAGAGTATTTATCACGTTAAAATACATTTAAATGAATTCTGCAGCAGCACCGGGCTGCCCGAGGACGTGCCTGACTTTAAATCAGCTTTACTAAGAACAAATATCAGTCTCCCTCTACTTAGTATCGCCTCATGTTGAGAAGTGGGAGTAGCTGTTTTGGTCAAACCCTAAAAGTACCTTTATGCACGATCTCTTCGTATCACAGATCAGTTCTGATTGACTCTCAGCTGCTAACACATGATGTTGTGATTGCTGTTGTCCATTAGCCATGGTGGCCATCTTCATTCAAGTTAAGCTGTTGTAGAAACACTAATGATGGTTTCAGTAAATCCATCCAGTGGAATATTCTACTGACTCACACAAACCTTCTGTTGGCCATAGCTAAATGATTTCTGTGTCTTGTTAGGTACCTCCCACCAGAGTGTTTTGTTGTGGGGAAGGAGCCACCTAAGATCTCTAACAAAGTGGATGTGTGGTCTGTGGGGGTGATCTTCTTCCAATGCCTCTATGGACGCAAGGTACAGCATCAACACGGCTCGTAGCTGCAGCTTTGTGTTGGAATGAGTTGTAGAGCTTCTCTGTTTGATGTGTTTCCAGCCGTTTGGCCATAATCAGTCCCAGCAGGACATCCTTCAGGAAAACACCATCCTCAAAGCCACAGAGGTCCAGTTTCCAGCTAAACCACAGGCCAGCACCGAGGCCAAGGTGACACGCGTGACTGTTCATGACTCTAGAAGGCTTTTCTCTACGAGCCCCTTTTTTATGTCGTCATCTAAAATCATTGAGTTCATCTGAAAGGAGTATTTTAAACTTTTTATTTGTTTAAATAAAGAATAAATACAATAAAATAAATAAATTTATATAATAATAAATGAATTATTACCATGTTGAAGCTACAACAGCAAATCTGCAAAACAAGCTAGCTTAAAACATTTCTCATGCCTTTCAACAACGTTCTAACTTCGTATAGGTATTAATGTGTTGTGGAGATAAAAAACAATTAATGAAGAGGTTCGCCCACATGTGTCTAAAACCTCCACCAGTAACACGTTTCAGACCAGAACCACCCACTGGACCATCCGGTTGAACCGCCGCTCTTCCCTGGGTCCTCCACTCATTCCACACTCACGTATTCAGCACCAGAACACCACTGGTGTGAGAGGTTCTCCCTCAGTAATATCAGAGCAGGAGAACCAGCCGGCTGCTACCACTTCAGCTTTAGGACAAACTACCAGGTCCCAGAAAGAAAAACACCATTTGAAGTCACGGACAACAAGAGACGTTTGGACCTAGAAAACGGAGACTGGTGTTTAGCACTAGCTCGTTTCCTCTGGGAATGCAGGTTCCAGTATCAGGTGGGCGTGGTCTAGGCATGGCAGCTGACAGAAGGGGGAGGGGTCTGTGACTGTTTTAAAGCAGATTTGCCATTGCAGCTGTACGTCTGAGGTTGTGGAACAGTAAACCAGGATGTGTCCTAAGAAAACTGCCTCCTGTCTTTTAGGCGTTTATTCGCCGCTGTCTGGCGTACCGAAAGGAGGACCGATACGACGTTCACCAGCTGTGTTCCGACTCCTACCTTCTCCCTCACATGAGACGTTCCAACTCCTCCGGCTCCCTGCAACCCTCTGCCTCATCTCTCCCCCCCACCTACTGACTGGTCAGGCTGATGGGACCCTCGGGTCAAACTCCAGGCAGGATCGTCTCAGTCGGAGGATAATAGAGGCTGATGCTATTTGCTTTGTTTTCTCCCAATGTTACTTTTGAACTGGACAAAGGAAAGAACAGGATCAGATGGAAAAAGGAGGATGTTGCCTCTGAACTCAGCTATGAGAGTCGGGACTGTTTTTAAAAACACGACTGAGGAGAACAGAAATGGAGTTTTGTTTAAAGCAAGAAATGAGTGAAGCAAGTGGTTTTGCGTCTGGATTTGGGATGATCCCAGCTGTGTAGGATCTCCTAGAGGCTCAGCCCACACCTGCTCCCTGTAGCTCCACCCACATGCATCAGCATCCTGACGAGCTGTCAACACGAGGCCCGTTCTCTCGTGTTGCACACGTTCATTCTAATAAGGCACAAAAATAATGGTTGCATGTCATCAACTTGACTCTGCACGCTCCAGGGAACCATTTAAACGTGACGTCATAACCCTGATAGAACTTTGTTAGATTTGCACTTCTAATCCAGGTCTCATTTATCTCAGATTTGACTCAACGCTCCGCCTTGTGGCCTAGTTTCCTGTCTGCAGAAAGAGCATTTGTGTTTCGGTCTTAATGTTTTTTTTTGTTCAGGTGAAAGTCTGAGGGCGGATTGTTGCAACACAGTGTTGTAGATGTCTTCATCTACCTTTCTGAGAGAACTGGACTTGACACAAGCTGGGAAAAACCTCTTACTGTATTGCAAAACCTGTCAGATAATTCATTGTACATTTCATGTTCAGGAGGCGTAACTTAATGGCAGATATATTATAACAAAGCTTTTCTCACGTTTTAGTTTCTGTGTGTTTCCCTTCTGAAGCTGATCTCAGTTTGCTGCTATAAATGTTGCTTTTAGTTCAACGTGAATGACTTTCATCATGCATCAGTACATACTTGAACCGTGTTAACAGGAAGCTTCTGGAGCTTGTGCAACATGTTCTGCTGCAGCCGACGCCCAACGTCTATCTGGATTTTCCTTTAGGTGTAAAAGTCCAACAGACCCGATGCAGAGCGACGACCCAGTATGCTGTTCATACCAGGGGTAGTGAGCACGCTCCATGTTGGCTGACTTACTGCATAATTAACTTAATCTGGAGATTAAATTGATATATCAAAGTGTTGTCATTGTGTAAATAAAACACTTACCTGTATAAAGGTGTGGGATTTAAAGCTTTGTCTTTAGATGCAAATATTACATGTTGACGTTTGCCTGCAGATTAAATTCACTTGGGTGACCTTCAGAGGCGCCCCGGAACATTTTGATAAGGGTGGCCAGACGGGGCCAGAGGCGCATCAAAATGGTCTTTGTGGTAGAGTTTAGCCTGTGATGCTCCTTTTATTATTATTATTATTTATTTATTTTATTAAAAAAATGCATCCAAATACAAAAATTTCAGAAAAAACATTTAAGTAATTTTAAATGTTTCAAAATTTATTTTATAATTTAAATTTTTAGTGTATTTCACCTGTTGCTGTTCACAAAAAACATGAAGATATAAACATTTTATTTTTAAATGAGGAGCAGCAGAAACACGTTTTTAATTCTGATCATTTCTTTACTCATTGCATCATTTTTATTGGGTTTTACGTTTATGTCTTAAACCCTAACCTGGTCTTCCCTGGGGGGCCACGGCCACCCCTTGGGGGCACCTTAAAGAGGTTGTTCACTGAGAAAGCTTTTTTTTTATTTTTGAAAATGATCCGTCTTTCTTGAGTTTAACATGCAGGCTGAATGTGAAAATTGTGTCCTGCACCTATTTCCTGCGTTAGCTTGTGATAAAAGAGACGGTGAAACATAGGAGTTCTAATCCAATCAAGAACAAGTTTTGAGTCTGCAGTTTCTCCTCCTGGAAAAAGCAGAGTGAATTAACGGGACGGTTGGGCGTTTTAAACAGGTCTCTGACTAGGTTCACTCACTTTAAACTCAGAAACAGCCACATTTGGTCAAAAATAAATAAAACTGGTTCTCCAGCCATAAAACAAGGAGGTGACTGTTTCTTAGGAGGTAAAAGGATGACTTCAGGGTCAAAAGTACGTAACTGTGCTCCAAACATGTTGAGTCAGCAGCAGGTTGTGGCAGAAAACCAAACTGCTGACTCAGTTACTTTGTAAAGGGACTCCATGTTGATCTCCAGCAGAACGCTGGTTAGAGCTGGAGGTCAGGACTGGTGATTTTCTTGTCCCAACACTCAAAGATCTACTGATGACACGTTTCTATTTCTTAAATGATGTTAAACAGTGAGTCACTGAGTTTTCATCCAAACACCTGTAAACCCCTCCAAAAACCTCAGGGACAGCATCAGCAGGTTGTCGATGACGGACGGACGTCTAAAGTTCCTGACGTCTTGTTGGAGCTGGTTCCTCCCAGGAGGAGGAAGAACAGCTCCCACATCCCTCCTGTTGACTCCTGGGATCTGGGCGGACCCGGGCTAGAAACAGTTACATTTCAGATATCTGAAATGTTCCTTCTAGATCAGGGGTTCCCAAATTGGGGGTCGGGACCCCCAAGGGGGTCCCCATAACATTCCAGGGGGTCCCCAAAATTTTGTGTTTGCTGAGGTTTTGAGGTTAACAAGATTTTATTTGTAAAAATTACATTTATAAATCCCAATAACACACCCTACAGTATAATCAGAACTCCATATAAAAGTTATAACTCTGTATGTTTGTAGAAAGTTTGTAAATCATCACATTTAATGTGTTTATTCATGTAGGTGTTGGGGGTCCTGGCTTGTCTTGGACAAGGGGGTCCTCAAAGAAAAACTTTTGGGAACCCCTGTTCTAAACGATCTAGCATCTCTTAAGGTCTCTTTAAGGCTTTGTAATACCAAGTGAATTAAAAAAAAAAAAAAACATCAATGATTTCTGTCGTTTTTGTATAAAAACATGTGAATATCAGGTGTACTGGGACATTGCTCTACTTTGTTTGATAGAAATAAGAAGCCGCTAAGTATATCAGACAGACTTACGCACGAAATAATCCAATGTTGATGACAAAGCTGTTTCAAACCAACGTGGTTCCTGAGTTGCCGCCATGTTGCTTGGGTTCGCGGCCGCGGCGCTGACGTCATCGGCTACTCCCGCTCTGTGATTGGCCCAAAATATAGAGCGCTGTGATTGGCCCAACCAAAACTATAGCGAGCTGTGATTGGACAGCCACAGGCTGCGAGGGTTCCTATGAAGCGTGCCTAGACCAGGTAGCCTAGTGAACTAGACCAATTCTTGCTTTGCAGAGTTTGGTCTAGGCACGCTTCATAGGAACCCTCGCAGCCCAAACCACTGCTGTGTCTATCCAATCACAACTCGCTATAGTTTTGGTTGGGCCAATCACAGCGCTCTATATTGTGGGCCAATCACAGAGCGGGAGTAGCCGATGACGTCAGCGCTGCAGCCGCAAACCCAAGCAACATGGCGGCAGCGCCAGAGCCACGTTCTTTTGAAACGGCTTTGTCATCAACATTGGATTATTTAGACTCCAACGTGCGTAAGTCTGTCTGATATACTTAGCAGCTTCTTATTTCTATCAAACAAAGTAGTGCAATGTCCCAGTACACCTGATATTCACATGTTTTTATACAAAAACGACAGAAATCATTGACACCATTAGTGGGTCCCGCTTCTCCATCGCTGTGATTACGTCACGTTGTTCGTTACTCTGATTGGTCCTAGCGCTATCCAATTGCGTGCTGACATTTTGAAAGACAACCGTAGAGCCCGCCTCACCACTGAGAGCCGTCAATGGTTCGTGGCCAGACTATATATTCACATATATAGGATGGCTTGCCAGGCTATAGACCAGGGGTTCCCAAAATGTTTTGTTTGAGGACCCCCTTTCTCATGTCCAAGACTAGCCAGGACCCAAACCCATCTCCTACACGCATAAACACATTAAATGTGATCATTTACAAACTTTATACAGACATACTGAGTTATAACTTTTATATGGAGGTCTGATTATACTGTAGGGTGTGTTATTGGGATTTTATAAATGAAATTTTTACAAATAAAATCTTGCTAACCTCACAACCTCAGCAAAGACAACATTTTGGGGACCCCCTGCAATCTTGTGGGGACCCCCTTGGGGGTCCCGACCCCCAATTTGGGAACCCCTGGTTTAGAAAAACAATAAAAACAGGTTTAGTATTACCAAATTTACATTTGTGTACAAAGAATTTTGCCAAAATAATAAAGTTATTAACTGTGAATTGTTTTTCTTTGTCTTTCAAAATAGTTCCAAATTTAATATCATTATAAGACAAAGAAGTTATTCCTAAATCATTAACCCATATACAAAAACTGTCCCAGAATATTTTTGTAAAAATACAAGTAAAAAAGAGATGTTCTACAGTTTCTATATTGTTATTACAAAAAGTACAGTCATTTTCACCAATATTGAATTTAGAATGCAAAAATTCTTTACTGGGATACACATCGTTCAAGATTTTAAAATGCACTTCTTTCGCTTTAGGTGGAATAGGGAATTTAAGGTAGTTACATCTAATACTTTTAACAATTTGACTGGTGAATTTTTGTTCTAACTCACGTCTTCTAAGTGGTAAGGGAAAAGTTGCATTGGTAAGCACTGTTCTGAGAAATTTGTTATTAGTTTGAATGCTGTTAAGCATTCAGACTATTGTTTTTCTGTTTCTCTTTATTATTCTTCTTCCGTATTCCGTACGCTTTTTTGAACCTTTTCAACTCCTTAAAATTTTCAGCTATTTCAGCAAGTTTGGTATCAAAACATTCAGCTCGTTAAGCTCTTTCCGGCGATTACTTTTGGTATTGATATGTTTAATATTTTAGGAGATATTCAGCTTTTTCTGCGATTTTTCAGCCCATTGAAATGAATGGGAAATGCTTCAAATCCTTCAAATTTTCAAAAAAATCATTCAGCTTGTTTGAACTTTAACTACTTCAGCATACTTCAACCTAGAGACTTCATTCAACTTTTAACAAACTCAGAATACATTCAGCTCTTATCTGATTATTCAGCTTCTTGATATCTTTTACGGTTTTTCTATAATCACAGGTTAAACTTGAGGTACGATTTGGAAAAGTTCAGGAATAGGGCTGAAAACCGACTTTGCTCGACTTCAGGCAGTGTCCTGAAAGAACTGTAGAACCGATGGAAATGAGACTTGCGCTGGATGAAAGCTGACGGATTTTCCTCCGTTTTGATGTATAATTTATGGACGTACTCGAAAAATTGTGGTCGTAGCGTTATTTAGTTTGGAAAAGGTTTAAAATATTTCTCCTTCCAGCCACTGATGTCTGCTAACCCATATATGGTCATGCAGTTCCCACTCTGACTGACAGCTTCAGATCTCAATCCAGACAACAAAATTCTGCTATGACCACATCTTTTAGGGTAGAAGCGTAATTTTCTCAAAAACAGTAGGTTTCTTTGTCTGCTTCGATTTCGCTGTAGCTGCCACGGTTTTTGCGCTACGAGGCTCAGAAGGAGGAGTCAGCCAGATTTTCTCCCATTGGCGGCCATTCAAATAATTCTCAGCTTTTGTGCTTCGATTGCTGTCTTAGAGCTGAAATCGTCTCGTCATATCTCCTACAATATTCAACGTAGCCACACAAAAATTCCCACAGAGCACCATCGAAGCCTTCAGCCACTTACGGTTTTGGAATTTTTCAAATCGGTGCAATACTTTTCGAATGGTGATGAGAAGTTCGAAGCCTCCGATCTGACATCTAACAGCTGAAGCTGACTGTAAGTACATGCAGACGGGTCATTAACACATGCAGACGGCTCCTAAGCCTAATTATAAACAATTAAAGATCAAAGGATCAAAGGCTTTTCCTTATGAGTCAAGTTCACCTGTGTGTGTGTGTGTGTGTGTGTGTGTATGTGTGTATGCGTGCGTGTCTTTCTGTCTATCTTTCTGTGTGTCTGTCTGTCAGTGTGTCTGTCTGTATCTGTCTGACCCCAGAAGCCAGTAAAAAGATGGGAAATGCAGGTGTTCCTCTCTGGGGGTTTTCACAATAAAATGAAAGGAACACACAAATCAAGTTTGTGGTGGTTTTAAGTTAAGATTTTTCAGCCACATCCTTCGGGAGCTCTCATCTCTGGAGAGGCGGTGAGAACCGTACCGACGCTCGCAGTCACACTCTCACTCTGGAGGTGCATGTTTTAAACATCGCTCTCGTAGCTACAAATTAAATTTTCTCTGGTTGTTAGTACAAGCGCGAACAGCGCAACATCTTCCCGAGGCGTGTGACTACATTTTTCGGGGGTAAATATTTTTTTAAATCCTCTTCAAATGTTCAAATGAACTGCTACTGGCAACGAAACCTCACAATGCAAACCAATGAGTATGTGCTACTTCCGATATCTCACCGGATGTTGCTTTCATCAGTGTTTCTCCATGAGGCTACTCAAAACTAACGTGGATAGATGAAATTCATTATTTAATAATTTTAGTCATTTTTCATACTCTCCCTAGGATGAAGAACAGCTGTGTTTAAAATGACAAAAGTACATTTAAACTTAATGAAAATCATGAAATTGCTTAAATTGTGGTTCAACAGTAATATTTAAAAGACAAGCATGATGGAATCCATAAACTAATATTTTGTTGAACAACACTTTGAGGCGACCACAGCAGCCAAATTATTTCTGTGACCAAATCAGACTTCTGCACCTGTTGACAGGTGTTTTGACCCACTGCTCATTAGTAAAGTGTTCTAACTCTTCTGGGACAGTTTGGTTTGTTTTTTAAATTATTCTTCTCAACCACAATTCAAAAGCAATGTTTTATTTCAAGGCTCAAAATCAGTTTCTTTCCCCCCAAGTGATCACCACTCTGAATGCAAGTTTATCCTATGAATTATTCCATTTTCTTACTCATGTAAACATTAGGACCCACATTTTTGCATTGTCGTTGTGCCAGCAGCATATTCTGTTGTTGTACAATGATAAAAAGGTTTCCAATTCTTATTATTTTGCTTAATTATAATTTAGCTATTTTTAATTTGTTATATTTTGAGTTTCTAATTATTTCTGTGACTATTGTGAATTATGCCTTTTCATAGGATATGAATAAATTTGAGGATTACTATATAAACATGGCTCAAATCTTAATGTAAAATCCAAGAGGGGATTTGTTTGGATTGTACTGGAAAGAAGTTAACAATATATTCATTATATCAGTTCATAAATGTAATCTAGTGCTTTTTGTCTGCGTCCTAGTGGTAGAGTGTCCGCCCCGGGAATGGGAGATCAGGGTTCGATTCCCGGTCGGGTCATACCAAAGACTTTGAAAAAATGGGACCCAATGCCTCCTCGCTTGACACTCAGTACTAAGGGGTTGGATTGGGGGGTTAAACCACCAAATAGTTCCCGAGCGCGGCCACAGCTGCAGCTCACCGCTCCCCACCACGGGGATGGGTCAGATGCGGAGATGTAATTTCACCAGTGTGTGATGAATACTTGGGACTTTAACTTTAAAGTGGTCAAAAATGTGAACGTCACTCATCTGGGCTAAGCCCCGAATCTTTTTCAATCCTAAATCCGCCCCTGCTGCGCGGTGATTTGGACTAATTAAACAAGTTTATGGATCGTTAACTCGATGGTTGGTAATGGACAATTGTTTCTGGGGTTTTGAACTACGTACAGGCATTTTTCAACTCGAAGTTTGTCCGGTAGTTATGTTTCTTTTGCACTTAAAAGTGGTTTAACTGAATAGTTAAGAGTTTGCTAATAGCTGTTCTGGTTTAGCTAACTCAGCGAACTATGGAGGCTGTTCTTCATCATTCCGGTCTGGAAATTGGGGGACTAGTGAAGTGCTAATGGACTACTAAAAGAGTGCTTTGTATTATAAATGTTGCTTTGACATTGTTTATGCACTCATCCAAATTCTCCTTCTACTTGGTACTTGGAAGGAGGCTTCACTTTCCATCGTCTCCGGAGACGGACGGATGCCGACGAGGGACGACAAAGTGACAGACAAGTGAAATCAAGATGATGCAGGGATGTTAAATCACTGACGTTGCAAATTATCTGCATCCTTCATGAAGTTCACAAAACAGAGTCTACAGGCTCTACATTAATCTGGGATTCATTCCTTATTGCTTTCATAAATAACTACCCATCAATCCCTGAATAAGACTGATGAGCGTTTTTACCAATAACTACTGGTTAACTACCCATTAGTCCCTGAATAAGACTGATGAGCGTTTTCACCAGTAGCTACTGGTTAACTACCCATTAGTCCCTGCTTCATTACTCATTACGCCCTAAGTCATTCCCTAGTAACGAAGCACAATATAAATGAGAGTTTGCAGCAGTAACTACTGGTTAACTACCTATTAGTCCCTGCTTCATTACGCATTAATCCCTACGTAGTTCCCTAGTAACTAAGCACTATTTTGCGTACCTTATTGTAAAGTGTTACCAAGCAACTCAACTGAATTGTGCATTTAGAAGCTAAATTTACCAATTTATGTTTCGAAAAGTTAAAATTATAGAAAGATAAAAATATCAGTTTGTGATACAGAAAAGCATGAGATATTTGATTAAAGCTGCCGTTGGGTATCATTTCTTGGTCACGTCCATTAGTGATGCGTGGATTGTCTTCCAACCCGCGGGTTAGCCGCGGGTCGGGTTGGGTCGGGTCAATAAATTATTAATTTAGTGCGGTGCGGTTTGGGGCAGGTTCATCAAATATATATATTATATAGATATGCACACTAAAGATAAAGTAATTAATCAATGCTTAATGTTGTAAAACACAGTATTAAAGACAGTTATTTAAACACGTCATGTTTTAAAACATAACGTGCAGATAACCTTCGACCCTATGACGTAGGCACGTACAGAAAGCGCCAGCAAAGTGTGCTTCAAGCAGGTGGCAGGCAGCCACATCAACAAAACGATGGAGGAAGATATTTTGGATAAAATTCATTCGGGAGTTTCTATTCTTAAAAGAAAGGAGGGACAAACTAATTGCATGTTTGGGAAAGATTCAGTGAGGTATGAAGCTCAATATTATAACTTGTTTTTTAATGAGGCGGTGCGACGTGGGTTGTAAAACTAGACAAAGCGATGCGGGGTGGTTTGGTGCGGGTCAGACGTTTTGAAATCTGCGGTACCCGGGGGTTGAAAAAAGCCCTAACCCACGCATCACTAACGTCCGTCTGATACCAGAACCTGCATTGCACCAGTCGCCGTTTTCCAGGTCCAACCATCTTTTGTTGTTCGTGACTTCAAATAGTGTTTTTCTTTTTGGGACTCTGGTAGTTTGTCCTAAAGTTGAAGTGGTAGCAGCCGGGTGTTTCTCCTTCTCTGATATTATAGAGCAGAGAACCTTTCACACCAGTGGTGTTCTGTTGCTAAATATTTGAGTGTGTAATGAGTGGATTTGCGAGAGAACCACTTCATTGTTTTTTTTTAGCCCCACAATATACTGTATTTATAGCTATACTATGTTGGAACATTGTTAAGAGGCATGAAAAAGAGTGTTTTAAGCTAGCTTGTTTTGCAGATTTGCCATTGTAGCTTTAAACCAGTCTTTATTATCTAATCAAGATGAACAATGGCAGTTTGTGTTTGAGGTGGGTAGCTCAAGCAGTAAGAAAAAGAGTTGGAGAACTTGGGTGTGAAGAATCAAATCCAACAGCTTGATTTAATCTCTTTCTAAAATGTGAGAAGCTAGAAAACACAAGTGTCTCGCATGAAAGTCAAGAGTCAGTATCGGTAAGACTTTTAAGAATATGTTTACAAGGACTTGACATTTCTGAAGCAGCGACAGAAGGAACTTTCTGACAAACTTTACGAAATTAAAATACTTCAGGTTCAGGTTGTGGGTCTTGGAAAAAGTTTCAAATTTCTGAGTTTTTAGAATTGGGGAAAAGAGTGCAAAGGTTCAACGAAGAGTAATTTAACATGGTTATCCCAAGTGATTAAAAACTGGGTAGTTCAAGTACTGAATTTTAAATTTAGTTTTCAGAAGTCAATAAATGCTACCAGCAAACCACAAATGGGGTACTGAGATCACAATTCATTTTCATTTAAAATCTTCAGGACACATTGAGTCATTGTCTGTGTGTGGTAGCTCAGTCTGTAGGGCAGTGGGTTTATATGCAGGTGGTTCAGAGTTCAATACCTGGAAAAAAAATAACTTTTAGACTTTGTGTGAATTTCTGGACCACATGAAATGGTCTAAAAAAGCAAGTGAATATCATCTACTTGCATAGCTTGATCTGTTGGCGCATTGGCTTGGTGTCCAGGTGGTTCAGGGTTCAAACCCACAACATGTCAATTTTAGGCTTTGTGTGAATTCTGGACAACATGAAATGCTCAAAAACCAAGTAGTAAGTGTCTGCTTGTCTAGTTTGCCCTGTAAGTTACTGGGTTGGCATGCTGATGGTTCTGGGTTCAAAACAAACAATGTCTTTTAGACTTTGTGTGAATTCTTGACAGCATGAAATGCTCTAAAAATCTAAGCACTTGCATTCTTGTGTAGCTCAGTCTGTAAGGCCTTGGCTTGGAGTGTGAGTGGTTCAGGGTTCAATCCCCAGAGGAATACTTGTGTTGTGGAAACTGAGAGCCCAAACCTGACCAGAGCCCAAGACTGAACAAGTTTTTAAGTACAAAAGCTAAAAACGACAAGTTCAAATGTCCCACCAGAACATGTTCAAGTGTGAAGGGTTCTGGTGGCGCAGTGGGATTGTTCGCGTTCATAAGTCGCCAGTGGTGCAGCAACTGGTTCGAATCCCGCTTGTGACTACAGGACCTGGATCAGTGCGACAACTCTGAAAGGGTTCGGGGAGGGGGCCTGATTCCCTCCCTGACTTTCTGAGAGATAAATGTGGGGGGTTATGCTGGTTGGAATTGTGTCAAGCTGGGGTTTTCCTGATGTGGCAAAAAATCAAGTACCTTAAAGGGCTTAACGTACCCTACTGGACCATGATAGTTGGCCAACTTAATTAAGTTTCACCAAGAAACTCAAGTTGCCTGGGAAGTTCAGTTGGCACAAGTTACTTTAAGTGAGTTGGTCCAGCCCAAGTTACTTGGCCAAACTTAAGATATGGGCTTACTGGACCGTGTCAGTTGGCCAACTTAATTAAATTTCACCAAGAAACTTCAGTTGCCTGGCAAGTAGAAGATGGCCAACTTACTTAAGGGCCTAGTAACTGGAAAGTCCAGTTGGCACATGCTACTTCAAGAAAGTTGTTCCAACTTAAGTTACTTAGCCAAACTTACTTAAGTTGGCCATTGATATGGGTCATACTTGCTCTTGGTTGGCCATGGTCCAGTAGGGTACATTAAGCCCTTTAAGGTACTTGATTTTTTTAGTACTTTGTTGCCACATCAGGAAAACCCCAGCTTGACACGATTCCAACCAGCATAACCCCCCACATTTATCTCTCAGAAAGTCAGGGAGGGAATCAGGCCCCCTCCCCGACCCCTTTCAGAGTTATCGCACTGATCCAGGTCCTGTAGTCACAAACGGGATTCGAACCAGTTGCTGCACCACTGGCGACTTATGAACGCGAACAATCCCACTGCGCCACCAGAACCCTTCACACTTGAACATGTTCTGGTGGGACATTTGAACTTGTCGTTTTTAGCTTTTGTACTTAAAAACTTGTTCAGTCATAAGGTTTGGACTCTCAATTTCCACAACACAAGTATTCCTCTGGGGATTGAACCCTGAACCACTCACACTCCAAGCCAAGGCCTTACAGACTGAGCTACACAAGAACGCAAGTGCTTAGATTTTTAGAGCATTTCATGCTGTCAAGAATTCACACAAAGTCTAAAAGACATTGTTAATTTTGAACCCTGAACCATCAGCATGCCAACCCAGTAACTTACAGGGCAAACTAGACAAGCAGACACTTACTACTTGGTTTTTGAGCATTTCATGTTGTCCAGAATTCACACAATGCCTAAAATTGCTATGTTCTGGGTTTGAACCCTGAACCACCTGGACACCAAGCCAACGCCCCAACAGACCAAGCTATGCAAGTAGATAATACTCATTTGCTTTTTTAGACCAATTCATGTGGTCCAGAAATTCACACAAAGTCTAAAAGTCATTGTTTGTCCAGGTATTGAACTCTGAACCACCTGCATATAAACCCACTGCCCTACAGACTGAGCTACCACACACAGACAATGACTCAATGTGTCCTGAAGATTTTAAATGAAAATGAATTGTGATCTCAGTACCCCATTTGTGGTTTGCTGGTAGCATTTATTGACTTCCGAAAACTAAATTTAAAATTCAGTACTTGAACTACCCAGTTTTTAATCACTTGGGATAACCATGATAAATTACTCTTCGTTGAACCTTTGCACTTATGTTTATGTTTGCTCAATAAACTCAATATTTCAGTCTCCCATGAGTACATTTATTGAAATGATCAGTAATAAACTTGGCCAGTAATAGTTCAAATTAAATAACAGCTGAAAAGATAAATATGGACAATGTCTAAAGTTAAATTCTTGGGTTTTACAAATCTGTCTAAACCTTTCGAGCACGCTCTGTGATTGATCTCTGTACGTAAGTGGTAGTCTAATGCTACCGGTGCTCAGATCATATTGCATAGAACTCTATGAGACGGGGGGTGGGCTTAGCAAAACAAAAAAAAAGACACATTGCCTACATTATATCACAATACAAGATAAGACAATTACTTTTATGGCTTTCTAAAAAAAATCATACATAATTCCTGAAAGAGGAAAACTCCGTATTACAGCTTTAAATAAAGTGATAGCACATTGCTGACTCAGTCTGCAGGGCAGTGCGTTTGTTTGCAGGTTGTTCAGAATTCAATACCTGGGCAAACAATGTACCATCAGATGATCATGGACTCATGGGAGACTGAAATATTGAGTTTATTGAGCAAACATAAACATAAGCACACACCCTGAAAAATAAACTGGTGAAACACTATTACAGTAGTTGTGGAGTAACAGCATGACTGTTATTTTACAAGCTTTAATATACAATAAACAACTACTCAAGCTCAATACAATAACAGGTTCAATTTGTGTATAACAGAATTACAAAAAGTTTGAAGTAAAGAGCTGTGACCTAAAATGCAAAACTACAAATCTTTTCAGATCATATGTGATTCTTTGCCAGACGTAATTGCAGTTGTCAAGTTTAGTACGAACTCTTCATAAGTGCAGAGGTGAGCAGTTAAAAATGTTAGTGTGTGAACATGCACTCACAACAGGAAAGCACAAGTTATCAGGCATGTGTTCAAAACAGACTTATTTTGAACCATCATCTTTCTGACAGTAGGAGGTGCCGATGTGACTCCTGAGAACCACTGCATGACCTTCAGGACAGTCAGCTGGTCATCTCTGCTGGCTGGATGGCTATCTTGGGAGAAAAGCATGACTCATGATTAGTTTTGTATCAGAATGTTTTGTTTTTATTTAGTCTTTAGTGTGACAAAAAGCTTAAAAAGGGACATTCCCTAATTTGCTATATTGTTTAGTATGCAACTGGATAATGTCAATACATTACCTCAAGTTCAGTCAGAATATCCTAAAGTAACTTCTTTGGTGTGCTTGATACTACAAGTTCACTCGTCTGAGGGGCAAGGTAGTTGGTGTCAGCCTGAAGAACACATGGAGACAAAGATGTAGTGTTATAGTGTATGATAACCATTCACCAGACCAAAACGGCAATACCACCTTCTCATTATCTGTGACAAAAAGCAGTGTGGTCTGGTGGTGACCTGCCTCTTGAACTCTTAGTAGAAATCTTCCCATAACTTGCTTCTCCAACATTTCCTGAAAACAACAAAAATACAGAATGTAAAACAGGTGTCATCCAATATTATTGCTAATTTATTAAACCCAAGTTTACATGCTCCTACAGAACTGAGTCAGTGGTTGAATTAGTGGTCTTTAAGCTCTGCAGACCTTCTGGTTTTTAAAATCAGGTGTGCAGGAGTTAGAAAGTAAAACATGCTGGATAGCAGATCTCGTGGACCAGGATTGGAGACATATTATCAGTAATTAGATGCAACTTAGCATTAATCTTGTGTGTAAAATGATGCATATGCTTCATGCTTGGTGGTTAGGCTACCTTCCATGTTACTGAGATCTGTGAGAATCCGCACACATTCACTTTCAAGTTAAAATNTTCACATAGGTCTGTTTTATAGTTTTGACAAGCTATTTCACAAGGTGGGTAAAATTCTTTTCAAATGACTTGAATGTCTCACCTCACATTTTCATTCTTTCTTCCTTTGCAGCATAGAGAGACTATGGTGAGACCTGTGGATGGCAGTCACAAGCACATACTCTACCATCTTTTCCACAGCCTTGATGAAGAAGGTTCACTGGACTCCACCAGCTGTCCACCTTTTTGCAGCTTAGTGTATGTTCCTACCCCAGCTACAGTCAGAACTGTGCAGCTTTATTGGTGGAATAATCATCCCCTCCAAACAGCAGAACTTGATGTCAAACCAACTCTGGGAGATGGGGTGAAGAACTTCCAGGAATTGTTGTCCCACCTGTCCTCTCACACAGCAGAGCCTTGAAGTCCTCAGAGCAACCATCAATCCAAATGTACCATCAGATGATCATGGACCATACCTCTGTTCTAAACTATGTTCATGCTCAAAGATGCCAAATGTTTCATTTTAAGGCCTAATAAGTGATTTTTAATATAAAAGTTTAGACAGATTTGTAAAACCCAAGAATTTAACTTTAGACATTGTCCATATTTATCTTTTCAGCTGTTATTTAATTTGAACTATTACTGGCCAAGTTTATTACTGATCATTTCAATAAATGTACTCATGGGAGACTGAAATATTGAGTTTATTGAGCAAACATAAACATAAGTGCAAAGGTTCAACGAAGAGTAATTTATCATGGTTATCCCAAGTGATTAAAAACTGGGTAGTTCAAGTACTGAATTTTAAATTTAGTTTTCGGAAGTCAATAAATGCTACCAGCAAACCACAAATGGGGTACTGAGATCACAATTTTAATTTAAAATCTTCAGGACACATTGAGTCATTGTCTGTGTGTGGTAGCTCAGTCTGTAGGGCAGTGGGTTTATAAGCAGATGGTTCAGAGTTCAATACTTGGACAAACAATGACTTTTAGACTTTGTGTGAATTTCTGGACCACATGAAATGGTCTAAAAAAGCAAATGAGTATCATCCACTTGTGTAGCTTGGTCTGTTGGGGCGTTGGCTTGGTGTGCAGGTGGTGCCGGGTTCAAACCCACAACATAGCAATTTTAGGCTTTGTGTGAATTATGGACAACATGAAATGCTCAAAAACCAAGTAGTAAGTGTCTGCTTGTTTAGTTTGCCCTGTAAGTTACTGGGTTGGCGTGCTGATGGTTCAGGGTTCAAAACAAACAATGTCTTTTAGACTTTGTGTGAATTCTTGACAGCATGAAATGCTCTAAAATTCTAAGCACTTGCGTTCTTGTGTAGCTCAGTCTGTAAGGCCTTGGCTTGGAGTGTGAGTGGTTCAGGGTTCAATCCCCAGAGGAATACTTGTGTTGTGGAAATTGAGAGCCCAAACCTTATGACTGAACAAGTTTTTAAGTACAAAAGCTAAAAACGACAAGTTCAAATGTCCCACCAGAACATGTTCAAGTGTGAAGGGTTCTGGTGGCGCAGTGGGATTGTTCGCGTTCATAAGTCGCCAGTGGTGCAGCAACTGGTTCGAATCCCGTTTGTGACTACAGGACCTGGATCAGTGCGACAACTCTGAAAGGGGTCGGGGAGGGGGCCTGATTCCCTCCCTGACTTTCTGAGAGATAAATGTGGGGGGTTATGCTGGTTGGAATCGTGTCAAGCTGGGGTTTTCCTGATGTGGCAACAAAGTACTAAAAAAATCAAGTACCTTAAAGGGCTTAACGTACCCTACTGGACCATGATAGTTGGCCAACTTAATTAAGTTTCACCAAGAAACTCAAGTTGCCTGGGAAGTTCAGTTGGCACAAGTTACTTTAAGTGAGTTGGTCCAGCCCAAGTTACTTGGCCAAACTTAAGATATGGGCTTACTGGACCGTGTCAGTTGGCCAACTTAATTAAATTTCACCAAGAAACTTCAGTTGCCTGGCAAGTAGAAGATGGCCAACTTACTTAAGGGCCTAGTAACTGGAAAGTCCAGTTGGCACATGTTACTTCAAGAAAGTAAGTTAAGTAAGTTACTTAGCCAAACTTACTTAAGTTGGCCATTGATATGGGTCATACTTGCTCTTGGTTGGCCATGGTCCAGTAGGGTATGTTAAGCCCTGTTAAGGTACTTGATTTTTTTAGTACTTTGTTGCCACATCAGGAAAACCCCAGCTTGACACGATTCCAACCAGCATAACCCCCCACATTTATCTCTCAGAAAGTCAGGGAGGGAATCAGGCCCCCTCCCCGACCCCTTTCAGAGTTGTCGCACTGATCCAGGTCCTGTAGTCACAANGGACGTTTTTGGCATTTCTGGTTGAGGTCTTGTTGAGGGTGAAGAATGGGGCGTCCAACAAGTCCGATGTGGCTTGCGAGGTGACTGCAGTTGCGGGGACCTTGTTGGGTTTTTCTGGCATGTCTCTCGAGGAGGATTGGGGGGCTGCATGTTTGCAGGGGGTTGGGGGTTCTGGGTCTACTGTGGGTGGTGGGACTCCCTTGGTGGAGGGTGTTGGTGGTGGGGGTGGAAGTGCGAGCGTGGGGTGAGCCTCCTTGTGGGGTTTGTGTGTGTTCACTGGGGTGGGTGCTGGTGTGTGTGTGTGTGGGGGGTGTTGATGGTGGTTCTGTGTGCCTGTTGTGTGCAGTGGGTTGTGTTGGCTCAGTGTGTTGGCTGACGTGGCAGCAATGCGCCTTTTTGGTGTCCAGCCTGCCTAATTTATTAAAGAAGAAGAGAGTGGACAGAGGACAGCAGAGCAGCAGAGGGACGGCTGAGAAAGAGGTGCACCCTGGACAGCGGCGTCTCCGCAGGGACACGTGTGCCCGACACCCCCCAGAACACAGATCGGCACCCAGAACAGAGTCCTGGGAGGTGGACGAACTGCCGAGTGCGGAGGAGCATGGGTGGCCCTCTCTCCACACGTGAGTGGCGCAAGTGTTGGTGCTGGTCAGGGCCTTGGGCTGAGGAGGGCGATGTGTCCAAGGAGCGCAACTGTGCCAGAGAGCTGCTGGAGAGAAAGCTGGTTAGATACACACGCCCCAACGAAATGGAGCCTGGTGGGGGAGCACCGTCTCGAGGTGGACTGATCATGCGGCACAGAGAATCAGGGCGGAGGTTTTCCTCGGTTGCCCTCGCCTGTGAGTAGCCATTTTCATTTGGAAGGCGCTGAGATTGCCGTTGGGCATGTCACACACTGTGAGTGTGGTGGTATTGGACGTGTTTGTTTCTGTGGCGTCCCAGGCGGAGTGGGCGTGGCAGAACTAGGAGCGCACCGAGATGTCAAACTGCTGTAAGTGCAGAGCATCGGAGGATCAACCATGTGTGACTGCCCAGCAGGGAGGATCTAGTTAATGGTCGGACTGGTAGTACCTACTTTGAAGACAATTTTAATAGGTTTTTGAAGAGTTTTTGATACTTTTTTAACTGAAGAATAAGTTGCTTTCTATATTTTAACCATTTGTTGTTTGTGCCTTGGATTTTCTAAGCTGTTTGCCCCCTATTGGCCGCTCGGGCGCAGGAAATGCGGCCACCATCTTAGGTCGGTCGGGCTTCCGGCAGACACGAACCATAACAATAGCAGTAAACATGATGCCTGAGCTCTGTGCGGTTTATTCTTGCTCTAATCGGCGGACTATTGAGACCATGGCTCGAGGGATAACTTTCACAAGTAAGTTCGAGCATTTTTGTTGTTTGTATTTTGTAAATATAACTTTGTTGTACTATATTTGTGTCCACCAGCAACACTTCCTTGTTAGCTAACGTTAGCTACATGTTTACTGCTGGTGCTCCCCTGACAATGAAGGCTAAATGAGACTATTAATCATTTATTCCAAAACACTGACTTAGGTTACAGCTGACACAAGAATGCTGCTGTAGAAATCAAACAAATCTTCCTGGTATCAGATAGCTCATGTCTCAGACCCTCCCCTCTGACTGGAGAATAGTTAGCTAACATGCTAAAGAGTTTTGCTGTGCAGAACTTTTTTCTGGTTTTACCCTTTGAGGAGTTTTAGTTCATTATCAATAGAAATGCAGTTTTTAGGTTAAAGAAAGGTTCTAAGAAATCTTAAAAAAGTAAACAGAATAGTAGTAATAACACAAGATTAATTAAGAAAATAGCATTGACCTCCATTGTACAATATTGGTAGACACTAATCTGCAAATTGCATATTTTTGTTTTCTAGGTTTTCCCACAAAAGATGTGAGGAAGAAGTGTGAGGCTTCCTGCAGCTGATTTATTATGATTAGAACTGGACTGTGTCAGATGGAGTTTGTTTCATCTTCAGCTTCCTGGTTCTCCTTCAAACAGTAAGTGTATCATAAGGCCATCAGCATTCATAAATGTACATATCCTTTTATCAATCACAAGGCAGAGTGTAATACTTATCCTCCCTACATACCTTGTCTTGATAATATTTGTCAAAAATTAATTTATTTTAATAAACGTCCTAAGAATCATGTCTAGGTGCCCCAGAGTTTTCACAGCACCAGAGACCCCCTGATGTAAACTGAGAACCACAGATGTGTACTATAAACAGTATATTATTGTCAAACATTATGTTTGTTTGTTTTAACCAGAAAAGTGCAGAACTACATCCAGAAGAGCCAAAGAGAGCCTAGCCTGTCTGTGACCTCCCAACATTCCCCAGAGACTCTAACCTCAGCCTGATTATGTGAGTATTTAAACATCATAACACTAACCCTAACCTAAACCAAAAGCGTATTCACACCATACCTCTAAAACCATGTTTTAGGGTATTTTGTCATTGTGATGCCCAGCCAAATGTCCCCACAATGTGGAAATGTCCACACGCTACACGCTTAAAATTTGTTCACTTCAGCATATAAAAACAAGTACCTCAGAGAGACTCTATTTTTGCCCCTCCCACTCCACACACAATACAAAGCAAATCTTAATGTTGTCCAATTTTTGAAAATTACTTATGCAAATATATTAAATATGTTTCTATTCCTTTACAGGAGGCTGTGATTGGTGGATGATGAGGCTGGGCTGGGCCAGAAAAACCAAACTAAACACAGATGTGTAGCTGTCATGCTGGATGCCACGGCCGTCAGACTTGATCTCATTGGTTAAGTCTGTGGTTCT
>SSNS01000196.1:983647-1005640 GCA_006937985.1 Aphyosemion australe | reverse complement strand
CGTCAGCGCCCATAGGCAATAGCGGTCGCGAGGGGTCTATCAATGTCTATGTTTATGGTCATAGACATTGGTGCGTTCGATTTACCTCGGAAGTCGGAACTCGGAACTAGGAATGACGTCACACCCGAGTTATCAGCGTTCTGGTTTCCGTAGTCGGAGAAGTTGAAATTCCAATTATTCAGTTTAACTTTTTTATTTTTATTTTATTTTATTTTTTACTTTTTTATCAAGTCAAATAGGTAAAAAACAAACACGAATGATGGACTGTTGGTGCGTTTGATTTGTCTGTTTATTTTACAAGACACACACATATGAGTGTGTTAGAAATAAAAGTTACATGTAGCGCTTGCATCTCTAATTTGAACAAACTAAAAGTTTTGTTTATTAGTCGTATGTGTTCGTTGAGAGCTACCTAAACAGCAGTTTTCGAGGGCGCTGCCATCTTGGATTTCGAGGTCGGATTTCTGAAAAACGTCCGAGTTTCCGACTGGGAGTTCCGACTTTGCCCAAGAGCACCTGGCTGCAGACCTCCACTGTCAGGTTGCTTCCTGTGCAGGCTCCACTGTCAGAACGACCTCCACTGTCAGGCCTGTCAGGGCGGGAAATGCACGGGATACATTTCAAAATAAAACGGCAAACGTACGTCCGGTTGTTATATTTCAAAATAAATGCACGAATTCCCGGGATACGTTTAAACCAAAGACTGTATATATAACATAAGGTTTAAACATACAATGCAAACGTACTTCCGGTCGTCATATTTCAAAATAAAATCCCGATTTCAGTTTCGGTTGATTCGCTCTCCTCACAAATGCATTAATTATTTAATATTATGTAAAATCTATCAATTATTTCTCTATAGTTCATATGTAGTTGTCATTTATTTAGTAAACTTTTGTTTTGTTTGTCATAAACGTACTTCCAGTCTTCATATTTCAAAATAAAATCCCAAATGCAGTTTCGGTTTATTCGCTCTCCTCCTTTTTATTTGAATATTTTCCTGTCCTGTCTGTCTCTGATCTTCCTGCTTCTCCTCTCAATCCACCAGAATAAACTGTTTCCTGATTTCCTCTTGTTTCACCTCGAGTTGCTTTTGAAGTAAACAGATCAAATGAATCTACCGGCTGAAAAATAGGGGAGTGTGCGCTGCTCGGCCGCGCGGGTGAGGTGAAATCAGCAGCGCACGGGTGACGCGCTCCGCTGCGAAGTGTGTCAGACACGAATAAAAGATACGATTAAAAGACAGAAGTAAGACAGAAGATTATATGAACGGACATGAACGATCGCGTGTTAATTATATTTTTTGGTGGCGCCACTTTGAGAGTGTTACTGTGGCCGTACGCAGGACGCAGCTTCAACAATCAGCATCTGTCCTCTCCTCACAAAAGAATCCCCGGTGCGCTGAGAGTCCATATAAATAATGTAATATAGGTAGAAACAGGATCTTTTTTCAGGCTTCCCTGGGTGTGTAAGTTGAGGGCTTCCAGCTCCCCCGTAATTCAAACCCGGCTCCTGGATGAAAATCCGGACACACATTTTTATCAATATAGGAAACCCCCCCGGACGCCCCGGACAGACGGTGAAAAGTGGACATGTCCGGGGAAAATAGGACGTTTGGTCACCCTAATATATAGCCATCCTATATATGTGAATATATAGGATGGCTTTTCAAACTCTGCAAAGCAAGAATTTGGTCTAGTTCACTAGGCTATTGGATTAAGGCTGATGGGGAAAAAAGTCTGCACTTCCGCCCTGACAGGCCTGACAGTGGAGGTCGTTCTGACAGTGGAGCCTGCACCGGAAGCAACCTGACAGTGGAGGTCTGCAGCCAGGTGCCTCTCACTTTGCGGGGCATTTTATTTGATTTTTCCTACTCGGAAGTCGGAATTTCCGAGTTCCGAGGACAAATCGAACGCACCATTAGACACCAATTATTAGCTGTGTCCAAATCTTTTCTACAGTCTTTGGTCCAAATCCAGGGATTGCATGCTTATGAGCATAGACATTGATAGACCCCTCGTGGCCGCTATTGCCTATGGGCGCTGACGAGCGGTCGCGCCCCCCCTCCCTTTGCAGAGACATTGAAGTGTCAGCATGTTAAATCAACCATAACTCCTTGAATACTGAACCGATTTTGATGCGGTTTTTTTCTCTGTAAACTTCACACATGTAGCTCTGATACAGGACACATGTTTGAGCGTTTTTAATCATAATGGGTTTGCTGTGGGTACATATGGGATTCTTATCCCAAATTAAGACAAAACAAATAAAACTAACTCCTTTAAGCAGTTAGTTCTTTTTTTTCTCTCTCTTTCTCCCCGTTTGCTGTTCGGCTGTAAAGTAATCAGAATTGATGTCTGAGTATTGAAAACAAGCCTTACAGTTTTATTCTCACAGGTGGAGTGTTATAGGTTCAGCTACACACAAAAATACAACAGAACCAGAATATCACTATGCAGTCAGTTCTGACAGATGGTTTGTCAAGTTCTTGTCATTCAGACTTTGTTTAAGTTGTCTCTCTCACCCTCTCTTTGAGTTATATTGGTACTATATGGATATGAAACACTCATTTATTTAAATTGTTATAAGAATTATATTGTGTATATTAAAATGGCTGAGTAGTACTTTCTGCTTCTCTATCATATATTAAGTGTTTTTTATAAATACCTACCATAGATCTCACACTTGATATATAGCCCTTTTTCAGTTATTTTGATTCTCATTGTTGACTGTGATTTTTATGTGTTTGATCCTTTTTTCTATAGGTTTTGTCACTAGGCAGTGGATAAGAGTCCCATATGTACCCACAGCAAACCCATTATGATTAAAAACGCTCAAACATGTGTCTTGTATCAGAGCTACATGTGTGAAGTTTACAGAGAAAAAAACCGCATCAAAATCGGTTCAGTATTCAAGGAGATATGGTTGATTTAACATGCTGACACTTCAATGTTAGCCTAGTGAACTAGACCAATTCTTGCTTTAGGATGGCTTGCCAGGCTACTTCAATGTCTCTGCAAAGGGAAGGGGGGCGCGACCGATCCAAGATGGCGGCGCCACCGCTCGTCAGCGCCCATAGGCAATAGCGGCCACGAGGGGTCTATCAATGTCTATGCCCAGCTGTCATTCATTTCCCATGCAGCCAATGAGCCCAAAGCCCGCCCCCCCATGTCAAATCAGGCTCAGCATCGTAAACGAAAAGAAAGTATTGGAAACGTAAACTCAGGCCTGAGAGCAGAGGAGGAAGAGAAACGTAAACTCGGCCACAACTTTTGTTTCATTTAGTTTTCCTTCATGAAATTTGTTTTTTGTTTTTTGGTTGCAGTTTTAGGTTCAAAGTTATATTTATTTTTTTATTTAATGTTTTTATTTACAATTTATTTTTTCAAGTTTCAAGTTTTTTGGTTCAAATTTACAATTTATTTTTTCGAGTTTTCATGGAGCTGAGCCCATTTTGACTCCATATATGACCCCATTCAGACCACTGTCTGTAAACCCTAGGGTTGTGGGTACAAATCCCAACAGACCAGTAATCTCTGAAATACTCAGAATACTTCGATACAATAATGGTAAATCCTCATCTTCACCGCTAAATAGTTTCTGCCGTCTGATTGGCTGATTAGATATTTGTTCCACAGTAATTGAACAGGAGCAGAATTCATCCTGTTATCTTATGAAAACCTGCAGTTTTAAATTTAAAAATAACATTTTATGTCTTATCACAGGCGATCATTGCTGTTTTTATCTAAGTATGAATGAAAACCATGAAAAATGTCACCTTATGGTTTGGAAAAGTCCACATCAACACTCAGGGCCAGCATTTAAAATTCATTTGGCTTTATTGCTGCGCTGTGTATCCAGCAGATGTTTTTACAGAGACACCTTGTGGCTGTTCTGTAGCTTCACCCACAATCCACCTCAGCCGTTCCAAGAGGGACCTCGCCAGCCCGTCCCTTCTGGCCTTCAGCTGAAACAGTGTGTATGATAGAGTTCTGCATATATATGGAGACTAATCATTTCAAAACATAAAAGGTGGTGCAAAATAATGCTGAGTCATTCACTTAACCTATCCATCAAACGAATCTACTGGTTAGGGGCTGGTTCTAATTCTAAAGAATAAAAAAGGCTGGAGCTGGACAACAAGTCAGGATTTACATGTTTACAGTCACATTTAGCGTGTTTTACTACAGCAGGGCAGTTTGGATTTAAGCCCACTTCATGACAGAGAAATCAGTAAAGTCTGGTCGTCATCCAGCCCATTATCGTACAATGGTTATAGGTGACAAAAAGAGTTCTGCCTTGATGTGAGACCTCCGTCCAGAACCGCCCTCTCTTCACAACGCTCCACACGAGCTCGCAAAAGTGTCTGAATTTTTGTATCTGTCTGCCCCTTTCCTGGCAAAATAAATAGAAAAACATAGAAAGACAGATGGGAGACAGAGAGAAACCAGGTTGTCTGAAGGTGAGGGAATCCTTCCTCCCCTTTCTTACGATGACGTTAGTGTCGTTTCCGTGGGAGCAGGCTGTTCCGTGGCTTCTGTGGAGGCTGCAGCATCGACGGCCAGGTTAGTCGCTGGCGTGATCGTGAGCGAGGCTGGAGGGAGGGATGCTGAGATGGGGACAAGAGGGGCTGTGGCCTGAGAGAGCAAAGGACGCAGCTGGGAGGGAAGCATGGTGGGCAGAGGAGGCAACGGGGCGAGGCCTGGGAGGTTCAGAGCTGGTAGTGGAGCCAGAGATGGCACTGGTGGACACAAACACACTTTTATTAACATATAGAGCACACGGGGAAACCTGCAGGTCATCTCCAACAGGTGCTGAACAGTCAGACGCGTTATTCACCTGTCGTTCCAGACGGTAGCAGTGGTAAGGAGCTGGCTCCTCCCAGTGAGACGGCACCGAGGTCCGGGAGTGGCAGGTTCAGGTTGGGAAGGTTAGGAAGTGGGGGTAATCCACCTGGGAGGGGCATCAGACCTACAATACAGACACGCTCATTCATCAACTCACCTGGAGTCTCCGTGGCACTAAGGACACGTTTCTGTCCTCTGAACTGTGAGGTTTGACAGGGATCAGTTTCATATTCCACTGATATCGTCACAGAATCACAATAATTCCTGCTGGACTCGACCCGCGAGTAGACCGTCTTCCTGGTCTTCAGGTCTTCCTGGACTACACAGGACCTGATGTGTGGCAGGTCAGGTCTCAGAAGGACTCAGCCACAGGTCAGTTACACGTAACCGTCCCGCACCACAACATACAATTATGGATATACGCACATACCCCCCCATCTCTTACCCATCAATACACAGCTGATAGGCTAACGGCTAGTCAGTGTGAAGCCCAGCCCAAAGGGTATTACTGCTGCCCTAAAACGGCTTCACCTCCTAAACATCAAAGCAGTTAATGTGACGGCTACGTCAGCCCGATCATACATCTCTGAAGGAACGTGAACATCTGTAGAACCAGCTGTGTGTGACACCTGTTTACATGGAGCTAGAGCCTCGCTGAGGTTTGTTTAAAGGGATACTGTGTAACTTTTTCATCATGTTCTTGAGCCAGAATGTGATAAAATTACCCTACATTTTCGCCCTTTCATACTTTTTCATCTTTATTTTTTAGTGACTGAAGATTGCAATATTAGATTACTGCCTATGTGTATACACATGTATCCTTGTTTTTATTTATATTCTAATTATCTTTTTGAGTGATGGTGCTGCTGTGACAAGTGAATTTCCCCACTGTGGGATCAATATAAAGTCAATTCTATTCTATTCTACAGGGTTAATTGACCTTTTGCCGAGCCCCGCCCCCCCCTTATTTACTGTTCCCAAGTCCGACAAACAAGTGGGTCAAACAGATGTAGACAGATGCGTGTCAGCAACATTTTTTGGAGCAATTCCTCCTCAATATCATCCAGATCGAGGCAAAAGGGTTACAGTATGCAGTGGAGGGATATATTACAGGGTATATGCAGGAATCTCAAACTTAAATTTAAGACCTTTTCAAGACTTTTTAAGACCTTAGAAAATAAAAATCAAGACTTTATCGCAATGCAGTGTTCCCCAACCCTGGTCCTCAGGGCCCACTGTCCTGCATGTTTTCCATGTCTCTGCTTCAGCACACCTGATCTGCATTGCCTCCTCAGGAGGACTTCAAGTGCTGCAGATGCCTGTTAATCACTCATTCATTTGAGTCAGGTGTGCGGCAGCAGGGAAACACTGGTGTTTGAAAGGGCAACATGGAAAACATGCAGGACAGTGGTCCCTGAGGACCAGGGTTGGGGAACACTGTCGCAATGAACTAATCAACTGTTAAACACTAATATATTCTTTTTAAATACGGCATTGCTTCATTTTCAGCTTCATCAATTGGTGGAACTTGTCACGTTTGAGACAGCAAGGCTGTAGCAATGGTAGTCAGGTGGTACAGAAACGCAAGCAAACAACTGGCATAGGAGAACAAAAAATATTTTATTTTAATAGTTTACATGAATCTAATTGTATTACCTGCAAACTTAGAGGGTGTGAAAAAGGTGACAACTAACCCCGCCCACCCGGAACAAGGTCCTCGCATGCTGCAGATTAGCATCCATGCATCTACTGGGTTTTGTAGTGACCTGACATTTACATACTTTTATTGCAACAATAACCTGTTAGAATATTTTTTTTTAAAAATCATCAATGTGATTTTTTGCAAGATGCAAACAATTTTCTACCACGGTCACTCTGCTCAAAAAAACTGAAAAATATAATGACAGAATTGATCAGAAAATTACTAGAGATCATATTAACAATTATTATGAGACTAATTCACAGAACACATCTGAAAATATTCCAAAATACTGAAATCTTTCTTAAGTAGGGTGACCAGATCCCAGCTCACCAAATGTGAGACAAAGATTACTCAATGTGGGACCATGTGAAATCCTAATGCAAAGAAATACCTTTTAGCTTGTAAATATACATAAAATTATTATTAATATTATATATTTCATGTACTATAGATTCTATTTGAATTCAACTTGAACAAGCAAACATTTTTCAGACTATTTCACAGTTCCTCTCATTACCACAGCTTAACTCAGGCTCTTGGACCTTCTACAGTGGCTCCGAGTAACTTTAGCTAAACTTTAGCTTAAACCATCAAATCATTTTAATAAAACAGACAGACCCATAATAAAAAAGCAGGTTTAAGCAGCTTTTCAGAGTTTTCATTAAATAATTGCACTGACTTTCCACAACAGAATGATAGTTATAGTACCAGTAACGCTTTTAGGATCCATTTATGTTCATTTTGAATTAGTTTTCCACTAATATCAACATCTCATTAAAAAAAACATACTTTTTTGCAAGTTTATTTCTTCTTAATTTCAAATCTCCATTAGTAGATAATATGTAGGGAAGAGGAAAAAAAACAGCACTGATTTTTAATCTCTGAAAAAATTCAGATCTACCCTTAAAGTTCCTTAGTTACTTTTTCCCTCAAAGTTCTGAGAATAAGTAATCAAGGATTTCATTAAATTCTCTCGTTCTAAAAGGGTTTAGCTTGTCTGTATCTGAAACACAACGCCAGCACCTTGTCTGTGTCAGAAGCTCCTTTGGGTTTTAGCATGAACCTGTCTATTTACTGGGAAACCCGCTTTTGACCAACATGTTTTCTGTGACTCTCGGATTTTCTGCTCCGTTTCATATCAGACTCCTGCGTCGTCACATGAAAAAAAGGACTCAGAAACAAAGACTGTCGAGAGTTTCTCTGAACACGTCTAGTTTACGAGTCTTTACAGTCTTTCTCCATCGTGCTCGCTGGAGTTTCTGTGTTGGTGGTTCGGGTGCCGCCGCGCTGCCTACTGCAGCGTCTTTTTGCCAAACTGTCTCCGTGACTGTGATTGGTCAAATAACGACTCGTGACCCACTAACAAAGATGGTTTGTGAACGAGCGAAGACCCACTCCTCCTAAAAACAAAAACTCTTCGATTCACGCGAACGTCATATTTGGTTTCATAAACGGCAATTTTTGCCGAAAAGTGACAAGTTTGCAAGTATGAGACGAACCTATTTTAAATTCACGCCAATACTAACAAAATTTAAGACTTTACTACATCAATTTAAGACTTTTCAAGGTTCTTAATTTTCCTTAAATCAATTTCAAGACTTTTAAGACTTTTCAAGACTCCGCGGATACCCTGTATTAGTGTCGGCTCCGCTGAGCGAAGCATAGCGGGGAACAAGGAGTTGGGAGTTCAGAATGAGGCGGCGTCAACCCGGGGACGCGTGGATCCGAGGAGCAGTGGTGGGGATGCGGTGTGACCAAGAGGAGTTAAGTGGCGTGGCTGTGGAGTTAGGCTGGTTGGTTCGTGAGTAAGGTTTACTCGGGGACTGGTAGGATGGAACATGGACCAGGAGGAGCTCATGCATGAAGAACGCACGATGACTGAGCGAGTGAGAGGTGAGCGAGCTGGCGCCGCTGGCCGGGGCTCTCTGCCACGGTCCTGTCAGCTAGCTGCTCATAGCTTGTAGAGTAACGTGCCTGTCTGCGATCACCCAGCGCTCTGAATCCACGTTTGGCTTTGCCCTCCTCTCAGGATCTTGGTCATATTATTTACCAGGAACTCTGTTAGTCAATTGTAAAGCGGCTAGCCGACATGCTAGCGCTGGAGTCTGCTTCCAGCATGTTTATTGCATGTTTTTGATCGTGAACCCAGCTGATTTGTTTGATTTAGTGATGAAAAAGACAAACGCACAGCGAAGAGGAGTTTCAGTTTCGGTTTTACGACAGTGAATTAAAACGGACTCTAGGGGGTGCTAAAAGCAAGCCAAAGCTGCAGATTGTTCCTTTAATACTGAATTACTCACCTGGTAGCGTTGTGGTTGGGTTGAAGTTAGCAGCTGCAGGATTCAGTGGCGTCATGGAGGTGAAGGAGGGACTGGTGGAGGAGGGGAGGAGAGGGACTGTGGGTAAGCCTTGAGGGGAGGGAGGGAGATGGTTAAACAATAGAAAGGAACCATTCAGGTTGGGCGACTGGATAAATGAATCCACCATCAGCGATGGGCTGAGCCCATCAACGATCACTTTTAATGCCTATGATGATGTTTGTGTGGTTTCCGTGGGAACGGGAACCATCCTGGTCAAATCAGTGCCTCTGTTTGCAATTCTCTACTGGGGCTGGACGATATAGAAAAAAAGCATATCGATAAAAAAAATTCATATTGATCCATAAACAATTCTCGACAACTATTAGGAAAAAAAAGTAGAATACATCTCCCACTGTCATGTGTTGGATTAACAAATATCGGCTGGAAAAAATGTACACGTCACCCAACCTTCATTTCCATCTAGCAGCTACAGAAAACAGATACCTGTCTGCAGCTCACTGGGCATGGTGGGCGGGGCTGAGCTGATTGACAGACTGGAAAGTGAATCTTCAAGGATGGAGGAGACAACAGGTGTAGAAGAAGGAGGAGTCACGGCCGAAAGCTGGACCTGCAGACAGAAAAAGTCGTGTTAAACTTTGTATTCCCAGGATAATTAAAGTTAGGGAGACTGTGAACACTTGGATGTTAGTTTTAATGATGCACTAGTATCTAAGCAGCCTTTTAGAGCTCTTTTGTTGTGACTTCCATGTGAACCGAGCAGTTGACAAAATAAAGTGTGCATCCTAACCTCGGTGAATCCATCCTTGAGTGGGCTGACAGGCTCACTTGAGGAATTTGCCGGGAAGCTGATCTTCTTTCCCTCCTCAAAAGGCCGGGTGGGAATCCTGTGGAGGTATCCGTAACCAATCCCACATCCAAGGCTGGGATAAGGAAGAGAAAATGTCAAGCTAACCAGAGATCTGAACAGGAAAATGTCACGAGCATTCATTCAGTTCCTACCTGCCCTCTCCTCCCCAGGCACTGTTGGGTGTAATGACCACCTCCCTGCAGTTGTCGGTGTCTGTGTTGTACACGTAAAGCTTCAGGCCCTTTCCCTCGTGGCTCTCTATCAGAGAGAACAAGTCCTCCGACTAAACAGTCACAAACAGACAAACACATTGGACAGCTGCTAAAGAGGTCAGGTAAAAAGCTGGACAGCCGATAACCGACCTCATTCATAACCGTGTCGGCTCCAATGATGTAGTCTGTGTGCGGCCGCAGGCCAGCGAGGGCTGCTGGGGAGTTGGATTCTACTTCCTGTTCCAAGGAGTAAACAAACTCAGGTTGTATCATGTAAACAGAGACAACAAAACACAGATGGGCTCCTGCAGATGCCTACCAGCACATGCCAAACATTTTCATTGGCTCCTTCGAAGCTGCAAAAACGAATCGAGACACCGAGCAAACCCTGCCCCCCCCACAAGTTACTGGGAGTCACAGTGGTCTCCCGCAGCTCCAGCGTCTTCGATGAGTAGACCAGCATCTTAACCGGTTTCTCCACACTAGCTTTGAGCAGGTCCTTCAAGGTGTCGTTGTCTTTGTTCTGAAGGGAAACAGACACATCAGGGATGTTCTCATCACAGATCCAACATGATGCAGGTGCTTCTCACCAGTCTGGTGTTATTGATGGAGACGATGAAGTCAAAGAACGGTTCCAGCCCTGCTCGGTGTCCAGGTGAGTTCTCCTGGACCTGGACAGAAGGTAGGAGACAAACTGAGATCTAGGACTAACACACTCATCACATTCATCACATATGAATGTGTTACAGAGCACCAGTCAACTCTAAACCTCTGCACTAGCATCCTAAAGGTAATCTAAACCTCTGTTAGAAGACCACACTGAGCAACGACCGGAAGTCCAGCTGGTGCTCAGCAGGCAGCTGTCATTGATTCAGAAGGCTACAGAAACGGAGCTCCAGCTGAGTCCAGCAGCACCGATGCTCGGCTTCAGGCAGCAGGAAACACGGCCAGCCAACCAACCAGCACGAACACACACAACCGTAAACCGACGTGCAGCAGAAACAAAAGTAAAAACGCTTCTTTTCGTAAACCGACGTTGTGTTTGTCAGCCGGAGGCCGTGGGAAACAGCCTCGACTTCTCGTCCACACACTGATCCGGAATAGAAACGCCTCTTACCGGAAGCTAAGCTAACAGCTCACGGGACGCTACAGACGTTACAAACTCACCCGGAGGACGTGGTAGCCCTCGGAGCCTCCTCCGGGTATCTCCAGGCTCTGCGCGCCTCCCATGGTGTAGCTGTTCTGGGAGGTTTTATGGTCTTCCAACAGATTATTCCCAGCAGATGTGAGCTACCGTCACACTTCTACACTCACCGGGTACACGTCGCCGAATGACTCGCTCTGGAGTGCGCATGCGCTGTTACGTGGCAGGAAACAACGCCTGATGAGGCTGTTTGGATTCAGGGCTGCGAACTCTCACACAATGAACGTTGAACCGCTTTTACACGTTCTCCCAGACTCTCTCTCCACACCTCCAATTTCTCACGCTGGAGAAACAAACTGTTCATCTATCTGAGCCTGGCGCCACTGTACACACTCCCCTAGCTAGCTACAGCTCTACAGGGTTTTAATGGACTCTTATGAACCACGAAGGGTATTTACGCCCTCCAGTGGGGAGAAGCTGGAACTACACTTTGGGTCTGGTACACCTTTTAGAAAATCATAGACATAATATTATGTCTATATATATATGTCAATATATTATGTCTATCTTACAAAATAAGGAGAGACGTAGAATTGGCGCCCTCGAGTGGCGACATGCTGGAATTACACTTTCGTTCTGTTAAGCCATAGAAAGAACATTTTAGCTCCTCATCTCAATGAAGCTGACAAATTCCTGATCTTTGTTTTTGTCCACTTGGGAGCATTAATATTAAGGAAAAGGAGACGAGGGAACTACTTTTATAAAGTTACAATAGTTACTTGGTAGAAACACTTCTTGTAAATTCTTTCAAAATAAAAGGCTACGGCAATTGTGGTGTTGACAACAGGTAAACTCACTCTTTTTTCTTCTTATTTAGCTACAAACACAATTAAATATTTATTTATTTATCTATTTTATTTGGTTATGGTTTATTTAAGTATTTGGTTAGGGCGATGGTGGCAGAGGAGTTAAGTGGACAATCGGAAGGTCGCAGGTTTGCGTCCCGCTCAGTCTGTCGTTGTGTCCTTGGGCATGACACTTAATCCGACTTGCCTGTGTTGGTGGTGGTCAGAGGGGCCGATGGCGCAGAATGGCAGGCTCGCTTCTGTCAGACCGCCCCAGGGTGGCTGTGGCTACATAGTAGCTTACCATCATCAGCAGTGTGTGAATGTGAGTGAATACCATACCATACCAGTTTATTTGTTTGGCGCATTTAAACACAGCATGTGTAAAAAATGGTCAAATCAACCATAGGACTAATAAAAGCAGTAAAAATATAAAAAAACTAGCGCTCCAAAAATGGGAGCAGTCCTGACAATAAAGACTACATCTCAAAACAATAAAACCAAACGTAAAAGAGGTCATTGTCCAAAGGCCAAATCATAAAAGTGAGTCTTCAGTCTAGACTTAAAGACCGAGACCGTTGAGGACTCTCGTACGGTGAGAGGGAGAGCGTTCCAAAGATGAGGAGCAGCGTACACAAAAGCCCGCTCTCCTCTTGTCTTATACTTCATTTTTGGAATGCAGAGTAGTAAGCGGTCAGCTGATCTCAGGGACCGCGCCCACATGTAGGGTGTAAGGAGCTCGGACAGGTAAGGTGGTGCTAGGCCATTTAATGCCTTGTAGGCAAATAATAAAATCTTAAAATGAATCCTGAAAATCACTGGCAGCCAGTGTAGACGTGACAAAACCGGGGTAATGTGACAGCGTCTATTTGTGTTGGTTAGGAACCTAGCTGCTGCATTTTGCACAGTCTGCAGCCGGTTCAGCGCTGAAACAGGAGCACCAATGAGTAGTGAGTTTGCATAGTCCAGGCGAGAAGTAATAAAAGCGTGTATCACAGTTTCCAAATGAGGACGTTTCAGTACAGGTTTTAGATGCATGAGGTGGCGCAGTTGGAAAAAACATGATTTAACAACTGCATTTACCTAGCCTGGCAAACCAGTCCAGCACAGAGTCCGATAGACCAACCCATGACTTTAGGCGATCCAGCAATGTTTTGTGGTCAACAGTGTCAAACGCTGCTGACAGGTCCAACAGCATCAAGAGTACATGTGACCCTGAATCAGACGCTACCAGGATATCATTTAGTACACGAATCAACACCGATTCAGTGCTATGGTGGGGTCTGAAAGCAGATTGAAATTCATCAAACAGCGAGTTTAACTCCATGTGAGCCACAATCTGTAAGTGAACAATTTTTTCTAAGACGGTGGCAGCGGGTCATCAGGAGAGCCTGCTGGGTTCACAGTTTTTATCATTTTTTCCAAGTCAAGAAGACTAATGGAATCAAATCTTGTGAGAGGAGGTGGAGTTAATGGTTGCACCGGAGGAGTTTGCACCAGAGGGAGAAAGCTTGACCTGATACCAACGATCTTTTGGTGGAAATAACTCTGATATTCAGAGCACAAAGAAACAGAGGGCAACAGGCCATCTGGAGCAGCCATCAACAGTAATGAATTCACAGTACCATACAGTTTAGACTGATCCCCTCTGTGCTGTACAATGATATTGGAAAAATACACATTCTGAGCATGTCTAACAGCTTTCTGGTACTGGGACAGCGAGTCAGTAAAAAGCTGTTTAGAGATGGCCAAACCATCCTTTTACCACCTCCGCTCTAGGGCTCTGGCTGCGGGTCGTTTCATCCAGCCAGGGGTCAGATACAGTTTTTCTGTGTTTTATCCTAAGAGGTGCAACTGAGTCCAAGGCAGCTAAGCAGGTACTGTTAAAAGAAGAATGAATAATGGAAAGCGCTTTGAGTGTCTTGAAAAGCGCTTTATAAATCCAATCCATTATTATTATTATTATTATTATTATTATTATTATTATTATACAAAAATTGCAAAACTACCAAAAAGTATAGGCTGAAGCCTAGCATTTGTATGCCTACCCTTTTTACACAATCAAATTTCCACAAAAAAATAAAAAATAAAATCAATACTACCACTACTACACCTACTACACCTGCTACTACTACTACTAATAATAATATTAATTATTATTGTAATACAGCAAAAAATAAAACTACCAGAAAACTTAAATAAGTAGCTGAATAATAAAATAAACAGATATTTATGAACCCTTACATGTGCTCATAAACATTAAATGTTTATTTACATTTCAGAAATGGACTGATCACATACATTCATTATTGTACATTGACATCATCCTTTGGATGTATGTTTAAAACAATATATAATTGTGGCACATGTCCTAATTTAAAAATGATTCCGTAGTTTTCTCCCTCTACTGAACAACTCTGAGTCCTTACATTTGTTCTAACTTTCCGTATTTCACATTGACGCTCCCCCCCGAACACTGTGTCTCCTTAAACACAATGGTTGTGTGGAGTCAACGTGCTAAACCCAGCTAGCTACAGACTGAGGAGTGGTATTTACGCCCTCCCGTGGGAACGAGCTGGAACTACACTTAATTTCTGTTGAACCATTTAAAACAGAACATTTTAGCCTCCTTATCTCAAGGAAGTGGGAACAAATCCAAATCAGGCGATGCTGGAGGCTGTCGTCATGGAGCAGTTCCTGGAGGAGCTTCCGATGGGGACCCAGGAGTGGGTGCAATGTCATTGGCTCACCAACCTCTCAGTGGCTGTCACCCTGGCAGAAGACTACCTGGCTGTGCAGCCTCAACGTCGACCGACGGAGAGACCTGGAACCCCAGGCTCCCTGACCGATCCAGACCCCCTGGACACTGTTCCCCCTCAGCGGGCGAACCTCCTGGCAATGATGACGACTCTTGGGGCAGGCCCGTCTCCAGTTGGAAATCTGTTCCAACCCACAGAGGATTTCCCGCTGGAGCAGTCTCGTGACAACACTTTATACTCAGCCTTTGACCAAGTGATGAAAATTGTTTGTCACCTGGTGCATCCTGACTCTGTGCTCTCCTACCCATACTTTGGAAAGGCTTTACCGGTTGTCGTGACACCCGGACTGAGACCACCCAGTTGTTGGCACCCAAGGGCTGCCAGGAACTGGTCTTCCAGGCGGCTCATTACAGCCCCATGGCTCACACTTGGGGTGTGAGAAAACATTTTGTCAGGTGTTGGACCATTTTTATTGGCCGGGTATTCAAGCAGACGTGTGCCATTGGTGCGAGGCTTGCCTAGAATGCCAAATGATAAATCCCCCAGCCACGCTGCGGTCCCTCCTGCTGATGGAGGGGCCGTTTGACCACCTCGGAATGGAATTAATTGAACTGTTTCCCCGGAGCGCATAGGGATTCTGCTTTGCGTTAGTTCTGGTGGATTACGTAATGCAGTATCCCAAAGCGGTGCCCCTGCACACCATTTCTGCTAAGGACTTTGCACAAGCACTGTTTTAGGTCATCTCCTGGGATTTTGAAAGAAATCCTGACCATGTGTCTCGCACACTTTGTGAACTGTATGGATTACTGGGCATCATGTCAGTGCGAACCAGTGTCTACCACCCACATACAGACGGGTTGGTGGAACGGTTCAGCTGGACGTTAAAGACCGTGATCCAGAAGTTCATTCACGCAGATGAACGTCATTGGGATTAGTGGCTGGACCCTCTGTTGTTCTGCCTCTGAGAGGTTCCCCAAGCCTCCACGGGGTTGTCCCCCTTTGAGCTGCTGTTTGACAGAACCCCCTGGGGAGTGTTGGACCTGATAAAGAAAATTGGGAGGAAGGTCCCAGCACGAGTAAGAACACAATTTAGTACAAGCTGAACCTGAGGGCACCAGGCTAAAGGAACGTCAACAACGGGCACAACTGCGTAAATTCATACCGGGAGATGAAGTTCATGTATTGCTTCCTTCGTCCAGCTCCAAACTACTCACCAGGTGGCAAGAACCCTTTGAGGTTACATGGCGACTGGAGGATGTAGATTATGAGGAGGAGCCATGCAGATCTATCATCCCAATCTCCTGACACCGTGGAAAGACGACAGTGTCCCTTGTGTGTTCAGTTCAGATGAAAGATGAGTTGGGGCCGGAGGCACCAAAACCGTCAGATCATACCTCGGTCTTCTGGGATGACCATCTGTGCCACACAGAGGGCTGACACGACCACGTTGCAACAACGGTTTGGGGACCCCCTGGGGTCACTGTATGGGTGTGACCCTACCGCCTGCTGGAGCGGAAAAGAAGGCAGGTTTAACAAGATGCTTAGTTGTGTTAAAAAGTTGCTGCTGTCTTTGGGATCGTTGAGATTACCCGGACCAGTCTGGACTTTAGTCATCAGACGATGTTTAGCTGAATAAACCATCAACCTTCCACCACCGTGCTCAGCAGTGAGTTGAGATGCTGTGAGGGGTTTTCATCAAACAGCTGTGGTATTATAAATACTGTTTGTTGCTTGAACAGGATAAAATAAAACCAAACAAACTTTTTGAAGAATAAAAAGAGAAATTATTGTTAGCGGCACCAGCAACACAAATTTGTGGTATTTTGTGGTATAAATCCAATGTTTTTGGGACAATTATACTCAAATGTAGACCAGTGGCGGCTGGGTATTATTAGTTTTCTCCATAGTCAACATTAGCAGCAGCCCCACAACAACAAAGGACGGTGAACTAGCCTGTGGAGAAATTTCCGGTTCTGTCTGGGCTGGGTGAGCTGACCAATCAGCATCCTCCTCCTGATCTGAGCAGACTCCCCCTTTGCTTGCTATCGCAACCATATGCGCCCAACCATAGATATCATATATATCACTAGATGCCTTAACTGGGAGTCGACAGCGTCCCTACGCGGCGGCCATCTTACCTCGGACAGCTTACGTTCCGTTCTCAATGGTAGCAGATGGAAGGTGAGTGAACAACTTCAACAAAAACACTCTTAACTCGACGAAATATTAACGGATTTACAAGCGGGTTGCATTATTACAAACCTAATAACACATAGGCTTGATAGGACATACTTTACCATTTTTAAATTAACGGGCCAAATCCGTCATATTTTACAGCCACATCTCTGGCGTTTATAACAAATCAAACCGTTTGAAATTCGCAGAGGTGGAAAGTAAAGAATTACATGTAATTGAATTACTGTAATTGAGTAGTTTTTTTGTGTATTTTGTACTTTTTAAGTAGTTTTTAAAATCTGTAATTTTACTTTTACTTAAGTACTTTTTTTGTAAGTATTGTAATTTGCTACAATTTTATTCTTATGTGTTACTGAGTAAAAAAAAAAAACAACATTCAGAAATACTGTGTCGGCTGCCTGACTGCTCCATGGTCAGCACTGGATGAGTGACACAGAGAAGAAAAAGTTAAAGTCCCAAGTCATCATCACACACTGGTGAAATGACACCTCCGCATTTGACCCATCCCCATGGTGGGGAGCGGTGAGCTGCAGCTGTGGCCGCGCTCAGGAACTATTTGGTGGTTTAACCCATAGATATCATATAAACACTAGATGCCTTAACTGGGACTCGACAGCGTCCCTACACGGCGGCCATCTTACCTCGGACAGCTTAAGTTCCGTTCTCAATGGTAGCAGATGGAAGGTGAGTGAACAACTTAAACAAAAACACTCTTAACTCGATTAAATATTAACGGATTTACAAGCGGGTTGCATTATTACAAACCTTATAGCACATAGGCTTGATAGGACATACTTTAACATTTTTAAATTAACGGGCCAAATCCATCATATTTTACAGTCACGTCTTTGGCGTTTATAACAAACCAAACCGTTTGAAATTCGGTTGAAAATTGAGCAAGTTAGAGTTATTTAAATGGTACATTCACCATTGACACCAATGTTACGAAAGGGGGCAGCTGTCCGAGGTAAGATGGCCGCTGCGTAGGGACGTTCGTCCAATCGACGAACAGCGCGGGTAAGGCATCTAGTGTTTATATGATATCTATGGTTTAACCCCCCAATCCAACCCCTTAGAGCTGAGTGTCAAGCAAGGAGGCATTGGGTCCCATTTTTTAAAGTCTTTGGTATGACCCGACCGGGAATCGAACCCTGATCTCCCAGTCCCGGGGAGGACACTCTACCACTAGGCCACCGGAGCTGTAGAGACAGCAGAGACTGCCGGAGACAGCCGAGACAAGAGCATAGACATATATAAATGTAGAAGCCTCATTATGCACTTTGATAGTGATCCGGAACTTAATGGGTCTAATGGTGTCTATGTGTTTATGTCTATACTGGATTAAACCACGGAAGAGCTGCAGACGCTAAAGGTGAGTCGTGCAGTGCATCGCATTTACGGGAGAATTTGTGTTACGAGGGATGAAGGAAAAAATAAGAAACACTGACGGACTCCACTTGGATGACTGGATGGATCATCTAAGAAGATCAGAGCTCGTGAAAGGGAATGAAGTGATGTCTGTCAGGACTTATGACTGTGACCATAACTTAATTTGATTTGCTGGTTTGCAGTTTAACTGCCTTTGTACTTTAATGTGCATATTTGTTCTTTTCATTAAAAACCGCTTCGAGATTTATATACCCTATTGTCTTTTTTTAATTATTCAGAAGAGGCCGTCCTCATACAGTCAATAAAGTAACTAAGTAATTTTTACTCGGAGTACATTTGAAATGAGCTACTTTTTACTTTTACTTGAGTAGATTTTGAGACAGGTAATTTTACCTGTACTTGAGTACAAATTCATTAAAGTAATTATAGTTTTACTTGAGTAGAATATTTTAGTACTCTTTCCACCTCTGGAAATTCGGTTAAAAATTGAGCAAGTTAGAGTTATTTAAATAGTACATGTATAATAGCACACCAATGTTATGAAAGGAGGGAGCAGTCCGAGGTAAGATGGCCGCCGCGTAGGGACGTTCGTCCAATCGACGAACAGCGCGGGCAAGGCATCTAGTGATATATGATATCTATGCGCCCAACAGCTCTCCTATTCCTTGTCGTTGGGGATCCAGCGCGCATGCGCCAGTTAGCCCGTATTAAGTCAATGGTAAAGATTGCTGCGACCGCGAGAGGACACGTGACAGGAAGTACGTCGACGTTTCGGCCGTGTTAAAAGTATTAACTTTATTAAACTACAATTAAATGCAGATTACACACAGCACTTACAGCCCATAAGGTGTATAGATCGTTTAGTTTAAATTTGATGTTTTTTCAAATACATTTAGTGATTCCTCTCTTCTTCTTCCTCTTCCTGTGAGACTGGTGGGGCGGCGCCCTAGCGCCCCCTATGGACGAGCCGCCACTAGACTCATGATGCACGACACACGTTTACGTACAGTTTTTCTCCATTGGTTTGGCTCATTTCTTGAAACAGAAATTACATTCTCACAACAACATGGACAAACCTCCAAACCTCTTGGCAAATGTTCACAACAGAATGGCATTTCTCATTCGTTTAATCAAACGGCAAATGCCTTAGTACATGTCTCAATTGTCTCAGTGCATCTTTGCAAATGATTAAGTACAACATTACAACCCGACTCGTGGGACTGCAACAAATGGAGGAGGACTGGACACATGGTAAAAGGTTTTGAGGTATTTGGTTAAAAACGGACTCCAAAAGGCTGCACACAAAATGCCACACAGGCAACAAACACCCACAGGTGCAATCTGATCAGTCTCTCTCCCTCTGGAGTTGCACCAAGCAGTCTTTTATGCTGCACCCACAGGTGCAGCCACTCAGTAATTGCTGCTTGATCACAGCCAGACCAATGATGAAGCAGAGGGGCGTAACAACAAGTAGCCTACAGTTATACAGTTAGCCCACATTTAGCACATTTTCCAAATGAATAGATCTTGTAGATCTAAACTGATTAGTTGATTCTCAGTCCAATGATCATTCTCTCCAAACATGTCAGCATGATTTCATTGTATAAGGACTCGCATGCACAACTGTCTGTTCAATTGTCAAAACTGGTCAAGAACATAGTACCATGAATACCATATATGAATTTCTTTGAATATGTGATACATTGATGACAGTCATTGACAGTCAGGTGAAACTAGACTATAAATATAAACACAATAAGCATCTCCACAATAGACCGGGTTTAGAAGAAGCATCAGATGACAGTGAAACAAATCTACAAGGTACCATTTGAGAGGAACTCTGACAGAGTGAAGGAGCTGTGGTACCAGTATGTAAATGTAAGTCAGTTACTGGTTGTCTCCCATTATAACCTTACCTGTAATCACAGTAAGAAGTAGTTCAATTATTTGGTTTCAATACCTCCTTTACCTGATTTCAGAGTCAGTATTTGCTTCATCTGACTTCAACAATTTCAACAGAAAACCGCAGTTTACTGTATTATACAATTATCATTATGATACTTATATCATACATCATTGTCTATTGTTGGTCCTCTGCCATAGTGACAAAACATCTAAACATTTTGTATGGCAGTACTCACACAATGCCAAAGGGACGATGCATTTTGGGGGCACTGACTATTCAGATTAGAAAGGAATGTAGTTTTGACACACGAGTGAACTGTTTTAGGAGAGATATGAGCTTTTGCAGGTGAACCATGTTGTTGTGATCAACCATCCAGGTTGATTTTGACAAAAGCACCAAGAATGATGAGAATGTCCGATCTGTGTGGAGAAATGAGCCAAAGCTATTGAGAAGGATCTTTGCCATTTTGGAGACACTGACTGGTTCAATGAGAAAGGGATTTAGATTGAAGCCTGACCTAACAGTTCTGGAAGAGATATGAGCTGTTGCAGGTGAGCTATAGTGTTGTGCTAAACTGTGAGAGTGTTTTGCCAAATGATCTCAGAGGTTTGAGAATGTAATTTCTGTTTCATGAAATGAGCCAAACCAATGGAGAAAAACTGTAATATCCTCCTTTTCTCTGCATTTCATATAGTTTTATAATCTGTAATGACACAGAATCACCACTAGATGAGGCTGGCAGCACATTCAGAATGAACAAATGGGCTGGAATACAATTTAGTCAAAATATGCAAAAATATAACAAAAAAAATGAGAGGAGGATGAGTGTAAAAGAATAAAAGTTTCATCCCATTTGGACACGGTTTCATGGACAGAAGGTGAGGAGGCTGACACGGTCGGTCAGCAAAAACATAAATAAAATAAAACCAGAGCCGGTGCAGCTGCTCTGATCGGACTCAGTGAGTTTTGATCTATGTGAAACTGAACAGCAGCCGTTCTGCATTCAGTGTGAACGAGGCTTCACGCCCTCTCTCAGCTGCACAGCCCTGCTATAGTTGTTGCCTTTTCTGCAGTTTTCATTGATTAAAGCTGGGTTTATTATGTATTTGGGCAGGAATGGGCCACATGGACTAAAATCTGAACTGCAATATATTCTTTTCTGTTTATTTATGTCAAAGTGACTGTTTTTGAACAAACCTTCCATATCAAATAATTTCAAATAATCTTTATCTTTAAAATATCGAACGGCATTGAAGGGAGTTACATTAGCACAGATGAGACTTTACTGTCACCCAGCATATTTTACTGAGGATGTTTTTCTGCTCGGCATCCTCAACTCCTTAAACCCAAACCAGGTCCGTATAACTGAAGTTGTCCCGTCTTCTTTACAAGTAGGCTACTCCCTAATCCACCCGCTCCACGCTGCTGCTGTTGACCAGAGCAGACGTGGTTGGCTGGTAGAGTCAAAACCTCCACAGGTGGCTAAATTTATATCCTATCAGCCGTATACTATCTACACCGTGTATTTGGGTATTCATTAAGCATTACAGCCCAGTGTTTATTTTTACCAGCGAATGCTGTAGAATGACAGATCTGGGATCATCTGGGAAATTAAATATTAATGTTTCCCACGCCCCCCCCCCCCCCCCCCCCCCCCCCCCCCATGATGTGCTCATGCACCAGCAGAGGTACGCGTACCCCTGGTTAGGAGTCACTGCTGTAAGGTACTGGTTCTAATGGGAGTAATCCAGTCTGCGTAGGACAATGCTCTGAGTGTTCCTTCTGAGGTCTGTATCTGTGTTTGAACATGAAACCAAATCACTCA
>SSNS01000196.1:963379-970879 GCA_006937985.1 Aphyosemion australe | reverse complement strand
TTAGTCTCTGATGGTCTGGTTCTGTTTGGGTCTACACATATTAAAAGTGTGTAAAGCAAATGTGGTTCCCATCCTCTATCAGACTGGGCCACCATGTAAGTTTGACCCAGAATCGATATGTAATCTAACCATCCCCGGGGCTCGGCACAGCGTCAGCCTCCCCGTCAATACACGACCACAGCTCTTTATATAACCAGCTGTTGTCACCGCAGAACAACACAACACTTCCGGTATGATAACAACCACAGGAGATTCCCTGCAGACAGGAAGCATTATTGGTTCCTTTGTGGCCTATCAGCAGAAGACCATGTTCAGCTCAAGTACAAATAAGGAGACGTGCTTCCTGCTGGACTCACATGTTGGTGTTTGCTGTAGACGTCAGCCACTCTCCTGCCAGACCAATAATGTCCAAACCGGAAGATAACTGGTTGAAGAAGCGGGGGTGACCTAAGCAAAAACATAAAGGAATCCATCTGAGATAAAAAGAAAAAAACTTTTCTGACATTATTGAAAGAGTGCTGTTGCTGTAGGACAACATGTGACATTTTTGTTGTGATTACTATAAAGAATCCATGAGAAAAGTTTATTCATTCAGATTTTATTCTATTTTTTGCTGTTCGGCCATAAGAGATATGAGACAGCCGTTTAGACTCCGAGGTGCCTGCACACAGTCACCGTCTGAGAGCCTGCAGCCAGCGTGCAGTCAGAGACACGTGTAGCTTTCATCTTCTGTAAGAAAAGATGCTTTTAAAAAATCAACACATGTGCACCAGAAAAGATCTAAAAGAAGGAGAAGTTTCAGCACCGCGGACAGCTCCACTCCTCCTCACTAAAGGGGTTGGAGCCGTAAAACCCAGGGGACAGTTTGAGCTTTGTTGTTCTAACAGCCTGGAACAGCCCCGCTAAGATGCCCTCAGGCTGCACTTGGTTTAATAAGTCAGACGGGGGAGCGAGGAGGAGGTCAGATGATTACCAGAGGGGGAATAAATAGAGCTCTCGCCTTAATGGGCTGTGTGCTGTCAACACAACATGAGTTTCTGATGATAAAGAGCCCTCCTCGACCCAGACGTTTACAGATTGTTAATAAACTCTCATCTATAAATTCTGACTGTTTAAATACTCCATCAGGCAAAGGAGGAGGCCACGGCTGAAGCTGCAGATGAAGGAGCTAAAGCTGCAGCTCGGTGTTCTCACCTGTCCGGACTCCATATTTGAGCGTGTCCCTGCAGTCGACCAGGATCTGCTCCAGGGACTCTGGCTGGTCGGACAGCTCCAGGTTAAAGCCCTCCATCCCCTCCAGCAGCTGGTGAGGGTGGTGGAAGTCCAGCACCTTGGTGGAGCGATCAAACGTCTTCTTGATGTAGTTTGTGAGGATGTCCACCACCTCCAGCAGGAACTGTAAGGTGGGCTCCTCCCCATTTTTTGCTGGCAGAAGGTCTAGAAGGTGAGAGGGTGAAGTAGCAGGAACAAATCTCATCGTATGTTTCCACGTCTCAGCTCAGAAACCACGTCAGGATTTAACAATGAACTGGACCAGGTTCAGGTTCATTTCTAATCATTTGTCTAAACCTCACGTCAGTTAGCCCCAGAGCTGCTGGCTACGACGTGGCTCATCACCGCTACTGCGGGAAGGTGGGATGTAAAGCACCTTGGGGGGTTCTAGGACTCAGAAGGAGCCATATAAGTAGAGGGAATTTGAAATATTTTGTATTTTAACAATAAATTCTATATTTCCTGTAGTTTTAAAACAGTTTTTTAACTTTCTGTTTTCTGCTGTTAGACAAAATAAATATTAAAAATAAAAAGTAGACCGTGATAGAAACGATGATGATGATGTTTCACACATCTTTTTGTTGGGGTTAACTTTAGTTTAACATCTTATCCCACCCTGACCAATAACCGTTAACCTATGGGTGGGTTGTTCTTTAACCAGCATGTTAACAACAAGAAAAACAGTTTGTAGTCATTTTTCAGGCTTTAGTTTATGATTTACTAGTTTAACCAGCTAAACTAAACTAAAGTGGGATGAGCTCACCTCTTTAGCTTTTATCTATTCAGTTATGTGGAGCGTTTTGATAATAAGAATAAATATCTGCTGAGTGTGGATAAAAAAGTAAAAACAACGATGCATCCAGATTAGAATACTCAACATAAATGCTCTGGTGACGAGAGGAACTGAGAAATCACCTCTGGCGAACAGGTTGGAGAAGTCCGTCTCTGTGCGCCGGAAGCGCGCGTCCCGGTCGCTGTTGTCGCAGGAGAGCAGGTTCTTCTGGCCCGAGAGCCTCCCTCTCTCCTCCAGGCTGTTGTTCTTCTGCAGGAAGCCTAGAGAGTTGCAGGGAGCAGAGAAGGAGTTGCCTCCAAAAACCTCCATCACGCTCACAAAAACAGAGGATGAAATCAACGATGCGACACAAATAAATAAATAAATAAATGAATAAATAAATAAATAAATAAATAAATAAATAAATAAATAAATAAATGTGATGAATGCTTGAATTTTTAAACTGTTTTCCTGAAAGCTAAACTAACGCTGTGATGTGATCTGGGATCAGCTGCTGAATGAATCTGATGGGTGCTGAACTTAAACGGGTCAATGGCGCGCGAGCACCCGCACGCTCCGACGCGGGTGCTCGCGCGCCTTAACCTGTGACATCACAGTCACGACCCTGTCAGGGTACACCAAAGCCTGCTGGGAAAACGTAGTCAAACCCTGACTGGTCTCCTTAGGTCCACACACGCACACGCACACACACACACACACACACACACACACACACACACACACGCCCTGAAGGGGGATGTCTCCAGGTCTCTGGAATGATCAGTCAGTCCCGCGGCCTTCAGCAGCTATCTGCGGACTGAGGCCTGTCACGCGTAAACACGCACGTCTCTTCTGTGTCTGCGTGATCACGCCTCATACTTCACGCAGCTCCTGCATAAGTGAGAGTTTCGGTTAAAACCCCACCTTTAACTGCTTTGATAAACCGAACCACTAATGACAAAGGAATGTTAAATGTTCCAGATTCTTGGGTTTTGTTGACAAACAGGTCAATAACATTCCGTCAGATACAGCATCGTCCCAGGAAATCACTAGCAGCCGTGGGGTTTATTGTCTGGGTCGCTGATAGAAGCAGATCCCTCCGCTGTGACGCGCCCGAGGGTTACCAAATAGATTAACTCCAGAAAATAAGACGAAATAAAAAAAGAGGGCCTAAAAAGTCTCATCTGAGATGTTGGAGGAGGAGACGTGCGGGGATCAGAGGGCTTCTGGTCCGGGTCTCATCCCTACACCTGCGGGCTAAAGCCCACTGACCTTCTGGAGATGGAAACGTGAAGTGACGGCGGAGGATGGGCCTGCGCTCCTCAGACTGCACACGCAGTCACGTGACTTGTTTAGAAGGCTGCATGGCTGTGGCCAAGATGATAACAATGACATGACTTCTTCTCTCCACGGATGTTGTTGACAGGTGGTAGAGTCGTGACATGAATGATGAATGCTCCCAAAAGCAGAACTTACCGCAGATCTTCATCCCGAGCTTCCGCGTGCAGCCGTGCATCCACGCATACTCGTAGGCTAGAACAGAATGAACGGGTGGAGTTTATCTGCGTGTCGCAGGCCGCGGATGATGGAGCACATAGAGACAGAGGGAGCGCGTGCGTGCGTGCGTGCGTGCGTGCGGGCTTTCATCTTATTCCTCAGACTCATTTAAAACACGGGCTTGTTGGATAATTAGTCTCCCTTCTGTTTGCAGAGGTGAGTCCTAACGCTTCCTGTTTGGGTTCAATCAATAGTGGCCCGCTCACGCGCCCGGCCTAGGGGCGGACTGGAATTAACACCCGTGAAATGAGCTCACGCAGGAGGACAGGAATTAATTGAGTGCAACACGGAGGCCCGTGTGTCTGGAACGAGCTGGAAACGCTCTGAAAGCCCATGTAGCAAACCGGAAGCCGAACCTTATTTTCATCCATCTCACACACGCGCGCGCGCGCATTTTGCACAAAAGACACAAGCGTGGACAGGATGGAGCAGCAGCCTGGCACGAACAAGCAGGCCTGTGGTGCACCAATAAAACATAAAACCAACACCTGCCTTTAACGACTTTCTGCTCAAAATAACGATAAATCAAAATATATAAATGTATTATTACGTATGAAGTTATACCTAAATGTTTAGAATAAAATCTACATATCAAAGGCTCAGTCTAAACATACATTTAAAATTGTGACATTGTTGGAATTAAGTCTAAATAAAAAGTTAAATCTAACATGTAAGTTAAATCTAAATATTCAGAATAAAATCCTAATATATTCAATTAAATCTAAATATTTAAAAAGAAATAAAATATCACACCAAAATGCTAAAATCTAAATGTAGATGTATTGGTTTCTAGTGTAAAAGAGAAGCCTCTACTAAAATAAAAGCAGGGTGAAGAGATCCCTCATCTATTTATTTAAATATTGGAAGAATCTAAACAACAACACTGATCAATGATCAATAAATAAATGACTCTCACGTTGTTCTCTTAACCGCACCTTTATTTCTGTAGGCTATTCCATTTTACTGCAGTTTGATTTTGATTGTTAATGAAAAATACATTTTTATTTTTAGATTCTAATATTAAAAATAAAATAAAATATTAGCATTTAATTATTCATTTTACTCTATTATTACTTTGATTTTATTTTTGACAAAACCTTTAAAAACTGGACTTTTTCACAACTCGTTATATTGTCATCAGGATCTAATGGTGTCAAACATGTGTTATTAATAGTTTTAATTATGACGTCATCGGCGCCCCATAGACATACGCACCTGATGGAAAAGTTTCAAACCAAATCATTCACGTAAAAAGAATTCAGCTAGAGGTGCCAACACACACACACACACACACACACACACACACACACACACACACACACACACACACACACACACACACACACACACACACACACACACACACACACACAAACACACACACTTGCAGACACAACAAGCCGCCAGGCGTGAGATGGAGCGTGTCAGGAGGATAATGGCAGCATCCAGCAGCACCAGTGTGAAACAGAGCAGGCTTGTTTTATCATTTACTTGATGCAACCGCTGAACACACTAATGACACTAAAGAGTTGAGAAAATCTTTATAAAAGTCCTCAGATCAAATCCTGCAGATCTGGTGAAGTGAAGCAGCCTCTCCTCTGTGATGGTGTCTGAGGACAACACCCTGCTTTCCTGCGTTGCCGCAGTTGTGCAGATGGCTGCTCAAGTGCGCTCTAATGGAGCCGATTCTGCGGCAAAAGCTGAAAAAGATGAATTAACCCGGAGGTTCAAGCAGACTCAACAATGGGATCGTGGAGAAATAATTATCTGAGAAACGTCTGGAAAATGCATGAAACCTCTTTAGGTGAGCACGGATTCAGGGCTGAGGAGAGAATGTTGTTAAAAGGCTAAAGAGCAGAGCAATGATGGGTCGTGGTGGACGGCGCGTTCTTCCAGCTGGTTCCGGTGACCGCGCGCGCTACCGAGCTCCAGACAGCGACAGGCAGCTGTGATGGCTCTGTTTTTAACCGGAATGATTAACGACGGAGCCCACACAGCAAATGGCCCGGGCCAGACTGCTGTAATGGGAGGGGTGGGGTGTGTGTGTGTGTGTGTGGGGGGGGGGGGGGGGGGGGGGGGGGGGGGGGGGTGCTGTGCAGAAAAGATTACTCTGCAGAAGTGTCTTTCAGCAAGGCATCAACAGTTCCCTAACCACAGCCTGCGCGCTCCCGGAAAGCCTCTCCCCTCGGGGATGGGGGTGGGTGGGTGAGTGTGCAGACCTACTTCCAGACGGGGGTCTTAAATTAGCGGAGTTGGGGTCCTGGTCCCCGCCGGTGGCTCTCGGTTCGGACGTGGCCATCACTCCTCCGTTATCTGGTCTCTGCAAACACACCGGTCCAGGAGAGGAGGCTGAGAGGTCAGTCTGGACTAAAACACCCAGAAGAAAATCACTAATGATCCATCCGAGGCCGTCTGACCGAGACGCGCTGTCAGCACCAAATTACGCATGCCGCACAGCAAAGGCGCAAAACAACAACGCACATTTTTGACTACTTTAAATCTCCACATTAATATCTACTCTGGATAAATAAATAAAACAAACAGATAGATTGTGAAATGAGGGCTGATTAGATGTGAATCAGAGCTCTTGGAGATGTGACAATCTCTGAAACACCCGTTGATATTAAAAACAGAAACAAACTGCTGATAAAATCTTTCTGCTGTAAAAACGATCTGAATATTTCTCCAAATGCATCCTCCTTTCATTTCTTTACAACGAATGTTTTAGGTTTAATTTTCTAGACTCTGACTAATTATCAGCTGTCTGCCTGGTCAGCTCTGGACGCGTTCCAATAAAGACGCGCGGCTGGAGTGAAGGTCTTACCGGCTCAGAGGCGCGCGGCTTGTCCAGTCTCCAAAGGAACTCAGTTTTATTTGAATGAGCTCAATCCAGAGGCGGAGATGGCGGGATTACACTAAAACATCAGATCCTTTCCACTGGTGCTGGAGTGGCCCGTTTCTTTCCTTTTCCCTCCTCGGGATTATTTATATTCGTTATTTATATCTCCAGCTCCGGCTGCTCATTGGTCTCTCCGCGCAGACACGAGTCACGGCGCTGCCTCCCTCTGATGAAGCCCGCCTGAAATCCACAAATCCACTGACAGCAGCTCTCCACTTTGAGAAAAGCAACAGTGACGTCTCCCCGCCCTCACCCACCCGTGGCCGTGTGTCTTCAGGTGTGGGCGGCGTTGCAGGAGGGTGGGTGGAGATCTGAATGTGAAAAATGTTCTGGAAGCTGACCTTGAAATAGCAGTTTTGGGAAATTACAGCAAAAGGTGCGAACGTGACGACAGATTAGTGTTCAGAAGGACAGGAAGCTGGATTTGAGCTCAGAGAAGAGACCTGAGATCAAGGTGACCCACGTGGGTGGGTGTTTGCTCTGACGCTGGGCTGAAGATCAGACATCATGTCCATCCAGCTGCAGATCCATTATGATCCCACAGCAGCTCTTTTATGGGACTCCTTTGAGCTCAGCTCCATTATCCAGTAAGTCAGCTGTAACTGGTCCAGGTGCACAAAGAGCAGGTTTGGACTTGTTTACTTTGTGTGTGTGTGTGTGTGTGTGTGTGTGTGTGTGTGTGTGTGTGTGTGTGTGTGTGTGTGTGTGTGTGTGTGTGTGTGTGTGTGTGTGTGTGTGCGTGTGTGTGTGTGTATACGTGCGTGTGTGTGTGTGTATACGTGCGTGTGTGTGTGTGTGCGTCTCAGGGACAATGATCGTTTTTATATATTTTCTATTGTGTGATCTTGAGGCGTGGAGAACCCAAACCACAGGAGATGAAAGGGACTGCAGTAAAACCGATGCTCCCGCCTCAGAGCAGAGGAACCACGAGCTGCTCTTGCTTCATCTATTCCTCTGTTTGAACTCATCAGGATGACATGAGTGGTTTCCAGGCTCATGC
>SSNS01000196.1:945879-958379 GCA_006937985.1 Aphyosemion australe | reverse complement strand
TAGTCGTTTTTTGGCCTCAAAAGAAAAACACAGTTTATTTCAAAAAAAGAAACCCAGTCTGAGTTTGAGTTTCTTCACAAGATTATCTATATGGGGCTTGAAGGAGAGGGAGTCATGGAGCCAGACACCAAGGTATTAGTATGTGTGGACCATCTCTATGATATTTCCCTCCAGAGTGGTCACTGGGGGCATACTTACAGGTCTTTTTTTAGAGTTTGAAAACAACATTAGTTTAGTCTTGTCAGCATTGAGGACCAATTTTAACTGCAGAAGTGTTTGTTGGACCTCATTAAAAGCTTTCTGTAAGAATTCAACAGCTTTAGTGGGGGATGTTCCAAAACAGTAAATGATTGTGTCATCAGCGTAAAAGTGCATATTAGCATCCGACACATGTTGTCCTATGTCATTAATATACATGATGAACAAGAGGGGTCCCAAAACTGATCCCTGTGGTACTCCCTTGTGGACACTCAAAAATTCAGAGGACAACCCATCACATTTAACACATTGAGTTCTGTCCTTCAAGTAGTCTGTCTGTGAACCATGAGATCGCATGTTCAGACAATCCCAAACAAGGAAGCTTATGTTTTAAAACAGCATGGTCTACAGTGTCAAAGGCTTTTGACAGATCAATAAAAAGTGAGGCACAGTACTGCTTTTTATCCAGAGCAACAAGAATGTCATTGATCACCTTTGTGGCTGCAGTGATGGTGCTGTGCTTTTTTCTGAAACCTGATGGCAGACGTGAGAGAAGGTCATTTGAATATAAAAAGTCTTTCAATTGTTCACTTACTAGGGTCTCTAGAGTTTTTGCCAGGATACACAGATTAGATATTGGTCTGTAATTTGTTAATAGAGCTGGGTCACCACCTTTTAGTAAAGGAGTCACAAAAGCAGTCATTGATCACCTTTGTGGCTGCAGTGATGGTGCTGTGCTTTTTTCTGAAACCTGATGGCAGACGTGAGAGAAGGTCATTTGAATATAAAAAGTCTTTCAATTGTTCACTTACTAGGGTCTCTAGAGTTTTTGCCAGGATACACAGATTAGATATTGGTCTGTAATTTGTTAATAGAGCTGGGTCACCACCTTTTAGTAAAGGAGTCACAAAAGCAGACTTCCAAACTGATGTTATTTGTTTGTTTTTGATAGAAAGGTTAAAAAGAACTGTAAGAGGTTCTGCTATGAAATCAGCAGCCATTTTCAAAAAATAGGGTTCTATCATGTCTGGCCCAGAGGGTTTTCTGGGATCCAGAGTTCTAATAATTTTATGCACTTGCTCTACAGTAAACTGAATAAAGTTAAAAGAAGCACCAGGAGTCATTTGGGAGTCTGTGCAGGGGGACACAGAGGGTGTTCCAGTAGAAGTAGACACTGAACCAGATGAGATAAAATGATTGTTAAAACAGTTTAAGACCTCAGTTTTATCATGCACTGGGACAGAGTCGTTTAGGATACATTTTGGAAGAGCATGAGAAGTTAAGTTGACAGATAAAGACTTAATCACTTTCCAAAATCTCTGTGGATTATTTAGGTTCTCAGTTGTGATAGATAAGTAATAGTCTGATTTGGCCTTTTTGATGAGAGTAGTACATTTATTTCTTAGTTGTTTAAAGATAGCCCAATCAGAGGGGAGGTTTCCTTTTCTGGCTTTGGCCCATGCCACATTACGCTGATGGATAATATTTGACAGCTCGGGGTGAACCAGGGATTTTCTCGTCCTTTGATTCTGAGTTTCCTGAAGGGGGCGTGCTTATTTACAATTTCCATGAAAGTCTCTTTGAAGAATGCCCATGCTAGCTCGACATCTGGTAACAAATCTATTTGCCTCCAATTAACCAAGGACACATCCTTATGAAAAGCTTGTTCACTGAATTGTTTAAAATTTCTCTTGCAGATGATGCATGATTTGGATTTAGGCATTTTAGTGCTCCTGCAAGTGGCAACAACACAATGATCACTCAAGTCATTGCAGAAAACACCTAATGATGAGAATTTATGAGGGACATTTGTTAAAATTAAATCATTTTTTCAAAGTCTTTGGTATGACCCGACTGGGAATCGAATCCTGATCCCCCAGTCCCAGGGAGGACACTCTACCACTAGGCCACCGGAGCTGGTTAGACTCCATTTATGCAGGTTGTCAGCACATAAAGGTGATTTGGGGGTGACTTACTCTTTAAATGTTGATGAAATATAGAAAAACCATTGAATGAAGTTTGTTCAAACTTTGAATTGGTAAGGTTTTGGATGAATGTAAAAATTAGGATTCTGGAAGAAATTAGTTTGTTGACAGGGAAATGTCAGATTTCTTATTGACGCTTGCTAATGGTGCATTTATAGTCCTGGATAAATAACAGATTTCTGAATTTTGCATTGGCCATTTAGAGTTAAGTTAAGCTATAATTTTCTCATTTTTTTTGTGTTTAGATCATTTACAGTCAAGTATACACATGGCATAAGGATAGAAATGACTAAAAAACATAAAAAAGGCAAATAAAAGAACAGTGAGCCGGCTACTAACAACACTTCACAAGGAGCTGAAGGCCAAAGGAGAAGAGAATGTTTTATGGAGAGGTTTAAGATCAGAGAGGAGGGAGGTTCGTGATGATCCAGGATCAGCTGACCCCAGACAACCAGCAACAATGAGGCTAAAACAAAAGAAACAAGCTCATGTTTCCTATCAAACTGTTATTTAAACAAAGAATAGAACAATTAGAATAACTTAGATCCATAAAAGCTCACAGACATTTTGTGAAACAAAATGAAAAACGTCTGAATTTGCTGAATACAAACTAAACAAAACATGCTCTGGCTTCCTGTTTCCCTGGGATAAAGTGAAATACTTCCTTTGATCAGAACATTTATGATGAAATCACGCTGAACACAGATTTGTAGTTAGATGTCAGCAAAGGTCACCCACCTGCTCATTTCCAACTTTTCTTCCTGTTCCATTTCCTCTAAGCGTGTCATTTCTGGCTTTGAGCAGCTAAAGAGGATAAATGCTGCAGCTAAATGTAGGCCCACAAATGATGGCTGCTGCCAAGGTAAACACTGGTTACCACAGCAACCGGGACACCTGGAGAATGCTGCCTTCACTGCAGTCGGAAATTAGCCTGTTGCAGGTTTTTAGATTTTATTTCTACTTTCTTGATGCTGGCTAAGTCTATGAATATGATCTAAAGTGTGCTTCTAACATTATTACGGTTATATATTTAAAAATGTTCTGTTTATTGTTTAAAAACTTTAATTTAGTTAAGTTTTTAGTTCCTTCCACAGAAATGTTTCCCATTCTTCTCATACCTTCTATCGAGAGGATGTTATAATCTTTGTTATAAAGAACTAACTTATTTATTGTTGATTGTGAAACTCTTTTATTGTTTAATCCTCAGAAGTTAATTGGGCTTTTGATTAGTTTATAAATGTGTGTAATTATATTTTTTAAGAGAAAGATGGTGTTTTTTTATTAAAAGGTGGAGGAGAAAAACAGATCTTCCTATCTTCCTTAGAAATTCACCCATGTTTATTCTGGTGTGATTTGTTGACATAAAATCCATTGTTTTGTTTATTTCAGAATATGTTGCTAAATATTTATTTGTGTGAAACCTAGAAATTATACATTAGTCTGAAATTCACTTTACTTTAAAAGAGTAATTTCCTGTTTCTGGTGTACATTTATTGCACAAATACTAACTAAATATTCATTTTTTACAAGTGATTAATAAATTGATTGATTTTATTTAATAAAAAAATATTAATTTGGTACAAAGTAACATGAAAGCAATAAAATATTATGTAAAATGTAACATTAAATACTCAATACTCAAGATAAGTTGCTAAAAAATATTTTGACACCTCTAGCTGTTTTAGGGCCCGAGGTTCATACCATAGATTGTTCTGTAGGTTTCTGTGTGTGTTCCCGTAGGGGTGACCAGTTCCACTGGTAAATCAATTAGCTCCGCCTCTACCTGGGAAGTAGAAAAAACACTCACAACCTTTTGTTCTTTCCCAGGCAGCTTTATCTTTTGTTCAGGGTATTTAGCTTGTTTTGTCAAATAAAACTGTTTTAACTGACTCCTTACATGTCCTCTCCTTCTTGTTGCTATGGTTGCTGAGACAGGCCCTAACAAATTGGGGGCTCGTCCGGGATCTGAGAAAATCCAAAAACACCTGATTTCTGGTAGAAATGCGATAATAGAGAATTCAAGTTATTAAGGCATTTAAAAACAAGTAGTAAAGTTTTAAACGAGATCCTTGTGCTCATCCTGTTTCATGTTCATTAAAAGGCTGCTGCATTTTAAAGACTCTGTAGTAATTTAAATGATGACTGATTAAGATAAATGTTAAGGATTTCATATGTTAGTTAGCTCATAAGATGTTTAATCTGTTCTGCTCTTTGCTAAATAAGATGTTTCTCTTTTATCAGTCAGTACCTGCATAACTGACCTTTTAAGCTGTGATAAGAACTTCTGCTTTCCACAGAAACTCATGAGCTCTCCCACGAGATTAGAACATTCTGTTCCTCTATGTCTTTGCTTATCTAAAACAAAAGACACACACTCAGAAACTGGAACATTCCAGTTGCTGTAAAAACACACTCCTCACACACTATCACACTACTCCATGTTACACATTGTACCCACCCCTTTGCCTCTCTGTTTAATAATAAAAGATGCAGCTGCACTTCACTCAAACAGTGTGACTGAGATGAGACAGAGACTGATGCTTTGCACTGTTTGGCTCTCTCTCTCTCTCCTCACTCTCCTCTTTGCAAAGAAAGCTGTTAAAAATACAATGCTGAGTCTTGGTGTGTTCTTTTTATGATATTTTGACCCTATCATTTTGGGGGCTCGTCCGGGATTCCAACATACCTATTCGCTGACGGAAGGAGAAGACACTCTGCAGACGTGTGCACGCCGGAGTGAACAGGACTTCGATTTAAAGACCTGGGGAGTTGAAGATCATCTGCCTGGCCAGAGGGACAACGGTGGTTTGACGGAGTCCCGTTGTCTCAACAACTCACCAGACTACGTAGGTCGCTGTATATTTTGATATACTGGTTGTGATTGAAAGGCCTGAGGGTTTGTAGTCCTGTTGTGATAATTGTATCCAACAATAAACATTTATAAAATTCCATACAGGATATAATGAAAGTATGGATGTAGGGTTTACCGAGGGGATAAAAGCTCATTTTGCTCATTAACAGCAACTAATAGAAACTTCTAAGTTTACTTGCCAGTCTTGAGAAATAAAACCCCAAAAATGTACTAAAAAGAATGTTTATAGAATCACATTTCTAACAATTTTCAGGTTTATTTCTCAGTCCTTTCACATAGCTATTCCTGTCCACACTCCATGTCAGCCATTTTTCTTCCAATAAGTAGCTGTAACTGCTACATTAGCTGTGCACTCTTCATAAAAGAATCCCTCTGCCCTGAATCTGCATGCTGTGAGTGGGAAGTGGAGGATTGAGCTTTTGTGTGTGTCTAACGGGTTCAGGCCTCTTCAGCCAAGTTATTTCACGGTTGTCTCGTAATCTCAAGAAACCATAAACCATCAGACTGACAGGCCACAGATTCAAACACGTCTCAGACCCAAACTTTAGCACATGATTGACAGGAATGTTCATTTCAGATAGAGTTTTGAGGCGCTGCTTGGACTGTTAAATTTGTGTCGTCTCTTTCTCTTTTCACACACGCTCAAACACACAGAACTCCCGTCAATTAGGCGGTGCAATGAAGTTTCTCGGCCTGTGAACGCTCCCTCAGGACTCTTGATCACACTGACTCACCACTGAACCATGCCCGTGTGTTTTGTGTGCATGCTTCTTGTAATTTATGTGGGTGTAGATACAGGGCAGAAGAAAAATGTTGATTTTATTGTCTAAAAGTTTTCCTTCTTTTTGTTGTTGCTATTTTAGAAGAGCAGCATTAGTTAACAGACCAAACACTAACAGACAATTGAAGGAATTTACTGTTGAGTGTTTGCTGTTAGTCACCTGCATAAATTCACAAATATGAAATGTTTTGAGGGCCTTTTTTTTTTGGTAGATTTATATATTGATTTTAATGTTTAGCTTGTTAAATATCGGGGTGCAATGTAGTGACATCATTGGCCAACGCAGGGCCTCGAGCAGATCTAGCTTCCTCTGGCACCTACTACGGGCCTTAGGGTTAGTACTTTGATCAAAAACCATCCATATCTAGTCTTATACATGTCCACTGTCCTCTGGTGGAGGATCAACAGGAAGGCCAGTTGTTTTCTTTATAACTCATATTGTTACACTATCAGCAACACAGCTGTGATGATAAATGGCCCAACAAGTGAGGAGGTCATTGTACTGGAACCAGCATTTGTATACAAACAGCCCTATACATTTAAAAAATAACTCATGGAAAGAGACTTTAAATGAGTCACCAGAGCAAAGAGTTTACCTAGCCCTAACGGCACACTGATTTTTTTTGCAGGCGTATCTTGAGCCAAAGTGGACTACAGGGGAGACGACCAAGGAGGACGCCATTGTTGAAAACAAATCATAAATCAGCCAGACTGGAATACGCCAAACTACATGTAGACAAGCCACAAAGCTTCTGGGAGAAGGCCCTATGGACAGGTGAGACCAAGGCCCATCAGCTCTATGTCCACAGATGGAAACATGAAGCATATCAAGAAAAGAACACTGTCCCTACTGGGAAACATGGAGGAGGCTCTGTTATGTTCTGGGGCTGCTTTGCTGCATCTGGCCCAGGGTGCCTTGAATCTGTGCAGGGTTCAATGAAACCTCAAGACTATCAAGGGATTCTAGAGAGAAATGTGCTGGCCAGGGTCAGAAAGCTTGGTCTCAGTCGCAGGTCATGGGTCTTGCAACAGGACAATGACCCAAAACACACAGCTACAAACACCCAAGAGTGTCTGAGAGCAGAACATTGGACTATTCTAAAGTGGCCTTCCATGAGCCCTGACCTCAGTCCTATTGAGCATCTTTGGAAGGAGCTGAAACACGCCGTCTGGAAAAGACGCCCTTCAGACCTGAGACAGCTGGAGCAGTTTGCTCACGAGGAGTGGGCCAAAATACCTGCTGAGAGGTGCAGAAGTCTCACCGACAGTTACAGGAATCGTTTGATTGCAGTGGTCGCTTCATAAGGTTGTGCAACACAACATTAAGTTAGGGGTACCATCATTTCTGTCCAGGCCTGTTCCATGAGTTTATTGTTTTAATAATTCAGTTGAAGCATGGTTGAACAGCAACGTCTGACTTTCACTGGTTCAATTTCAAAGATTTATTATTACTTTTGTCAGATTGAAGTTATTTCTGTGACCATTGAGGGTTTTTCTTTCATTGACTGAAGGGTACCAACATTTAGTATCCCAGAATAAAACTGTTGTAATTATTTAGTTTACTTTAGAACAACCTTTGATGCCTTCCTGACACCAAAGCAGCAAAAGCTGCTCAGACGCAGGCAAAAATATTCTTGTCCACCTCCCAGCAGCAGGCGATAACCAATCACAAACTCCTTCCCTGCAATCAACTCATCACCTGATGAAACTGAAACAGTTTGGTGCTTTAATGGAGTCGGCTGGAAGAGTCCCGGCCCGGGAGCTGATCCAACAGACATCATCAGCATGCAGACGCACAAACGCAGCAGCAGCAGCCCATCAGGCAGACACACCTGCCATGAAAGGTTGATGGGAAATTATATCCCACACAGACCACATGATAACAGAATCATTTCACACTTCAGCGACCCTCTGCTTTCTCTGTGTGTGTGGGTGTGTGTGAGCACCATCCATTAGGGCGCTGGCAGCTTGTATGTACTGCCTGCCTGCGCCTTGGGAGACTCCTCACAAATTTCCATATGATGAGCTCCTGCGACAGAAGAGGAGACAGACTGAAAATGGACAGGAAGACGTTCCACGTTCCCTCAGGTCGTCGGAGTATGAAGCTCTGTTTTTGTGATGGAGCGCTGCTGAACATACTGTCTCTGCTGAAGCTTTATTAACAAAAACGCTGCCGTAGTGACTTCATACAAGGGCTACACTCATGCTTGTGTTATTGTTTCCTGAAGTGCGCGTGTTTGTGAAGCATCTGTGCAGGTCCATCAGTGTGATGTGGTGTATGACGGACCGCCCCATGCCTCGCAGCCTCTGGCAGGCTAAAGGCTAATAATAAATGCAAATTACAATCACAGGAGCAGATCGGAGCTGGAGAGGATAATTGCTCCATTATGAGGTGGTGCGGGTGGATGTGCACATCGTGTGCAATGAGAGGGAGGGAGAGACTAAGTGGTGACGTCACAAACAGGCCACATGACTAATGAGGGAAATCGTACGTTCAGTTATATGTTGTAAAAATTTCAATATGAGGGCTGAGAGTGGGATACAACAAGATCTAGATCTGTTGCTGATTGTGAATGTGTAAGGAACCTAGAGCCTTGTGTGAAGATCTGATTGGTACCGGTTCCTTTTGCCTTCAGGACCACCTTCTCTTTTCATGCCATAGGTTTAACCAGGTGTGACCATCCCACCTACCTGGTGCCAGCTGTACCAACTAAAGTTATTAGGTTTAGGTTTGGGAGATATGGCTAACTATCATATCTTGTTTGGGGGACAGCATCAGTGCTAAAATGTAATTCTACCTTTTGCTCCCTGGTCAATCTGCAAAGTGATCCCTGGCCTGAAGCACCTGGGCAGAGAGGGGGACACGTGGGGAGAGCGGAGCGATTTGTCGTTCGCTGCTAGGACTGAGAGTGCATATTTAGACGAGGTAATGTTGTCTCATTTTATGCAGAGAAATGTACTTATGGAGATGACATTTGTTCTAGTCAAGCCTCGGGCTAGCCAGCTCCAGCCACATTCAACACAGCTCTTCAGATTTGGTCAGATTAACTGGACCCTAGCTCGTCAAGGTCAAGTCAAACCTGGAATTAGATCATCCATGAACTCCTTTGTGCACAAACCTCTAGTATATTTGTGACGTGTGGATTTGATCTTGTTTATGCAGTTTGTTATGCGTTTACCTGCTGCAGTACCAGCTCCGGTGGCCTAGTGGTAGCGTGTCCGCCCCGGGACTGGGAGATCAGGGTTCAAATCATACCAAAGACCTTGANGTGCGTGCGTGCGTGTGTGCGTGTGTACGTGTGTGTACGTGTGTGTGCGTGCGTGTGTGTTGTGTGTACGTGTGTGTACGTGTGTGTGCGTGCGTGCGTGTGTACGTGTGTGTGTGTACGTGTGTGTGTGTGTGTGCGTGTTAGCAGAAGGCTTTTCTATGTGTCATCATCTTCCTCTGATGAAGAAGAGTAAGACCTCTCGTCCCTCTCAGAATCTTCCTCTGAAGGAAAATGAATCAGATTGACGACACGGTGAGGAGAGATGAAGCAAACGCTTTTTTGGGACTCAAACCTTCCAGCAGCTTCTCCTGGATGAGCGGGAGGAACTCAGAGGCTTCGGGATTGTCAGGTTCCAGGAGGAGAACTGGAAGAACAGGAGCAGCGTTAGAGGCGTCCTGGCCTCTGCCTGACAGAAAACACGTTCTTCAGACTCACTCATCCAACACAGTTTCCTGGCCAGCTGATAGTGTTTGTCTCTCACAGCTCTGAGGAACTGGAATCACACGTTAAACGTTTGTCAGGCCTTGTGTTCTTTGTTGTTCTCAAACTGAAACTATCTGTGGACGTGTCGGCTTACCTTCATCTTCAGCTCTACTGGAGCCTTCAGGTCTTCTTCTGTGTTTTCCGTCTCCTCGTCTGGCATCAGGAGAGTTTCAGCAGCATGACAACAGTCACCATCAGACCTTAAACATCTCCACATTAACATCTTTATTCTCTGTGAACCAACCTGTGAGTCTGGAGTCTGGGCTGTGTGGATTCTGGAGTTTTGGTTTTAGCTCTTCATCATGAAATGCTGAGGACTCGGCTTCTTCATCCTCCCTGGAGCCAAACATAAAACCCATGAATCCTGTGTGTTTGGTGTGTATTTATATTATCTCAGACACCGTTTCACAGGTGCTACAGGACGATCCGTCACACGTACGCGTGATATTTGGTTTTTATTCCATCACACATAAATGTGACTTTTTACATTTCCAAGAATCATTTAGGCAGCAACAGAGGTGACTCATGGTTTTGGCCAGTTCCATCGTAGCACTTGATGGGTTTTGCAGCTGCACTTTGGGACACATTCAGGGTTTTTGTAATTTTTTTTTATTTTAATTTATTTATTCTTTATTTAACCAGGAAGGTCCCTTTGAGATTAAAAACCTCATTTTCAAGGGAGTCCTGGCCAAGAGGCAGCAAAAGTTACAGTTACAAAAATGTATCAGTTACACAGACATGTTATGTACAGAATTACAGAAGGCAGTTACAACACAGGGAATCTGTCTCAAGGGCTCTCAGTCTGGTTTTAAAAGTATTCAAGGAGATGAGCTCAGTTAGTTTCCAGTTTTCCTGCAGCCTGTTCCATGCAGAAGGAGCAGAGTGAACAAAAGCCCTTTTGCCCAGTTCAGTGCGAGCAAACGGAACACAGAGTAACAACTGATCGTTTGCACGCAGACTGTGAGAAGTTACACTTCTCCATGAGATTAAGTTACAGATGTAGTTGGGTAGTAATCCAAGCATGGCCTTGTAAATGAAAGTGTACCAATGTGCCAACCTCCTGGTGGACAAAGAAGGCCATCCCACTCGAGAATACAGTTCACAATGATGGGTCAGTGGTCTACAGTTAGTAATAAACCTCAGCGAGGCATGATAAACCACATCAATCTTACCAAGACACTGTGCTGAGGCATTCATATACAAAAGGTCTCCATAATCCAGAATAGACAGAAATGTTGCAGTAACTAGTCGTTTTTTGGCCTCAAAAGAAAAACACAGTTTATTTCAAAAAAAGAAACCCAGTCTGAGTTTGAGTTTCTTCACAAGATTATCTATATGGGGCTTGAAGGAGAGGGAGTCATGGAGCCAGACACCAAGGTATTAGTATGTGTGGACCATCTCTATGATATTTCCCTCCAGAGTGGTCACTGGGGGCATACTTACAGGTCTTTTTTTAGAGTTTGAAAACAACATTAGTTTAGTCTTGTCAGCATTGAGGACCAATTTTAACTGCAGAAGTGTTTGTTGGACCTCATTAAAAGCTTTCTGTAAGAATTCAACAGCTTTAGTGGGGGATGTTCCAAAACAGTAAATGATTGTGTCATCAGCGTAAAAGTGCATATTAGCATCCGACACATGTTGTCCTATGTCATTAATATACATGATGAACAAGAGGGGTCCCAAAACTGATCCCTGTGGTACTCCCTTGTGGACACTCAAAAATTCAGAGGACAACCCATCACATTTAACACATTGAGTTCTGTCCTTCAAGTAGTCTGTCTGTGAACCATGAGATCGCATGTTCAGACAATCCCAAACAAGGAAGCTTATGTTTTAAAACAGCATGGTCTACAGTGTCAAAGGCTTTTGACAGATCAATAAAAAGTGAGGCACAGTACTGCTTTTTATCCAGAGCAACAAGAATGTCATTGATCACCTTTGTGGCTGCAGTGATGGTGCTGTGCTTTTTTCTGAAACCTGATGGCAGACGTGAGAGAAGGTCATTTGAATATAAAAAGTCTTTCAATTGTTCACTTACTAGGGTCTCTAGAGTTTTTGCCAGGATACACAGATTAGATATTGGTCTGTAATTTGTTAATAGAGCTGGGTCACCACCTTTTAGTAAAGGAGTCACAAAAGCAGACTTCCAAACTGATGTTATTTGTTTGTTTTTGATAGAAAGGTTAAAAAGAACTGTAAGAGGTTCTGCTATGAAATCAGCAGCCATTTTCAAAAAATAGGGTTCTATCATGTCTGGCCCAGAGGGTTTTCTGGGATCCAGAGTTCTAATAATTTTATGCACTTGCTCTACAGTAAACTGAATAAAGTTAAAAGAAGCACCAGGAGTCATTTGGGAGTCTGTGCAGGGGGACACAGAGGGTGTTCCAGTAGAAGTAGACACTGAACCAGATGAGATAAAATGATTGTTAAAACAGTTTAAGACCTCAGTTTTATCATGCACTGGGACAGAGTCGTTTAGGATACATTTTGGAAGAGCATGAGAAGTTAAGTTGACAGATAAAGACTTAATCACTTTCCAAAATCTCTGTGGATTATTTAGGTTCTCAGTTGTGATAGATAAGTAATAGTCTGATTTGGCCTTTTTGATGAGAGTAGTACATTTATTTCTTAGTTGTTTAAAGATAGCCCAATCAGAGGGGAGGTTTCCTTTTCTGGCTTTGGCCCATGCCACATTACGCTGATGGATAATATTTGACAGCTCGGGGTGAACCAGGGATTTTCTCGTCCTTTGATTCTGAGTTTCCTGAAGGGGGCGTGCTTATTTACAATTTCCATGAAAGTCTCTTTGAAGAATGCCCATGCTAGCTCGACATCTGGTAACAAATCTATTTGCCTCCAATTAACCAAGGACACATCCTTATGAAAAGCTTGTTCACTGAATTGTTTAAAAT
>SSNS01000196.1:926996-932024 GCA_006937985.1 Aphyosemion australe | reverse complement strand
CTTCCAAACAATTTATTTTGGTAACAGAGACTAAGTTTAAACACTTTTTGTATTGTTGCAACAGTTCTCTAGCCTAGAAATCTAGACAGACAGTAGAAGCAAAATGATTTTGCTCTGCAGGTCGGTCTAGCCACGATTCATAGGAGCCTCAGCAGGTCTACCGTTGGCCTGAGCAGTTTTGTGTCTTGCCAGTCACAGCGAAACAAAAAAGATGGCAACAGCTCGTTTGAAACATTTCATTAAATAAAACAAATAAGAATGAAATATTTAGATATTAGTCAAACAAGCTTTAATATTAAATATTTGCCTTTTAATTCAAACACTGCCCATGCGTGTACATACAGCACGGATTAGTGTGACACAATATGACCGGATGGTGTTTGCAGCTATAATGAAGGTCCCAGTGTTCCCTGCTGCTGTCGTTTTAAACCAGGACCATCGCAGGATGAGAAATTTAAAATTATACAGCTGCTTAAGTTGCAAGATCTTGAACATTTTAGTGTCAGAGTGCTGTTGTGAATGAATCTTGTAAAACTAACCAGGTTTTAGCAATGTTTTGTGTTTGCTAGCTATGCCTATTTTAGCTGCACATCCAGCGTAGTTTCTGGGAGTTTCCTTAAAACCTGCAGTGATTCAGACGTTTTTCTGACAGACTCACTCAGAGACAGTAGGGTCTGCTTAAGGCACGAAGAAGCTGAAAGCTAGACACACATGGAGGGCGTGATGATCTGAGTAACAGGAGACCTTTAAACGGGAACGAGAAGAAAATAAAGCACCAAAATCCAATCTCTGTGACAACTGAAACATCACCGTGCTTCCTCTTCCTCCTCCATCAGGGCAGCAGAGAGCTGTTCTCCTCCATGTCATCCCTGCTGCTCTTCATTCACTACATGGTCATAATGGTGTGTGTGTATGTGTGTGTGCGTGCGTGTGTGTGTGTGTGTCACTTCTGAATTCCCAGTAGAAGATTGGCTTAAAACGCTGATTAAACTGATTGTTCATTTTCTTTCCTTTTGATTTTCACCTTAGTCTTTATTTTGGTATGCAGCGGGGGTACACACTCTGTCACAATCACACACACACACACACACACACACACACTCTCTCTCGCCCTTCAATACAGCCCTATAATTTGCCAGATGCGGTGAATCACTGGTTGCTATGGCAACTACAAGGAGGAGACTTTTTCGTTTTTCTCAATTTTGGCAAAAACACACACACACACACACACACCATCATGTGACCGACTCAAAAAGGCAGCTCTGGATCTGCAGCCAATGGATGTTGACCTCTGATGACAGCAACTGCGTTGGATTGGTCACGTGAAATCACCCTATAATTAAGTGACGGGTGTTCTTATTCAAGTGCAGTTGGACTTTGCTGAATAGAAACACACACACGCGCGCGCAAACACGAACGCATGCGCACACACACACACACACACACACACACACACACACACACACACACACACACACACACACACACACACACACACACACACACAAGGCATCACAAATATGGGTGAGGAAAGCAAAATCTTTGAAGGGGCGAGCAGACACCAACAGGATGAGCTGAACTGATGCTAATTTTCTTAGACAAGCTCAATGAGTCACTGGAAACACACACACACACACACACACACACACACACACACACACACACACACACACACACACCATGGATGCAAATACAATCTGATTAAGCAGCAGTTAATGGATTCTCTAAAATGCCACTCTAGATGCTTCACATTGTAATTACTCTTGTGCCATTTAAAAGACACAACCTTTAAAAAGCCAAATGAAACTTGCTCTTTCCAAAATAAAACCCAGAGTCATCACCTACATGAAATGAAGGATTGTACCGCTCAGCCAATCAGAGGCAAGGGATAATCCTCACACACACACAGACGGCTGCATCTGGTTGGAGCTGATAAGAGGAATTTTCCTCCCTGCAGGGAATCAAGAAAAAGGAAAACACGAGGAATGGAAGCGAGGAGTGGGAGGTGGGAGGAGGGGGAGGAGGGGGAGAACAGTGGGTGGGTGACAGCTGAAAGTTGAAGTGTGTACGTCAGCGGGGCCTGCAATCACGAACTGTAACACGGGTTAAGCATAGTGATTTGTTTGTAGCTCCAGTGTGTGTGTGTGTGTGTGTGTGTGTGTGTGTGTGTGTGTGTGTGTGTGTGTGTGTGCATGGGTGAGAAAGAGAGAGAGCGAGAGATCTGAGTAGCTTAGGGGAGCTTCTGTCTTTTACAGGCCTGTTTAGGGAAATGGCAGCAAATCTTTAAACAGCATGTAGACACACACATGCACACACACACACACACACACACACACACACACACACACACACACACACACACACACACACACACACACACACACACACACACACACACACACACACACACATGAACACACACACTGCTGCATCCTACAGATGATCAATTCGGAAAGTATCGTTGACTTCATCATGAAAAACATTTTTTCAATGGCTAGATTTAGTTTTTCAGTGAAAGATGAGGAATCAAAAACGTTTCTTTTAGTTTGATCTATGACGGCCAGATTAGCCATCTAGATTATTAGATGTTGACAGGTGATCAACTTCTGTCTGTTTTGTAATATCTTTAAAATCAGAATGTGTGAGATCTCTATTAGCGCAATTTCTATACAGTTCATCTAATTCTAGGCATTTTTGTGTTGCCTAATGTCCTGTATAGATTGAGATACATTTAAGCCCAGAATGGTTTGGCTGACTTGGGTAAATCCACCCGTCCTTCACCCAAACCAACTACAGCAACAAGCAACCACAGGGTCAAGACCTCAAACTATGTATAGTAGATAGATATATATATAGTTTGATCTGGTTGGGGGGGTTCCTGCGTGTGTCTGATGACAGAAAGCCCTTCTTCTCTCCCTCCCTCTCATCCCTCCATATCAAGCTGGATAAATTCAGCTCTCCTCTCTGGGTCTGCCTGGCAGGGCGTGCAGCTCTGTCCAATCAGAGGCTAAACTCTGAGGCAGGAATTTACATAAATCTACATGCTAAATGTGCAAACTGAAGCAGCGATTGCACGACTTCACCTTTTCCCTCTGTGATGATATAATCCACCAGCTGACCTTGGATTTAAAACAGTACCGGCATGATAATCCATTCATTTGCCTATACACGGACACAGAGTGGAAAAACAAACGGCATTTGTTTGTGTAATTGCCCATGAGCCAAGAAGATGGAGGGAGAAAGAGGTGGAGAGGAAGAATGTGTGTAAAACTGGTGAATAAACAGAGGAGATGGATGAGTCTATTAAAGGAGCCGCTAATCCAGGCTATTAAGAAGCAGAATGAAGGAGTGAGGGAGAGGGGTTACATACAGTGGGTTAATGGCTCTAAATACAGACTTAAACGGAGGAAACGACCAACACAGATGATTATAAATGCACCCTGGGGCGTCACTGGGAATGATGGGAGGGCTATAGACCGTGTTCCTCTTTGTGAGTCACTTCCATTCATGACGGAGCTCTTCATCAGTCAACAGAAACACACCTCTCTCTGTTCTGAACAAAAGCACTGACATCATAATGTCTGTGAAGTTTGTGGCTTATGAAGAGAATTCATTTCATTTAGCCCTTCAAGCAGAATCTTGCTCAGCCTTTTTTCTGCAGCTTTTGCTGTTTCTGACAAGTTTGACACGGCTCTAGTCACCCTTAAGAACAACAACTGTCTCCATCCAGCAGAGAATAAACAAAGAAACGCTGAAAAGTGAAACGAGCAGCTTAACGAGGAGAGCAGCAGTCAGTCCAAACGACAGGCGAAGAGAAACCACTGATCGTGTCTTTAAGGTGACACCTGGCAGCAGGAGAACATCTGTTCGCTGATTTGTTGAAGGTTGGAGAAAACGGTGAGCGTGATGACTTGAATGATTCAACGAGAGCCAAATTCACTGGAAGCTGGGTGGTTCTACCTCCACAACCACAGCTGCTTCACTTACAAAGAGCAGAGAAAAGCAACCATGTTTACTGATCCAATAGGCTGGCTGAAATCTGATCTAAGACCCGTTTTAACACGCTTCCTGTCCAGGTCCTCCTTCACACAAATATCTAATCAGCCAATCACACGACAGCCAGCCAATGCAATTGTTCACCTGGACATAGTGAAGATGACTCGCTGAGATTTTAACCCACAACCATCTCTAGGGTTTCAGGAGAAAGAGAGGAACTACTAACCCTAACCCAGTGAGCTGCAGCTGTGTGTATGGAAATGTCTGAGGTCAGAGGTCATAGGAGAATGGTCAAACTGGTTCTGATGATAGAAAAACAATGGTAGACCAGATAACCACTGGTTGGGTCAGAGTTTGGTGTCACCAACATGAAAGCATGAATCCATCCTTCAAGCTGCTGCTGGCGTAATGGTGGTTGCGTGGGGGGTGTTCTGGTCCCACCTCAGCCTGGTTTAAACCCCACAGCCTACCTGAGTATTGCTGCTGACCATGTCCATGCCTTTATGACCACATGGACCCATCTTCTGATGGCTATGGGAGTTAAAACGAGAGAGAGAGAGAGAGAGAGAGAGAGAGAGAGAGAGAGAGAGAGAGAGAGAGAGAGAGAGAGAGAGAGAGAGAGAGAGAGAGAGAGAGAGAGAGAGAGAGAGAGAGAGAGAGAGAGAGAGAGAGAGAGAGAGAGAGAGAGAGAGAGAGAGAGAGAGAGAGAGAGACAGAGAGAGAGAGAGAGAGAGAGAGAGAGAGAGAGAGAGACAGAGAGAGAGAGAGAGAGAGAGAGAGAGAAAGTCACTGAATGTTTTTAGACACACTTGGACGGAGTTGTGAATGCAGTTTTTCCATCTGCCACTCCGGTCCCTTTTGTAGCATTTGACCACGTTTTCTCTGTAAGAGTCCGCCCACGTTACATTTGTGATCATATTTGAAATGATCTTAAATAAATGGGAATCATCCCTAAACATGAAGAAGATGCTTTGACTGCAGTGGCATCAATACAGCTCTCCACCCTCACCCAGCTGAATGACTGAATGTTCT
>SSNS01000196.1:894496-916996 GCA_006937985.1 Aphyosemion australe | reverse complement strand
TACCGATGTGCTGAAGGTAGCTGTCGTTTTTCATCTAAAGCAGCACAGCAGGTCTGATGGTGCTTTTCCCTGTGCAGCGGTTTGTCCAGTAGATCCTGTTGGAGCTGTAGTTTTTTTGGTAGCGTGCCCTCTGGAGTAAAATCCCTCATGTGCCATCACGACCCCACTTGTGGCGTATTTTTAGACTGAAACCTCAAAGGCCTAACATAGTGTTCTGTAAATGTCACGGGAACTTGACTGCACTGATCATGTTTGGCTAACCTTTATCTGGCACACCTGAGTGTTTGGGTAGATCATCACATGCCCCTGCAGGTTGGGAACATTCTGGTACGACTCAAGAGCCAGCAAAGAAGGACAGATGGCGTAATGGCTGTAATTAATAGCTTGTGCTCGACACCAGCCTTTTCTCAAGTTCAGCTTTGTGCTTGTTTCTGTTCTCTCAGATCCGGATGCAGGCTCAGGGAAATGTGATCCAGGGCGGCATGATGGGCAACTTCATCCACATCTACCAGGAGGAGGGAACAAGAGGGCTGTGGAAGGTAGCCGAAACCTTAAAAGTGACCTTAAAGTCAATAGTTTTGGTCATTTTAAACAGTTTTTCTGCGATGATTCTTCAGTAACTCTTCCATGGTACTGACTAATGTCTAAGTGGTGACAGGGGAAACGTCTAGGAAACATTTACATGATCTACTGTGAATGTTTGGAGATTGGACCTTTTTCAGGTGGCAGCATAATTAGGGATTGGCTGCAGTTGACTGAGCTAATTTCTCTCAGAAAACCTAAACTGTAATTATTACTTTTTCACAGAAACACTCCAGTATGGCTAGAATATCCCTTTAATTATCAGTGACTTCAGCTGCTAACCCCGTCTTTGTATCAGGGTGTTTCTCTCACAGCTCAGAGGGCAGCCATCGTGGTCGGGGTGGAGCTTCCCGTCTATGACATCACCAAGAAGCATTTGATCCGGTCGGGTTACATGGGGGACACCGTGTACACACACTTGCTGTGAGTTTGGGTTGTCATGTGCTGACTACTATACAATTTTACACTCATTATTAATATTCATACAGTAGAACTTTTATCTAGTCTGAAATGTGCCACAAGTTAATATTTTACGTCTATTGTGAGAGGTTGTCGATTCTTCACAACAACGGGCTGTTAAAGATATTTTTAGTTAAAGGTGTGGTTCACTGAAAAACCATTTTTAAATCTTATTTCTGATTATAATCAGTCACTGAGTGTTTCATTCAACATGAAAATGGTCTCTTACACCTATCTCCTGCATTAGCTTCTGATAGAAAATAGACGGCTAGTAGAAGCTAACCGTTAGCATTAGCAGCTCCACCACACAGCAGAACTCCTCCAGGCTTGTGTTATTGGTGGAGATAAAACATCAACGTTGCAGAGCAGACAGAGTCAGTGGTAGAGTCGTGTTGCTGTTAGCCAATCAGAGGAGAGACGTCCACATATCACTCACACACACACACACACACACACACACACACACACACACACACACACACACACACACACACACACACAAGGCATTCATTCCTACTAGAGACCACTGCAAATGCATTGAGTAAACGAGTGAACCGCATCTTTAATTTTTCATCCAACAGAAGCTTATTTTAAATATTTGTTTTGCTTGTGTTGCAGCTGCTCACACAGACAGCAGCAATAACTACACGTCCTGGTGTGTTGTAGGTCTAGCTTTGTGTGTGGCCTAGCCGGGGCTTTGGCCTCAAATCCAGTGGACGTGGTACGGACTCGCATGATGAACCAGAGAGGAGCAGCTCTGTACCAAGGAACTCTGGACTGCCTGCTGCAGGTATGGCAAACACACACACACACACACACGCTCATCAAGTTTCACACGTTTATCCGCTGCAGCTTTTCACATCTCTGTTCTGAAACTGACGACGATGCTGCAACATAAAATACTGTCTGCCATCTGTCAGCAGGCTGCCTCCTCACTCTCAGTTGACCTTGCAGGATTATAACTATACAACCTCTGTTGCAGGACAGTGTTAATTCATGCTCTTTCATACATCAGTAGTTATTATTTTCCCTTCCAGCTAAACCATTTACTTGTTACGTGTGTTCACCCTGCTAATAAAGGGCAGTTAAAATAATCTTCTAGAAGTTGTACCTTGTTGCATTTTTGTTTCACATTCTCATTAATCTGATTTCTCCTTATTTAATAAAACAAAATACTTAAAGTAGAAATTTTACTTTTACTCTGTTGTCTGATTCAGTTCTAAATGTTGAGATGCATCACAAAAGACGAGCTCCAAAAATGAAATGTTTTCATTTTATAATTAAAGCCCCAGTGTGTAATATTTTTACCTGTTTACTACCAAATTCTGTGCAGCCAGTGCACAAACTTGTCCTTTTTCATTAATATTTCTCACCAACATCAATTCTAAATATTCCTCTAAGCTTCAAATTTTACATTTTTAATACATAAATTGTGGTCGACGCTCCATGGTCATCCTCCATCTTGAAATACGGTAGCTATTTAGGGACATACGAGCTCTGAGTTACGCGTTTGCACTATGACTGTAACCTGAAAGAAACAGCAGAGGGCAGCAGTGCGCCGTGGAAGCATGGCGTCTGACAATGCAACTTATGCTGGGCTTACACCTAAGGATTTTCACGGTCTCAGACTAAAGACTGGCAGTCTTTAGAAATCTTATTGGAGTCTCTGCGCGCTCCCGTCGTCTCGATCGTTAAATGTAATGTGATAATCTGCTGTCGGCGACCCGATTTATGCCAGTCTTTCTCTAGTCTTTCACTTCCAGCATTGCTAGATATTGTCTCTAGTCGGAGTGTAGTCGTAGTGACCAGGGTTCGAATTACGGGGGAGCTAAAGGGAGCCCGGCTCCCCTGAAAGGGCGCCGGGCTCCCCTGGAAGCCCTCAACTTACACACCCAGGGGGAGCCCGAACAAAGATCCAGTTCCTACATATATTACATTATTTATTTGGACTCTCAGCGTAACGGGTCTGTTTTTGGGCGGAGAGAATGGAGAGCGGCAGAGCGCTGATTACTGATGCGCTCCGCCGGGCAGCTGCATCCTGCGCACGGCCACAGTAACATTCTCAAAGTGGCGCCACCAAAAAAAACATAATTAACACGCGATCGTTCATGTTTGCTCATATTTTCTCTTTCATTTGTGCCTGACGCTATCCGCTGCTGCAGCTCCCGTGCTTCAGTGACGTCACCTCACTGGCGCGGCCGCACAGCGCACATTCCGCTATTTTTGCGGTTGACAGATCTTTCTGATCTGCTAATTTCAAAAGTAACTCATTCGTTGAAAATGAAGAAGCCAGGCAGCAGTTTTTCTGGAGGATTGAGAGGAGATGCAGCTAAGACACAGACAGGACAGGAAAATAGTCGCATAAAAAAACCCAAAGTGCTTGAAAAGTTACACGTTTGTAACTTTACAATAATAATAATAATTTATAAGTATGTAATATTTATTTGTTTGATACAATTCAGATCACCCTCAAAACTCAGTCCCACACCCAGGGCCGTTTCTAGGCATTTCAGGGACCAAGCCCCCCCCACCCCCCACCCCGTCTTAGTGGGCTCCCCCGGAAGCCTCTGTGTAATTCGCACCCTGGTAGTGACGTACAACAATCAACAACCAATAAAATACGTTCTCGCAGCGGAACCAGGAAGCTCCGTCAGTCATAACAACACAAACGTGTCTACAGACGTTGAAATAACCCCCAAATTCCACTATCTCCGCTCCGGCACGAACTCCGCAGCAAGTGCGCCGCCCCCCGTTCCGCCATCCGGCAAAAATAGGATCGATTATATTTTTGCCGGACGCCGGAGAACCTCCGCAGTCAATGTACAGAAATCACAACCGCCCAACAGTTCGTGCCGGAGCGGAGCGGAGATAGTGGAATTTGGGTTCAAGCAGGCGAAAGTGGACCGTGGAGACTGGAGAGAGAGCTATCCGATCGCTAAACAGCCAGCGGTTGATGTTAGCTCCATCTCGATCCTCGTGTGCCACGATCAGCTGATGGCTAACCGGCAGACTCTTGTTTACTCCGCTGCTCTGATCCACATGACACCGGACGCCACAGCTGAATGAAAAGAAAGTAATAATAATCTGAAAGGAAGTAATAATTTTACAAAACCAAGATTCCGAACAGCGATAATGGAAAGATGTATTTCAGTAAAAGGTGTCTGTTTATGGAAAAGTCTCCACAGTGAAATAAAACAATCTAAATCATTTTCTGTATTTAAAATAACTGTTAAACGTATCATGATGAATTAATAAGACCTTAAGTAGGCTGATAGACTTGTTTGGTGTTGGGGGTGGGGGTGGGGTAACGACAGGAATGGAGTTGAACAGCTAATGTCTTGATGTGAAGAGGGGGGGCAGATATTATAAGCTTTTGCTTCTTTCTGCTCCTTTTCATTTATGATCATTTGTGAACACGAATTGTAACTTTTATTTGCTTGATTGAATGAAATAAATAAAAAAAAGAAAGTGTGTGTGTGTGTGTGAAGAGAGATGTGTAGAACATCTAACCTCTGGTGTCTCTGGTTTTTAAAGACCCACAGAGACGTCCAGAGCCATCGTCAGGGGGTAGTTAGATGAAACTGGTTTTTAGTTAGTTTGTTTTTCTCCTGCAGACTTGGCGCTCGGAGGGCTTCATGGCGCTTTACAAGGGCTTCCTTCCAAACTGGCTCCGTCTGGGACCGTGGAACATTATTGTATCTTTTCAGCCATCTCATTTTCTCTCATTGTCTCTATATTCTCTCTATGTGAGGTCGTGTCTTCTGACTGGAGGAAGCTGTACGAGTTTAATGATTTTACACCGCCTCATTATCCCAGTGACACCAGTCAGTGAAGGTACGAGACCTGCAGTGAGCAGGAACATTATGACCTTCATACTGATGTTAGGGTCTAATGTTGCTGAAACATTAACGGATAAATCAGGGTCTCAAACTGTGATGTTTCCATACCACCATCACGGTTTTCCACCTGAAGCTCTCCTCCATCAGCCTCATTCTGCCCGCCTGAGCCAGGCCTGTTCGGCTCCCTGCACAGCACCACTCCGCTTCCTTACCAGATTATCCGTAAACTCGTGCTGGCATATCCAGCGTTCTTTCACTGCTTTTGTTCTGGTTCCTACGTCTTTGTCCCGGGATAATTCTGCCTTGCCTCTGAAGGATCTGCAGCTCTTCTGATTTCTGGACTCTGATCACCGCTCTGATTCATTCCTGCAGCATCCTACTAGCTAAAGCTACAACGGCAAATCGGCAAAACAAGCTAGCTTAAAACATTTTTTTCATTCCTCTTAACAACATTCTATCATAGCATTGCTATGAATATATTGTAAGGATAAAAAAAGTGGTTCTCTAGCATGTGTCTAAAAACCTCAGCCAATAACACGGCTCGGACCAACACCAACCATCAGACCATCCAGTTGAACCGCCGCTCTTCCCTGGATCCTCCACTCGTTCCACACTCACGTATTCAGCACCAGAACACCACTGGTGTGAGAGGTTCTCCGCTCAATAATATCAGAGAAGGAGAAACAGCCGGCTGCTACCACTTCAACTTTAGGACAAACTACCAGAGTCCCACAAAGACAAACACCATTTGAAGTCACGGACAACAAGAGACGTTTGGACCTAGAAAATGGAGACTGGTGTTTAGCGCTAGCTCGTTTCCTCTGGCATCGTGGGTTCTTGTATCAAGCAGACGTGACCCAGGGTTGATGGCCAACAGGAGGGGTGATTGTGTTTTGAAGCTAGCCCGTTTAGCAGATTTGCCATTGCAGCGTGAAGAATTCCTGACCCTAGCTTGTAGATTTTCATTCACAGTGACACACATGGAGAAATAACACACGGACTAAAGAGGATGCTGAAAGATGAAGTGGACTGACCTAAATATTTATCCATTATGCTAATTAGCTCAGCCCCACTGACAGCGTGTCCTCGGGTTCCACAGGGTGTTTCAGGGACCCTTAAATGATGCCTGCTGGGGCTCCGGGGACCCCAGGTGGAGGACAGTTACCTGTTTTAGGCCAGCTGAGAGACAGATGGATGTTTTTCAGCCTCCAGAGATGGTATTTTATGATGAGGGAAAACTCACACCTGCATGTAATGATTCATCTGCTCGTTAGCATACAGCTAATCAAAAGGTGGCCTGAAATTAGGTGGCATGTTAATTTAACTCACAACTGACTGGAGTTGCTTTAAAGTGCCCAACATAATCTTTATCTTATGAACCTGTGTGCATTTTTATGTTAAATGTTTAGAGGAGAATCAGCTTCTCTAAATCCGAGACCATGGTCTTGAGTCGGAAAAGGGTAGAATGCCTTCTTCAGGTCAGGGACGAGGTCCTGCATCAAGTGGAGGAGTTCAAGTATCTCGGGGTCTTGTTCACGAGTGAGGGAAGGGTGGAGCGTGAGATCGACAGGTGGATTGGTGCTGCGTCTGCAGTGATGGGGGCGTTGTGCCGGTCTGTTGTGGTGAAGAGAGAGCTGAGCCAGAAGGAGAAGCTCTCGATTTACCGGTCGATCTACGTTCCTACCCTCACCTATGGTCACGAGCTTTGGGTAGTGACCGAAAGAACGAGATCACGACTCCGGATAAGCAGGAGAAAATGGATGGATGGATGTTCCTGCCTTTTCTCTGCTGGTTTAAACACCATGTTCTCATCCTGCAGACCGTCATCAGATCAGTACGTATTTTTACTCAGCAGGTGATGAACTCTGTGTTTCCCTTCTAAGAAGGAGAGTTTAAATAAGACTATTAACAATATTAAAACTATTAATACTAAATAAGAATGAACAAGGCTCTGCTGTTTGTGCTTTAGTCTCACCTGCTGAGAGTCATTTTACATTTTTAACTTAGTTATAATATCACTTACCGTCAATCATGTTACAGGATTTTCATATAGTTTCAGTCCCAAAATAAATAATAGGGTTACTGATTAGTTGCCACCCCCCACACACACACACACACACACACCTATACCCGGTTTTTCCCATTTTCCTTGACTTCATCTCCAGTTTTTCCTCACTTACGAGCAGCTGAAGAACCTCAACGTGTGACAGAATGAGTGATGAGAGACGAGCACACGCCCTGAGACGAGCGGCGAGGACCAAAGTAGGGAATGGATGGAAGACCGATCCTTGATGGACCTGCAGGAAACGGTTCAGGGACAGCCGCTGTTCTTGTGGGGCTGTTTGTCCTGAAGTCTGAGCACGTGGACGGGACACAAGATGACTCTACTACAGAGTTTTCTACGCCACTGAATGTTGAAGTTCGTGCCTTGATTCCTAACGCCTAACGTCAGCTGTTCAGCTCCAGCCCTGAGTCTGAACGATCATTTTAGCTCAAATCTGTGGCTTTTCTAAAATCTATATTTCTAAATTGAGAGATGGGTTTATTTATTAAATAAAACAGTGCATTTAGTGTGTGTGTGTGTGTGCGTGTGTGTGTGTGTGTGTGTGGAGAGGAAACCTGACCTCATCAGCTCACAGCTGATGCTGGCTGACCTCTTGTGTCATGGTTGCCATAAGAAGTTACTATAAGGTCAGACGTTCTGTAACCCTACAGATTGAATATCAAGTTTCCGAGGACCGGGTCGTGTTAGGAGAACGCTGAAGGACCGTACGGTACGGTGTCTCTGAGCTTTCATCAGAAGCCAAAGCTGAGCTGTTTTCTCCTGCCACTGATGCTTTGTTTATACTTCAGATGTTTATTGAGTAGAAACTGTTGTTCTCTATATTCCACATAAAAAAGGAAATGTGTGTTTTGTTTCTGAGGCACCACAGTGTGGCGCTGGAGAGCCACTCGCTCACATACTAAAAACAACAGGAGCTGTTTTCAGTCTTTTGAAATTCCCTCTGCTCACAAATCTAGAACGATAGTTTCAGAGGGACGGCCCCTCGTATTCGTCACAAACATGAATATTTCAGGAGGAATTTAGTGAAATTGTTTTATTTCTGTGGCTAAATTCCCAGTTTTCCTTCATCAGATCTTCTGAGGAGATGATGGGAGCTCCAGGGAGCTGAGCGGGAAGTGGATCTAGGGAGGATTACCATGGGATTAGTACTTGTGTGAGGACTCGTATCTGCGACAGCCTGCACCACTAGGTGTGATGGGTTTGAAGACCTGAAGCAGCACATTCAAAGCTGTTTTCCAGCTGATGACTCAAGGAGCTAGCCTAGTGAACTAGACCATATATATATATATATATACACATATATAGGATGGCTTGCCAGGCTATCAAGGAGCAGCTGATAAGTCCAAACAGAATAATAGTAATGGAGCGTGTGCAGCTTTGTGCCTGGCGTGGCGTCTCAGCCCCTCTACAAGCTGGACTAGTCCAGCCACAGGGGGTTCCAGCAGTCACAGACATGCTCCATTATGGATATTATTTGCTGCCTGGCCCAAGGGCACGGGGGACTGACTCCATTGTGTTCCAGGGATCAGAGTGAGCTTTTGTGTTGGAGGGATAAGGCTCCTCTCTGCTCCAAACACCACGCACTTTTATCTCTTATTTTAGAGTCATTTTCTAATGCAGCAGCATTCATGAATAGATGGATTCATGTTGGACGAGTGGATGGAAACCAAACAGATACGTTTATCTCCATGTCTGCTCCGTTTGGAACAAGAGCTCGGCTCCTCTCAGGAATGATTTGTGTCATTTTAAAGTTTGGTTCTGCAGTAAAGTTATAATCACTGGCCTGTCTGAACAGCCTCTGGTCTGAGAAATGACTTGTGTTCTGCTCATGGCTAGTCCAACTACAGCCAAGTCCATTCATTCAGCAAACGTCTGGCTAGACTTGAACACTGGAAGTGCTGCAAGTTGCAGTGAAGAGTCGTTCAAAAGATTCCACTCGTTCCTGAACGCCACATCACTAGCAGCTTCACACTGGACAGCCCTCTGCTGCCCTCTGCTGACCAGAAACTGCACTTAACAGTTTTGTGGTTGGGGTAAGAACACCAGAGGGAGGTCTCTACCTGCTTTATGGCGTTACTGTGCTGGTAGCTAACATAAAGTTAGCTTCTGCCGACCGTCAACAAAAGAACAAGAAGAAAAGTTTTGCTTTTCTTGTCGGCATCATGGTGGAGCCTGGATGTAACAGTAGAAGGTCGTGTTTGGAGGTGAAGCAAAGAGCCAAAACGAGTGAACATTAGCGTGGCCCTCCCTCGTTGGTTTCAGTTTCAAACGTCTAAAACAGCAAGCAAAGTCACAATGTGTTTCTGAACTGCCAATAATCAGACAGTCACCAACATGCAAAATGCAGCACCTTGTCTGACAACATTGTTATCTGCAAAGCCTGTGGCGGCGTTGTTTACGACAGCTGTTATTCCACTTTCAACCAGTAGGAGGCAGAAGTGGGAAACTTAGTGTTACTTTAATTAACTTACAGTAACAAATTTTACACTTCAAAACGGACAAAATTTCCCTTTAAACTGGACGGTCGTCACAGGTGTGTCACTAGAACCTTTCATCAGAATCGTGGACCACAGAAAAGCATCAAAACCATCATGAGGCTGACTAAAACCTCTCTCTGGGAGAGAAGTGCAGAGTTCTGTGCCTGCAGTACATATTTTTGATACATTACACGTCTATATGTGGTTTATGCAGAAGGAGCCCAGGTAAAGGTGAGAAAAACGGCTTAAGGAGCATTTCTTCCTGCTGTTTCATAAATGTACATTTTATGTCTGAAGACAGATAAAGGACACAGGAAAGACTTGAGTCAGATTTTCATATTGAACATCTCTGTTGGGTGAATACCAGACACCCAGATGATGCCTGCAGCTGTTTTTGTAACAGAACTTTGAAATCAGATAAGTGAGTGCAAACATCGTTTTCTGGTTTCTGGTGAGAAAACCGGTAAAATGCACTGATGTGTTGGATGAGTTCGTCAGTCTGCACGAGTCAGATGACCGAGAGTATGAGGCTGGTTCGCCATGTTCTCCACAGAAAAACATCTTGTGCTTTTTACAACCTGGAAACTCAATAAAATTTGGGTTTTGTTCACTGACGTGGAGAAAAGCTCCGTTTGTTTTGGTGGTCTGGGTGTCGATTCATTCAATAAACAATCATGAAATCCACACAGAAAATGGGCTCAGTGCAGGTAATAACCTGCTGTTATGCTTTCAGCGTCTCACAAGTTCTAGTTTATTTCTTTACTTTGTATTGCTCATAAACTATAGACTCTCAGGAGCACAATGTCTCTTTCCACATATCAATATTTAAGCTGGTTTTTATGCTGCAGGTTAAGAAAAAAATCCAGAGTTATGCTTTTAAAAATAAGAAAACAAGTGACGAGAGCTTTCCCTCAGATCTTCAGTGTGATCCTCTTGTGTTCATTCAACACAATTTCTGATGTCTTCCTGCAGGAAATGATTTCATTCAATCAGTCAGGAAACTGTTCCATCCAAGGAGAGGCTTAAAGGTACAATACGTAATAATTCTACAGTGAAATAATCACAGAACAGTCGAGTGTCTCAGTCATGTTGGAAGGAAGGTTACATAAAAACAGATTTCCTTCTCAGCTGCCTGGGGGGTCGACGAGGGATAGTCTCCATACTTCCTGGTTCCAGAGCCAATCATATTTGAGCCAGCAGGGTTGCCAAGTCTGCTCCAGCAAACGCTGCAGCGCCGGTAGACGTAATTCCAAATCGGCCGGCAAAAACCAGCGGCGTTGTGGACAGAAGAGAAACCAGTAAAAGGAGCGACCCAGAAGTTATTTCCTGTACCCCTAAGAAGCCACGGCATCCTCTAATATTGGGTAAGGCTAGAGGCTAACGTTGAGCTAACAATGCTAACGCTAAAATGGATGGCTCTAGAAATTTCTCAAACTACTTTTCTCAATTACCGACAACTTGATTTTACAGTGAAAAGTATGTATCTACTCATCAACTTCCTGTGTACACACCCATGCTTACATGCAGAAAGGCTGCAGCTGGGACTCAAACCTACGACCTTCTCACTGCAAGACAACTGCGGCACCATGTAGCCCCATGGGTGAGAGTTGGAGAACAAAACACGTTCCATCATTCAGATGTATTTTTTATCTGTCCGATAATTGTCTCATTTGTTTGTGCAGAAGGTATTCTGCAGCCAGCCACAAGGTGGAGGTTTGCCCCATATGTCTAACACTGGTGTGTCATTTAACTGACTTTTGCTAAACACCATTCAGAACCATTCATAGTTTTAATGATGGATGTTTTGTGAGCTGCTTAGTTTTCGATGCGCGTCTGAATGACCCGTTGAGACTCGTGGAGCTAACAGCTAGTCAGACCGACTGATTTCAGACATTTAAAACAAGTCAAACGTTTAAAAACACAGCTCTGTTATGGATTTGCTACACTCCATTACTTTACACCAGATAGTATGATTAGGGGACACGTGTTTTACACAGCATGTGTTGCAACAGTCTGAACACACAGGCATGTGTCTGATGCTGTAAAGGTTTACGCTTGAATGAGCTGTCGGAGGTTTTAGATCCACGTTGTTTAATGAAAACTACATATCTACTCTAAAGGCATCTCCGGTTTAGGATCCAAAACACAGGCAGGCCCATCATTCACATTACAGTCGACCTACATTTGCACACCAGTGGAATGGGAATGGGACCCTGGGGGAGTCGGTATCAAGGATGAGCCGCGGCTGCCCCATTGTTCCTGTAAGATGAGAGCAGGCTAACGGAGGGAATGTAAACGAAGACAAAATGAAAGGAGATTTGTTCCACATGCTGTCATTTTTATTCTTGGGCTCCAAGAATGGAAGAAAAGTTGGTTTCATGTATGAAATCTGGATTAAAGTGACTGTGAACTGGGTTTTAGCAAGAACAAGATTTTCTTCTGTGAAGATGTTTTCTCATAGACAGACGTTCAGAGGTTCAGCAGGTTGGTAGCGGGCTAGCATTGATAAAGGTGAGGTTTTCCAGCTTCATCCTTAAACAAATTTTCCTTGTTGAGTTCTTTCTGTTTTTCTTCTGATTCCATGGATTTTTGTTCTTATCTTGTACACAGAGTAGCAAAGTTTGGGTTTTTTACCTTGTTTGCTGACAGTTGCCATCTTCACAGCTTCGCCAGGTGTTGGTGTTTATCCACGGGCAGTAGGGGGACGATGTCGATGAACAGCGGAAGTGACGGCGCCAACACCTGGCGAAGCTCTGAAGATGGCGACTGGCAAACAAGGTAAAAAACCAGAGCTTTGCTACACTGTGTACAAGAAAAAATAATTTATATTTAACGCTTTAAGCTTTCAAACTGGTTTGAGTGGTTCTAAACTTGAGCAGCTGACAGTAGTGGGAGGGCAGACCTGCTGTTTACTGTAGCTCACCTAAAGGCTTGGCGATGGCGTTTTCAGTTCGCCGACCGTCCATAAAAAACACGACGCAGCTTAGAGCATAAACATGATTTCTCCAGAGGATTTAAAGTTATAGCTCAGATGTTCCTAATTAGATGGTTTAAAATAAGGTTTTAGCGCCTGAGTTATAATTATGTTTAACACAAAAAATGATCGTTTCAGACTCAGAATTTTGATTGAATTAGAATTTTTAAAGTCAAAACCGAGACACAGATGACTCATAACTGAGATATTCATTTAAAATGAGCGAGTGTCTGACCGTAATGGGTTTGTGTCTTAACTCTGACTATTAAAGTCCCAATAAGGCCCCCACCCTCACAACAGTGACTTTTTGGTTATAATTTTCAGTTTTGACATTCTGTGTCACCACATGTGTTTTTTTAGTGGCAGAAACGAGCTTTTCTAAAAGTAGTCAAAGACGTTTTAAAGGCGGTGCACGAGGAAGAGTGGTGGAGGAACACTGGGCAGAGCTCACGGGCTTTCATCCTGCTCAGACATGTGATGAGAGACAAAAACACACCATCTGGACATCCCCAAACTGTGTTTCTCTCTGGATAACCCGCTCCGTCACAGCTCCCGTTTTACAGCCCAGTCTCTGATAAGGAGTAAATATTCAAATGTTCTGTGGTGTTAGTTTTCTTTAGCTCCTGATTTAAAATTCCCTGCCCGCAGGCACAGCATGCAAGCTCTGCATGCACAAACCACACAAAACACACACAGGATCCTAGTCATGTGTAAAACTGTACGTAGAACAACGTAAGCCTGTGTTCTCCTTGGCGCTCATCTGCTAAAAAACTGGGATGAGGATGGAGAATCAAGTGGGAGAAGTAAAAGACTCAGCTGGCAAACAGGGATACAAACATGATGGCATCTCATCCTAGGTGGAGTCAACAGGGGAGACGAGGAGGAAGCTTGGTAGGAGCGTAGCTGATGTGAAAGCTGTGATGAGTGTGAAGAAAGAGAAAAGAAGATGACAGGAAGAGAAGGAATGGGATGTTATCAACCATACGAGCTTTTAAAGACTGAAGCTGACAAACAGCAGCAAAGGGAGCGATAAGACGAAGGGTTACTGGTGTCGACATAATTAGAGCTGAGAAATCTATAACATTCTGCTGTTTTCAGTGCAGAGTGAAAAAGCATTTACACCCTGCCTCATGTTTGTGCGCTGACCTTGCACTAGTGTGCTGTACCATCACATCTCCCTTTGCTGATCTGCTGCAGCTTCAAGCCATGAGTTTGTTAATTTAAGGAAAGCTTCAGTTCTGGATTTTCACATTCAAATAGTCTGACCCAACAATACCATTAAATACCAGTAACACCTAAATCCTAAAACCTACATTTAGGCAGTTTAGTGCAACTGACTCAAACTGTAATATTTCAGCCCAAAACCATAATTCTGTCTCCATCTTCAGGTTAAACTCTGCTCCACTGATCTAGAGTCAGCCCCAGCTGATGGCTGTAGAGCTGCAGGGTGACGTTGTCTCTACCGTACTATGTGGCTGCGCTGAACTGGACTCCAGCTGAGTCTCGGCCACACCTCCACCTGGCTCAACCACTCACCTGCTGATATGACACGTTACGGCTCGGAGCCGTTTGAAAAAACGTCCTCCTTCTTTCTTCTAGTGATCGTGGAGGACAGGAAGTCTTCCAGCTTGCTGAAGATTCTGTGTCTGCTTGTTCTGAACGGTGAGTCTGCTGGGCGTGTGCTCGTGTGCTCGTGTTAGCGTGCCCTCGTTAATGACTTGTATTTCCCACTAAGAAACTCTGAGAGCATGTGGGGGGTTAGGGGGGTGCTATCAATCGCTGCCTCAGTGCCGCTTTCTCGGCCCACCGGGCGACGCCTCCTTTAGGAGCATTTTTCTAACAGGAAGTGTGGTTAAAGCCCAGGGTGGGACACTTTTACAGGCTCTGCTGTGGCTTGTAGCTCTTAGGGAAATACTAGTTTGAGTAAACGTGAGACTAACAGAGTACTTAAGAAAGTCTAAATGGCTTTTTTGTGTTAAAAGTTGTGTCCTGTTATATGATGCCAACATTTTAATCTTTCTCATTCATTTAACCAACATGTGAGTTGCTGCTGTAGACAAAGGTGAAGACACGCCAGAGCGGACGTACAAAGAGCTCTAGCAGCAAGAACACGACGTAGATGCTCACAGAAGGTTGTGGTCTTCACCAGCAGCTCATGGACAACAAGGAGATGCTGATGACACAGCAGCAAGGTCACAAGTAAGGATTAAACACCATGTAGACGGCTTTCCCACCTTTAAACCCAACACAGGGAGTCGCATCATGACGTGTACAGAATGTCAACTAAGCTCGAGTTGAGTCGTCCTACCGCCACATCATAACGAGGAGATCAGTTTTAATCATCCACGCTCGTGTCCTGATGCCACAGGGCCAGTTGGTGAACTCTACAGCGTCTTTTGTTGAACCTTTTACAATTCAACCGTGATAAAAACTTTCATTCTAGTCAGAGGTTCAAAGGCTCAGAGACCTACAAAATTAAATTCCTATTCCTCAGCCAGCAGGCAGGAACATCTACAAACTTTGTCATTTGGTTCAGAAGAGTGGCCCAAATCTACCCGTCACAATCTGAAATGCTGAAACCGCTCTCGCTCCACATGATTAAAGAGAGAGAGCATCTCATGCTGTCTTATCCTACTTTAATGCTCTTTAATCCTGTTGACCCAAAGAAATAACTGATCAGTTGCGACTGATTGAGAACTGAACCAGAGGGCTTTTGGGACCACAGAGAGAAAACTCATCCATCACCTTTGAAGTGTCTTACCCTGTCAGGGGTCTGTGTGAAGTATATCGTCCCTTCTAAAGTCTTTATTATCATGTTCTTTATTAACGTTAAGCAGCAGAATCGTGGGAAACCTTTGCCTTATTTAATTAATATACCAGTGGAAAATAACAAACAAACAAGAAAAAGTCAGATTGTGTCACCAGCTGGTTTAAAAAATACTTTTATGAAAAGGTTTTTGCATCAGAGTAGAGATGCTGTAAACATTTCAGATTCATATCTTTAGCCATCTTTGCATGGGATCAAAATGATTGATTGGACTCCATTCTCTCAGGTGTTGGACCAGGTGACCTGGGGTCTTAGACTGATAATCTCAGTCTGTGATGGCCCCTCATCCTCCTGTACGTAACAGGAATCATGTCCTCTCTGTCGCACTGGAATGTGGGATTATTGTAAGGATACAAACGGTGAAGATCAGGAAGAATTCCATAAAATGTGTCCCATAGTGTAATCAGATTAGAGGAAATCTAGAAACGCGTTCATCTGGACTCAGTGGTTGAGTTGCGACGCTGATGTTTTCAGTAAATACCCCGAAAAATGAGAATATGGTGCAGAAGTTCTTTTATGTCAGTGATTCCACCTAAAAGGTGAAACTAATCTACGAGACAGACTCATTCCATGTAATACTGTAACTGTAACTTTTGCTGCCTCTTGGCCAGGACTCCCTTGAAAATGAGGTTTTTAATCTCAATGGGACCTTCCTGGTTAAATAAAGAATAAATAAATCCATATTTGTTATAATAGTGATGATCATGGCTACAGCTGATGGAAACCCCACATCCAGAATCTCAGACTATCAGAATATTGTGAAAAGGTTCAATATTCTAGACTCTAATCAGCTGATGAGTCCAGAACACCTGCAGAGGGTTCCTGAGCCTTTAGATGGTCTCTCAGTCTGAGCTGGATGACTGACATAAATGGACTTTTGAACCCTCGTTTTTCCAGTTTCACCTGTAAGTCCGACTCTAGGTCAAGAAAATGTTCATAAAATGATATCAGAGGGTTTTTGGCTTTTTTGATCCTTTTGATGGTGATATTTAGGACTGTTTGACTCTATTATGATTTAGTTTTTATATTTTATTTTTATATGTATTTCTCTTATTTTTTGTCAGATTTTCTTTATATGTACCTTTTCCCTTATTGTTGTTTAAGCGTGACATCGATGAATCATTTTCACAGTTTCTCTTTATGCTTTTTAAATTTTGCATTTATAGTGTTAGTTATGTTTGAATACAAATCTATTTCAATATTTATTAGTTAAAATGAGCATTTTTGTATTTAGTTTATTTAAACTTTTCTTTTTGTAACGATAAAAGAAGAATTGAATAAAACCACAGTTTGATTTGTGTTGAAATCAGGCAATAGCGTCTGAAATTTCTAATAATTCCCCTGATACGTTGTATGAAGACAAAAAAATTCACATTTGTGCTGACCCGTATTTGTCGTCCGTTTTTAGCTAAAAATCAGCTCACAGAGACAAAATGACTCAGATCTGAGTGCAGAGGAACACACCTTCTGTGTGTTGGAAGAATTAAACAATTTTCACGCTGTCAGCTGAGTTAGGGAGCCTGGGGAAAAACTTAAATTAAAAACGCATCATCAAAACATTTGATTCTGGTGCTGACATCAGGCACATGGTTTACAGTAAGTGGCTCTGTCACATTAGCCTTACACACACACACACACACGCACCACACACACACACACACACACACACACACACACACACACACACACACACACACACACACACACACACACACACACACACACACACACACACACACACACACACACACACACACACACACACACACACACACACACACACACACACACACACACACACACACACACACACACACACACACACACACACGCACACACACACACACACACACACACACACACACACGCACACACACACACACACACACGCACACACACACGCACACACACACACGTACACACACACGTACACACACACGCGCGCACACACACACACACACACGCACACACACACGTACACACACACGCGCGCACACACACACACACACACACACACACACACGTACACACACACACGAGTACAGAAGAAGATGAGAGACAGTGGAACTCCTGCTAGAGGGTCACATGTGCTCTAAAGGCCTGAGGCTTCACATCACAGTGACCTTCTGAAGGAACAATCCCTCCACTGTCCTCAGAGCACAGGGCCCATCACACCCTCTCCCCCTCTGAGGTGGACCGGTCCACACGTGCCGTCCAACACAACCTGCGTCAGGTCGTTCACTTCCTGCTCAGATGAGATCCTGGAAAACCGTCGTCTGATCCCTAAACCGATAACATGAGCAGGCTTCTCTTAGTGAGCAATCACATGAAATAAAAATAAATAAACAAAAACCAACAATCATGTAATGATAGAGGACAAAAACTTGGATTTGACCTGATTTAAAAAAACCCGATGAGTGTGATGAGTGATCTAAAAGTTTAATTCAATCAATCATCAGCCTCATAAAATACTATTTCATTTGTTTTATTGGGTTTCTGAGTTAATAATAATTTCTAATTCACTTGTAGACTCTTTCTTGAGTAACTTCAGTTGGAGGAACAGAGTTCCTGTTAGACTCAGCCATGTGATGTGAATGTTTAAATATTAACTTTTGCATGAACCTTACTGCTCATTCTTAGAATGTCCATTATGTCCTAAAGGACCCGGTTCCTACGGCCGCTTCACACAGCAGAGCAAAACATGAGAGACCACAGAGTCCTAGTGTGGGGTGTCCAGCCACACAGTAAAAACAGCACACCACACCTGATCCGATTTCACTCACGCACGTTCGCCATTCAGACGGGAAATCTGACGAAACCTCTTAAATCAGCTTGTCTGGGCTCTCCCTTAAGGCGGGCGTACACTGTGCGACTTTTTCACTTTTTTGAGCCGATTTTCTCCTCGTGCGAGAATGTACGAGCTCGGGGCAAGTTTTGCGCTGAGCGTCGTGTAGTATACAGGGGGTTACGAGAGGCGATTAACACCACATGACCAGCTGCTCATCAGCAATCGTAAGCTCGCACGGATTTTTGGCGTGTTTGATATTTTGCTCATCCCTCGTGAGGGTGTCGCACTGTTGAAGCGGCGCTGCGAGCGTCTGTGACCCAAAAAGTATCAGAACCGCACACGGCGCATGCGCAAACACAGAAGCAGTAGCGTAAATGAAGGAAGTGGAAGCGAAAACAAACCAAATAGCTAACCCACTTTCAAAATAAAAGCAGCGTTGCTTTGTTTTGATGAAAAATAAACATTTTTTTCTTCATTTAACAGCAGGAAATGCTGGTAATTTATCGATTTTGATCAAAAGTGGATCAAATATAAAACAAATAATATGTTTCCGTTGTTATTTTGTTATTTAAGGAACAAACCAGACTTTTATTTTTATGTCAGATTGATTTTTTAACCCTAGCAACAATCAGCGCTTGCCATGAAGCAACAGAGTACGCTTCTATTTCTTATGCCGTCCTCGTCCTCCCGTACTCAGACCAACGTGTTGCGTCATATACTTTTTTTTTAGCTGCGACGAGTTCAAGACGTACAGTGTGAGCAGTCAGGTCTCATCCGAGAACTGGGTCATACAGTGTGAGCACATGACTCATGAGATTTGCTCTGCGAGGAAGTCGTACAGTTTGAGCTGAAGCTGAACGCTACGAGTGAAAAAGTCGCACAGTGTACGCCCGGCTTTAGAGGTAGGGTGAGAAGATCGGTCATCCGGGAGGGGCTCAGAGTAGATCTGCTGCTCCTCCACATCGAGAGGAGCCAGTTGAGGTGGCTTGGGCATCTGATTAGGATGCCTCCTGGACGCCTCCCTGGTGAGGTTTTCTGAGCACGTCCAACCGGGAGGAGACCCAAAGGAAGACCCAGGACACGCTGGAGGGACTATGTCTCTCAGCTGGCCTGGGAACGCCTTGGGATTCCCCCGGAGGAGCTGGCCCAAGTGGCTGGAGAGAGGGAGGTCTGGGCTTCCCTCCTTAAGCTGCTGCCCCCATGACCCGACTCTGGATTAGTGGAGGAAAATGAGTGGATGGATGGATGGATGGATGGATGGATGGATGGATGGATGATGGATGGATGATGGATGGATGATGGATGGATGATGGATGGATGGATGGATGATGGGTGGATGATGGATGGATGATGGATGGATGATGGATGGATGATGGGTGGATGATGGATGATGGATGGATGATGGATAGATGATGGATAGATGATGGATGATGGGTGGATGATGGATGGATGGATGGATGATGGATAGATGATGGATGATGGATGGATGGATGGATGATGGATGGATGGATGGATGATGGATAGATGATGGATGATGGATAGATGATGGATGATGGGTGGATGATGGGTGGATGATGGATGGATGATGGATGGATGGATGGATGGATGATGGATGGATGATGGATGATGGATAGATGATGGATGATGGATGGATGATGGATGGATGATGGATGGATGGATGGATGGATGGATGATGGATGATGGATAGATGATGGATGATGGATAGATGATGGATGATGGATGGATGGATAGATGGATGATGGATAGATGATGGATGATGGATAGATGATGGATGATGGGTGGATGGATGGATGGATGATGGATAGATGATGGATGATGGATGGATGGATGATGGATGATGGATGATGGATGGATGATGGATGGATGGATGATGGATGATGGATGATGGATGGATGATGGATGGATGGATGGATGGATGGATGGATGGATGACAGAGAAGGGTTCAAGGGTTAGGTTGAGTATTTTGGAGATTAAAAAGGGAAAAGTGTATTTACCTTCATTCCATTTGTCATGTCTACCTCTCAACAAACGTTCCTTAAACGTTTGCTGTTTTAGAACCACCTCTTTATCAAAACTGCTTCTTAGGGTGACGACTCAAAGAAGCAACACAAAATGTAAATTTGTGCTGCTTGATGGAAAATCTAAAACGTGTGTTCACATATGTTGCTGTGAAAAACCTGATTGTGTGAGATGTTAGTCATGTCTGTGTGGACTAGTGTGTTAAAGGGTTGCCATGAGGGTTTCTACTGCGTCCATGAACACATAAAACCCATCCATCTGTTTTTGGTCAGGCTCTGATTTTAGGGACCTAAAACGAGCTGTTTCAAAAATGCCCGTTTGATTTGATTCATTTTTCTCAAATAAGACATAAAAGTCAGCATGTTAAAAAAAAGATTTGTAATTGGACAGGGAGAAGGAAGAAGCAAAAACTGTTATAATATCCTGCCACTACTCACAGGCCATCTGTTTATAGGTTTCACAAACATCAGTGGCAGCTGGTGAAAAAAATCATGGGTGGGGCTATGCGTGAAAATATTTCCCTTCTTAGTCCATTATAATTATTCAATAAATAGTTGGAAAATGACCATAATTAAAAAAAACGTTAATTTACCTTCCCTAAATAAGCAGTTTTACAGATAGTCAGTTATCTAAATTTCAGATAAATTATCTTCGGTACGTTCATCCTGTTCAGGTAAATTAGACAATAATTTATGCAAATAAACACACAAGCCTACCATGTGAGCAACTGCAGTCCATAATTATTCACGTTTGATTTTGACATTAGTTATTCCTCCATCTTGAGTGCCTCAATAGCTCAAAGCATGCGCACCTCACTCCGTTCCACCAGTAGGTGGCAGTAACACAACTAGATGTTGGAGTAGATCGCCTGTTTTAAATAATCTCATAAAATAACAACAAATAAGCACGTGTTACTGCAACAGCTACAGATGTGATTTCAGCTCTATTTATATTTATATATATATATATATATATATATATATATATATATATATATATATATATAGAGAGAGAGAGAGAGAGAGAGAGAGAGAGAGAGAGAGAGAGAGAGAGAGCTGTTTTCTTTAACGGGCACTATTGGCCAGCGCCCCAGACACAATAACTTCAGTGATGCTGATTGGCCAAAAATTTCTCCAGTTCTCCCAGGAGACCAAATGTGATTGGCTGTTTAGCTGCAGCTCAGGGGTGCTTTTTCCAGCGTTCCAGGAGTGATATTAGTGAGTCTATTGGAGGAATTTCACTGTTCAATGAGAGACAGCTGGTGAAAATGATGAGTGAATAACTCAGATGTAGGTGTTAAGCAAAACTGACACATTTATAGTAAATAAAGGTAAATTGTAGATTTTTGTTTCCACCTTCATGTCAGGGAGGGTGGCATCGTCTATTGACAAGCCTCACTGATATACGTCACAAATGGGGAAATTTGCACAGAACCCCCCTCACCTGTCAACACTGGAGAGCAGCAGCTCTACTCCAGCCCCTCCAGGTTATCAGAGCTGAGCGGGGGATGGGTGGGCGTGGCCAGAGTCCTGAAATGGCTCATTCTGGAAGGTACTGAAAATGGGATTTTATGCACTGAACTTCATAAACATGTTTTGTTTAGACTATAGAACTAATTTAGCTAAATACAAACAAGTCTCCTTTAAGTTCCACTGTAAGGAGAGTAATTACTGTGAAACGTTCTTTTTAACCCGTTTAGTCACAGTGAAGGTTTCACTGAGGGACAAAGGGGGAGATTGAAGGGAGAGCTTCATTAGCCAAAGTCACATTTCCTCACAGTGGACCCTTTATTCTGTAACTCTTCTCCTAACTGGCTGGAAGGTCCAGAACCCAAGAAGGAACCACTTTTCTGTTTTCGTCTCAAACCAGATCAGAGTAATGACTTTAGTGGTGGTCCTGACCCTGGCTGATGTTGCTTGTCATGCTACATCAAAAACACAGCAGCTTTCTAGAGAGGAGAACAGGCCCCATGTTACAGCAGAGGAGTGTGGAGGAAATATGTACCAGCCAATAGAAGGACCAAGTCACTGCTGACATCTTCAGACTTTTACCTTCTCACTTAAGCAAATCGAGTGTTTTCTATTAAATCATCCGTCTGTTTTTCATGCTGCTTGAAAGGGTTTACATGCTCGACAAACAGCACTCTTTCATTCTCTCTCTGTGCTTTCCTTCTCAGCACAACAACAGTAAAACAGAGCATTGATCATGCTTTTACTGCTTTTGCATGAAAACACTTTTCTCTGGCGCTCTGGGTCGCCGTTGTTCACAGATCTGACGGCCGTGGACACACACGTGTGTGTGTTGTAATGGCAAGTAGAGGCAAACGGGGAGGGAGATGGCCTGAGGGGTATGACACACACACACACACACACACACACACACACACACACGCACACACACACACACACACACACACACACACGCACACACACACACAAGCGCATGTGCC
>SSNS01000196.1:804496-889496 GCA_006937985.1 Aphyosemion australe | reverse complement strand
TCTATTCATCCCCAGTGCATTCATTTCTACTGATGAAGGTGCTTACCCAGCTAAAAAACTTTTTCACAAAATCAGACACATGGTATGGCATGATAATTAAAATATAAACATAATTAAACAAAATAAATGAAAATATAAAATCCCATCAGGTAGGCTAGAGAAGTCAACGAGCATAGTTGCTCACTCTGTGTTGACTCTGCAGAATGAGGAGACTCATCCAATATGGCGGCGACGCTGTTACGCTCTTCAGCGCCCAATGGGGCGTCTATGTATTCATGTCTATGTACTGAACAATCAGTGTTCACAGTTCTGGAAGTGGAATGCAGCCCTCGTTAATACATCAGTGCCTTTCCTACTAACGTCTGATGATATGAACGTTGACACACCCATGACTGAAGGAGATAGCAGCAAACCTTTTAGTTTTTATCTGAGTCTGGTTACTGACCAGAGTCTGGGTTTGCTGTTTGGAACAACTTGAGCCTGAACCAGAAGAACGATGTCACCGCTCGTTGCTCTTCTGATCTTCAGCCAGATCCTGAGACGATGACCTTCTCCTCACGTGACAGAGCTGTGAAAAGGGAAGAGCTTGATGGGAAATCTGAAAAACTAAAACAAGAGATGCTCTGCACTCAGCTGCCTCCTAGAAACACATCACAGTTTAAAGATGCGTAGCTTCTACACAGACTGTCCAGATGTTTCCACTTAAACACCTTCACCCCTCCTCAGAGGGTCGTCTTAATATCTCTGCATTCTTCCTGATCCCTTACTAAAACAAAGGTCTGGTGGAGACCTCTCCTTGAAGGGAAGGCGGTTAGGCTGTTTTTATTTAAATCCCCCCAACCTCAGGGAGGAATGCTGAAGGAATGAAACCAAACATGAGACCAGTTACATGAAAACATGTTTAATAAGGACAATCAAATAGTACGCTACGGTAGACGATTAAATGTCATTTTCATCCATAGAAAACGGTAATTTTTATATAGTTATGCTTTTTAGCTAAAGCTTGAGCAAAAACTAACTTAATAATTAATAAAGTAATATTAAAGGCTTAGTGCTGTTGCAAGGAACGCACATGACCAACCGACGGTCAGAGTTTCACACTAAGATCAGATCACTCGACAACATCAGGATTTTCCAAATAAAGGATGATTTATTCTACTCTGCCTGTGAGTCCTGGACTAACTCTGTCTGGTTCTGGATTGATATTGAAGAAGACAAATGACTTAAAACCCTTGTGGCTTTCTACTGAACTCTCCAAATATGAAAAAAGTCCATGCATCTGTTTTCTGTCTTTAGCCTCTTTTATAAGACACACCGTGCCGGCAAATCAGCGCAATATTACCGCAACGTGTTTCTTATGAACGTGCCATGGCGGCATCACGTTGCGGGAATTTTGCGGCATTCGTGCCGCCACGCTTGGTAGTAATATTGCGGTAATATTGCGGCTTCGCCGGTCTTATAAATGCACATTAAGCCTTGGCGCAAAAGAGGGAGGTGTCATGACCACGTGATGAATTAATGCCGAGCTCCGGCCGGGAACTATGTTGAAAATGAAAGTAAACATAAGTTTAGTTTTTGTAAACAGAATCAGCTGAGATGATAAACTGGAGCGATGCGGAGCTTCTCTCCGTTAGATCTGCAGCTCAGATCATCTGACAGCTCACAGGGATGGTGGAGCACACACCTGTAGCTGGTTGGGGAAAAAAACTTAAGGAGCGCGGCTTCGATCGCAATAAAGAGCAAGTTATGTCCAAAATACACGGAAGTCCGCAACAGTGCAGAGACCGCCCCCATACCTCCTTTTTGCCGCCATCGCGTAATCTTTTATAAAACTGACATGATTGCGCAACATTACCGCCACGGTCTGAGCTCTTATAAACGACCTTAGGCTCCCTGATGCCGCATCAGCGTTGCGGCAAATTGGCGGCATTGTTTTATAAAAGAGGCTGGTGTTTGGTTTTAGGGATTATAAACCTAAAACAGGCCATTTCAAAAGTCCCCATTTGTGATGTCACAAAGGAGGAACCATCTCACACACGCTAAAGAGAGGTGCTGCTTCAGGAGCAGTGGCTCTACTCTGAGCCCCTCCTGGACGCGTGATTTGCAATCGTAAGATGGCCAAGGAAGATCCCGCCTTTCTCACCTCTGATTGGCTAGAAGCGCTCTCCTATGATTGGCTGTTTCATTTAGCAGCAAACCGTCTTCCCTCGCTAAGTGCAGACTGTCCTGCCACCAACAGAAGAACAGCTGTTTTGGGGAGTTTTGTAACGAAAATGCGAATTTAGCGATATAATAATGTGTACTCCACTAACCCATCGACACATAGGCTATGTGTGCCTTACCTGGTATCAAATATGATAAAACTGCCCTATTGTGCCCAGCTGTGTGCAGCAGGTCTGTTTCTCTTCTAGAATAATGAAAATTGGTGAAAAATAGGTCTAAATCATAATCAGATTTGAATTAAATTTAGATTAAATGTCACACATAAACAGATGATGAGATGTGTCCTAACTTGCAAACAGCCTTAATGAAAGTGAAGACATAACATAGCCTATAGCAGGGGTGCCCAATCCTGGTCCTGGAGGGCCAGTATCCAGCAAATTTTAGTGGTGTCTCTGCTCCAACACACTTGATTCAGTGCTTGAATCACCTGTGCAGCAGCTCACCAAGCTCTGCAGAAGCCTGCTAATCACCTGCTGATTGAAATCAGGTGTGTTGAAGCAGGGAAACCTCTAAAATGTGCTGAATACTGGCCCTCCAGGACCAGGATTGGGCACCCCTGGCCTATAGTAATAAGATAACCCCATGCTTGAGAGCCAACAGTGTGATAAATGCAACGAGATTTATTAAAAGTTCACATTTGATGTTTTTCAGGTTCTTTCCTAAAAGAAACTGAAGCTGGTTTGTTGTAAAACTGGACAGAATGGTTATTATAGAGCTACGTTCATAGAACAGGCATGTTCTTCAAACAAACTCAAGCTAGCAGGCTGCAGCAATGACTAGAAAAACAGTGAAAACAGCAGAAAAGGCAGACCTGCAGCGAGGTTTGCTGTTACATGAAATAGCCAATCGTAAGAGAGCCCTTCCAGCCAATCAGAGATGAGAAAGGCGGGACCTTCCTTGACCATCCTACGATTCCAAATCATGCCACCTAGACATCTGAGCTTCTCAGCCTATAGCAGCCCTAGCGGAGGCTGGGTGGGCGTGGCCAACTCCAGCTGGTTTTCTTAAAGTGACAGAGCCCTGAAACGGCTCATTCTGGAAGAATCAAGCTGCTGAAATCACTTCATGTGAGAGGGGTTAGGAGCAAAGACCTTCATGAGCATGCTTGTTATGGACTATAGAACTATTTTATCTCCTTGTCGTCGTTTCTATTGTACAGAGTAAACGACTGGAACTGAGGGAAAACCTGACCTAAACCAAGAAACAGACATTTAGTCCTTCAGATTTAGGATTGATGAACTGAATCAGATATAAACACGCTGAAAGGGTCTAAACTCCATCTTTAAATTCGTTTTAATATCTTTTTTTTTTATAAGAATTCACTTTTACCCCAACAGTGACATCGTACCTGTAAACCACTGGAGCTGCTGTAACCCATGCTTCTGGACAGGAAGGAGCAGAAAAAACAGAAATTTAAAGGAAAACATTTTAATTTTATTTTCAGGAGCGACTGGGAGCTTTCTTTTCCTGATTTGGTTGTGCTTACACATCATCTTATATGAATATCGTTTTCCCATCCACATTCACAACAGATCATCAGAAAATAATCATTAATAAATAATTAAACAACAATTACAAAGGTTGTGGCAGTGAAAGTGAGACCCCCCCCCCACTCCAGGTGAGAGGGCATAAAGGCTAACACATAGCAATGATAGATATAGCTCTGCACAGATGCACATATGTTGTTTCAGCCTAGAGATAATATAATAGACCAGCATGAGATATTTTTAGACGTCGCTCCATGGAGACGAGCTGCTGTTTGAATGATAGGAGCCGCTGACAGAGGCCGTCTCACTTCCCATCGACATGCAATCATCTTTTAGCAGCTGCAGAAACTTTCTGTTCATTTACCAAATTTCATTCTTTTTGTGTCGTTTATTATTAAAAGCCTCAGAGTGTGAGGCTTTTGCTTCTCCATCATGCTCGACGGGGCATCAGCTGCATGTCCCCAGAAACCTCAGGGCACTGCCATGTCATATGAAGGATGATGCTGTTAGGACAAAAGTCACAAGAAGGGTGATCTTTGAGCTTCATCAGAGGCAGTCTCCTCGGAGGAAGACGTGCCTTGTGGGTAAATTTCTTTGGGTGGTACGTTAGACCAGATGTCTGTCCAGTCCCACTCTGAATGATCTTTCAGCTGCTTTCCTCTACAGGCACAGGCTGATGTGACGCTTTAGTGACCGTTTGGTACAAATCTGAAACCACTGACGGGTTTTTTCTGAATGTTATGGAGAGGATGGACTTCCATCCCCAAGGAACACCATGGGAACGTTTTAGATGTTTTTGATGGTGGCCCATAAAAAAGCCAACAATATAAAGGAGAAAGCTTTCTAAAGCAAACACACACACACACACACACACACACACACACACACACACACACACACACACACACACACACAGAGTGTTGGTCTTCACCTGGCCAGCAGCAGGTGTTTCATTACGACGTTACTCTGACGGACGTCTGAAAGGTTGAGAGAAACATTTTCGTCTTCATCGGGGAGTTACAGTGAAATCCGGAGGAGGGAGATGAGCTTCTACCAAGCTTCATGCGGTTTTAATCAGAGAGCAGTCTCAGAAAAACAAAAAGCCACCAAGAGAATAAAAGCTGTAAAGCTGCTGATTCGTTATAGCAGAATAATGAAGCCGTTGTTTCCAATAACTGCGTGACAGATAGTATGAAAGCAGATTTTTGGTGGCTTGATGTTTTTGTCATGAAATATTTTTGGTTTGTCCTCAGCTCGACGAACAGCTGTTCCAGTTGTGTGAACTCACACAGGGAAAACCATCTGAAACGTGAGGACAGTTGGGACTGTTTGGTTGTTTATTTTACAAAAACAAAAGAACATGAAGAAGTGATGAAAAGTGCCCGTAGCCGTGCTGATGAATGATGCATCAGGAGGAGAAGCTCTGCAGGCAACAGCCCTTCAAACACAACACGCTCTTTGTGTACTAAGTTATGATTTTAGCCATTAAACAAGGACACTTTGGAGGAGTTGGGTAACTTGTGAACATCCTGCCTCCCTTCCTCCGTCCTGCTCCACCCTCTCCTCCTCCACTGGAGGAGGAGGAGTTGCTCTGCAGACTCAGATGCTGATCTGTGAGCTTCAGCAGCCAGAACCAGAGAGGAGTGAGCGGGTAGAAGACACAGATCTGGACCTCCTGACCTTGGATCTGTTGGCAATGACCCAGCCGCCACTGATGGATCAGCATCCCTTTGATTTGGGACTTTCTGTTGTCCTGGGAGCTTTGATTTAAGAGGCACACTTGTTGGAGTTTCTTCTTCTGGGTTTTAGGTGAGTCAGAACTGGAACACAGCAGAGGACAGGTAAATAAACCTATTCAGTTTAAAAAAACATCTTCAGAGTTCACGTTTCTGTAATTATCTTTATTAAAAGTATTTATTAGGTCATTTTAATTCATTTTATGTGTTTTAAATAAGTCAAGTTAAACTGTTGCTGTAATGTTAGCGGCGGTGATTTTAGAGGTGGAGCGCTAACGTTTTGCTACCACTAATGTCCTGACCCCTGATTAGGTTTTGTTTTTATTTGTAATTCTGTAACTTTTATGCAACAACGTCCCTGACTCGCTGCTTCCTCTCATCTATCATCACGTGATAATCCTGTGTTTCAATTACATGAGTCAGACGTGTCCGATTAACGAGTGGCTTCAGTCCTGCAGCAGCAGTCACATAGTTTTCATCAGTGTCAAATACATACAGATTAAATAAACACAAAACCTGTGTCTTTTTTCAGAATTAAAATACTAATTTTATGTGTGTCCCGTAATCACCTGCTGTTCTTGTTCCAAGAGTAAAACGCAGGATCAGCACCATTTGTGGGATAACAGCCAATCAAACCCCAGGATGAAGACTCATCTCCTCCTGGAGTTCCTCCTCTTGGTGGCTCTTGTGTTAGTGGTCAGTGGGCAGCTGGAGTCGAAGACGCAACCCCCCCAGGCTGCTCTGGTTCTGACCCAGAGACCCAGGGTCATGGAGCGGGGCGTTCAGGGCCCAGTAACACCCAACATCACCAAGCCTAGCCGCCGCCTTCCACCCATGTGCACGGGGCCCACGGAAATCCAAGACACCTTCAAGTACATCAACACTGTGGTGTTCTGCCTGGTGTTTGTCGTGGGCATCATCGGCAACGCCACCCTTCTGAGGATCATCTATGAGAATAAGTGCATGAGGAACGGGCCCAACATCCTCATTGGCAGCCTGGCACTCGGAGACCTGCTGCACATCATCATTGGCATCCCCTTTAATGTTTATAAGGTGAGACAAGATGTCAGCTTTCTAATGATTCTCTGTTTAGCAGCTGAAGTTAACACGCAGCGTCCCTGAGAAGGTTTCTAACATCACAGACTGTTCTCAAATAAAAATACTTTGGCTCCCTACTGCGCTCTAAATCCTCCATCCACACCCATTCCTAACACTGTTCACATAACACACACACACACACACACACACACACACACACACACACACACACACACACACACACACACACACACACACACACACACTAGCCGGAGGGCTTCCGAGTGCTTCTAGAATGTTATTACTCCTCTGGAATTGAGAGCCCCTCCATATCCCTCGTGCCTCTGCAGGTTATTATGTGTTGGGCTCGTTTTGTTTGAGTGAGACGGAGACAAAGTATATTTGGGTTAGCGGGCAAGTGTGTTAAAACAACTGGCTGCAGTTGCATATCACCACATAGGCAGGACAGAGGGTGGCGTCAAGAAATAGAGGTCAAGGGTGATTCCAGTTGATCTCCACTCACATTCCAGTCACACGTCCAACAAAAAGATGGGGAAGTCTGATGCTTTTCACGTTTAGCATTGTTCTCCTGTTCTTTCTGAGCTACTGAAGGTCATGTTTCTAGGTCCGAGTGAAATGTGGGGTGGCTTTTATAGAAAAGACCATAATGTTTGCACCTCAGAAACAGAATCACCCTGAAAATACCAAAGCTATGTGCCTCTTTCTACCTCTGTGGTCTCTGCCTCTTTAACAGGATTAGTATGGCTCTAAAACAAATGCTCCTCCAGTCTTAGACTTTCTTCCTGACCTCTAGTGGATGATCCATGCAATACATATTTAACCATTGCCAATCATGAAGACATATATAATTATTATTTTATGATTACAAAGGAAATAGTGTTTGATGCCTCAGGCTTGCAGGGTTAACAGCTCTGCTCCCCAGGCTTCATGCATATTTGTTGTTTCTACATTTCTGTGGCTGGAAACAGAAATGATTGTGATGAAAGATGTTTTGCCATACTTTCATGCAGTGACCGAGCTTTTGTTTTGTGATCCGTCTCCAGCTCCTGGCGAAGGACTGGCCCTTTGGGGTGGCTCTGTGTAAGCTTGTGCCGTTTGTCCAGAAAGCCTCGGTGGGGATCACCGTGTTCAGTCTGTGTGCACTGAGCATCGACAGGTATGAAACCACAACCCAGTTGGTTTTGTTTTTGTCAGATATAGCTGCCCTGCAGTGTTCGTGTTGGCCACCACAGAAAGTGAACATGCAGCCCATAATGTTTTTGCCTGTGCGTACGCGTGTTTATCTGGAACAGATTGATTCAGCTCAGACATCCTTACAACTGATTCATAGATAGATGCCACGGCGTGAATACAGAGTCCTAATGAGTTTCCCACTTCTCTCTCCTACTGGTTGAAAGCAGAATTACAAGTGTCGTAAACAACCCTGCCACCGCCTGCTGTAGCTAACGCTAACAACAAGCTAACGCTAACACGTGCCAACAGATACTAAATAAGCCATGATGTAAAAAGATCCACACTGTTGGACAAAAAAAAACATCATAACTTACAAGTCCAGTAGCAACAAAGCCAGGTCACCATCAGCCCGTGATGTGATAGCCTCCTTTAGCTTCCTCAAGCTAAAGCTAGGCTGCGCTGATGTTCACTCTGGTTTTAGCTCTTTGCTTCGCCTCCAAAGACATTACTCTCTTACTTTTACCTCCAGGCTCCGCCATGATGCCAAGAAAAAAGCAAAATTCTTCTTCTTCTTGTGCTCTTAATTGACAGTCAGCAAACTGAAAAGCTAACTGCTAGCCTTTATATTAGCTAAAGGCACAGTAAACAGCTGTTGCCGTAAAGCACAACTGCCACTAGTGTTCCTACCTGAACCACAAAACTGTGAAGTGCAGTTTCTAGTCAGCAGAGGGCGACAGAGTGTGAAGCAGCTCATGTTTCTGGCTCAAGAACCACTGAAACCAGTTTGAAAGCAATAGCTTAAAGTGTTAAAAGCTATTTCGTTACTTTAATCTACTGTTGAAGTGCATTCGCTATCAGCTATATAACTAGATTAAACCTCCACAGGACTCTTAACATCTGAGACAAGCCCTTTACCTAACTGACTACACATTCATGGATCCTCCAGGTATCGCGCTGTGGCCTCTTGGAGCCGAATCAAAGGAATCGGAGTCCCAATATGGATGGCCATCGAGATTGCCCTCATCTGGAATATATCCATCATCCTGGCTGTGCCAGAAGCAATAGCCTTTGACATGGTCACCATGGACTACAAAGGGGAACACTTGAGAATCTGCCTGCTGCATCCCATGCAGAAAACAAGCTTCATGAGGGTGAGCTGAGGCACACCAGTCCTCAGAGACCTTTTCCTGATCGTTCAGAGTCCAATGGCATGTGTCGACTCAGCTGAGTGCACCACAAACACACGAATAAGTCGTAGAGAGACGGCAGTGCAGATGTGCGTAAATATGAAAGCATTCGTAGCATAAAAGCGCTCACAGTCACTCTGTGACAACTTAATGACTGGATGAGGTAACAGCAAGTTCACAGAAGATGAAACATTGCCAAACATATTTCACAGGAGTCATTATTTTACATGCTGCATGAGTTTATATATGTTCCAGTTCCTTGAACTCTACAGCTTCCATTTCACTGAAACCTTTTAATAATTTAACTTTTGAAGCACACCCTTGAGTTCTCCCCTTCACTTCAGGTCATCCTGCGGTCGCGCTCCACTAAATCAGCCTCTTCTGCTTCCCGGCAGATGTTTGTTAATAATCCAGGCTTCTTTTTCTGCTCTGTTCTCTCTGTGTAGACCTATAAATCAGCCAAAGACTGGTGGCTCTTCAGTGTGTATTTCTGCTTGCCACTGGCCTGCACCGCCATTTTTTACACCCTGATGACCAGCGAGATGCTGGGGAAGAAGAACGGAGTGCAGATCGCTCTCAGTGACCACCTTAAACAGGTCAGGAGAGGCTACAGCTGTTCAAGCATGTTTTAAAAAACTTTTATTTTCAGTTTCATCAGTGAATGAGTTGATTAGCTATGAAAATACAGTTATGTGTTTCAAGCAGCGAGCGGTTCGCAGCTGGGATGAGAATCAGCTCCTCTAAATCTGAGACCATGGTCCTGAGTCAGAAAAGGGTAGAACGCCTTCTCCAGGTCAGGGACGAGGTCCTGCCCCAAGTGGAGGAGTTCAGGTATCTCAGGGTGTCTGGGCTCTCCCTTAGAGATAGGGTGAGAAGCTCGGTCATCCGGGAGGGGCTCAGAGTAGACCTGCTGCTCCTCCACGTCGAGAGGAGCCAGTTGAGGTGGCTCGGGCATCTGGTTAGGATGCCTCCTGGACGCCTCCCTGGTGAGGTTTTCCGGGCACGTCCAACCGGGAGGAGACCCAAAGGAAGACCCAGGACACGCTGGAGGGACTATTTCTCAGCTGGCCAGGGAACGCCTTGGGATTCCTCTGGAGGAGCTGGCCCAAGTGGCTGGAGAGAGGGAAGTCTGGGCCTCCCTGCTTAGGCTGCTGCCCCCACGACCCGACTCTGGATAAGCGAAAGAAAATGGATGGATGGATGTTTCAAGCATCATCAGCAATAAACCAACCAAATTAGAGACAGAGGGTGTTTAGCTAACTTGATTTAGTGAAGTTTAGGGACAACAATATGTTTTCAATCATAAACAAAACGCAGCTGAAGCCAGATTCTCACAGCAGTTGTTTCAGGGCCAGATCCTGATTTATGTGTGTGTGTGTGTGTGTGTGTGTGTGTGTGTGTGTGTGTGTGTGTGTGTGTGTGTGCTCAGCGGAGGGAGGTGGCGAAGACCGTGTTCTGTCTGGTTCTGATCTTCGCCCTGTGCTGGCTGCCTCTCCACGTCAGCCGCATCCTGAAGCTCACCATCTACGATGAAGAGGATCCAAACCGCTGTGAGCTGCTCAGGTACGAAGGAACGACCTGCAGCATGTCAGACTCTTGGAGGGACACGGGGTCGACGTGATGCAGTGTGTCTCTGTGTTTCAGTTTCTTCTTGGTGTTGGACTATATCGGAATCAACATGGCTTCTGTCAACTCCTGTATCAACCCAATCGCTTTGTACATGGTCAGCAAGCGCTTCAAGAGCTGCTTTAGGGTAGGTGATGCTTCTTTACAGGAATGGGTTGGGCTTATTGAGGTGGGGTGAGTATCTTACCTGCTGTAGGTGTTCTCATGGAGAGGACCAGCTAACAGCTCTGAAACCCCAGAAGATGGTTTATCGGGTATTTCCATGTTGTCTTGAACGCAGCATCATCCGTCAACAGATGCTCTGGGCAAAACTGTCATAATCTGAGCCAATCAGAGGCAGAGGAGAGGGGATTACTTTGAAACATAAGCTGTTACAGAAGTCCAAGAATGAGTGGGAGGGTTTAAATCTGAGTAAACAGGTTGTTCAGAGTTAGCTGTTATTGTTTTCTGTGGTCTGGCAGATGAGCAGCAGCAGGATTAGGGTCAACATGGCTCTACAGCGGTTATGGCCACTTCTTAATTAACCCAATGACCGTCGGATTAATGGCTTTGGAGCTCTTGCTTTTGCATTGGGACGGTTATCGTCAGTGATTAATGCATTTATCTAAATCAAACATCAAAATACAAACAGATTTGTTATCATTGAAAAATGTGAGAAATTCATCCTCATGAATAAACTGTTGTATAAAACTGGATGAAACGGCATCGACAAATAGAAAATGAGGTAAAACTTCACAATAAGGGTCCTTTTATTAACGCATTATTAAGCATTAATAAACAAAGGTTCTTTTTATTAACGTTCCTGATATTGATATTAAGCATCTTTAAGGTTAGGACAAAGGGCCGGGGGGTGCTTAGTAATGCATTACTTAATATTAACAGTAATATTAAGCAGTTGTTAATACTTATTTAATAGTTTATTAATGCTTAATAATGCACCAACGTTACTAAAGGGACCCTTATTGTGAAGTGTTACCTAAAATGCTTTATCCTTTATTTTGGTGTAACAGCAGCAAAGACTCACAACAAGAATAAATAAAACAAACAAGAATAAATAAAACAAACAAGAATAAATAAAACAAACAAGAATAAATAAATAAAACAAGAATAAATAAAACAAACAAGAATAAATAAAACAAACAAGAATAAATAAAACAAACAAGAATAAATAAAACTAACAAGAATAAATAAAACAAACAAGAATAAATAAAACTAACAAGAATAAATAAAACAAACAAGAATAAATAAAACAAACAAGAATAAATAAAACAAACAAGAATAAATAAAACAAACAAGAATAAATAAATAAAACAAGAATAAATAAAACAAACAAGAATAAATAAAACAAACAAGAATAAATAAAACAAACAAGAATAAATAAAACAAACAAGAATAAATAAAACAAACAAGAATAAATAAAACAAACAAGAATAAATAAAACAAACAAGAATAAATAAAACAAACATTTAAATAATATTTAAAGGCCAAGTTCACCGTTTTTTACTTGTTAGTTTTGAAACATGATCAGTCCCTCTAAGTTTAAAGGTGGAATATGAAACATTTTAATAAACAGCTGTATTTGTTTATAATAATACCTCAACGGGGCGTTTAGAGGTGTGCAGAATGAATGTACAGGTTTTCCTCTAAAAGCTATATTTAAAAAAATAAATCAAAATTTTATTTTGACGGGCACGACACTGGGTTTGTGTTTACCTCTACCACCACTAGAGGGCACCGTTGTGGTAAAAGGTCCGCTCGGCAAGGCGAGGCTGGGACTGTGGGAAATGGAGGACTCGACAAGTCAAGCAGCTGATTCTGAGCCCAGAAGACCACTGGACCCGGTGCTGGTGTAGAAGAGAGATGATGGCTTGATCACCCCGATGCCAGGCTGGAAGGCAAACTGCGGTGGATCCAATGAAGACCTCACCAGGAGCAAAGATGGTTGAGAACCAGCCTCTCTGGGGTCTTAATGAGGTCACCGGTACTGGCCTGTAGCTGCTGAGGGCTTTCAGTTTTAAGGTCTTGCCTCTGATTGGCTGATGTGATCCTACCACTGACTCCAATGATTAGCTTGCTGTCTACCACAGGTAAGATACTGACTACTGATAACAGCAGAACCCCATTTTGGTAGTTCCCCGTGCTCATGTCGTCTCTCTGTGAAAGAATAGTCAAACTGAATGTTATCCAGAATCCTACTGTTCCGCTCTGCCTCACATTTTCCACAAACACCGACATTTCTGTCCTCTTTTCTTCCAGTCCTGCCTGTGCTGCTGGTGTCTTCCAGCAGAAATGCAACTAGACGAAAAGCAGTCATGTATGAAGCTTAAAGCCACGGACCGAGCCTCTGAGCAGAGCAACTCCCGCACCACCAACAAGTCCATCACAGCCTGAGCTGGCACCAAGAGGTGAGACAGGAGGATGGACGAGGACAAAAAACTGAAACGAAGATCAAACTCTATTCATGTAGGACTGACTAAATGCGTCTTTATTCTTTTTTTCTCAATTAAGAAGTCATATAAATTGTCCAGATGTGCCTTTTGTAAACCCTCTCCAGCCCTTCTCCAGGGAGCACGAGTGGGCTTCAAAGACTGTAATTACAAGATTTGTGAGCGTGGAAAATACAGGTTGGTGAAAGTGTTGAAGGAACATTTGGGCCGTCATCAACTGTTTTTGTTGTTCTTAATGTTATAAATAAGGACTTGACTGCCATTGGACGGTGAGCTGCTGCATGAGAACTGGGCTGCCTGTGAAGGCTTTGGGATGGGGCAGGAACCCAGCTGCTCTTTGGGAAGACTGAGAACAAAGTTTTCATCCAATCAGATTCTCCAAAGTCTCCAGTAACACTCAGAAAGTAACTGAATTTGGATCTAGTCCCTGTTTTGTAAAACTAAATGACATGTGTCTGACTAGCTGCTGGTTCATACGACATTATTTATAAACCAGGGGTGGCATAAAGGCCATTTCTCCTAAATGAGATCGTTCAGGGAGCTACAGTGGGGTCAAAAATGGTATTTGGCAGCCACCAATGGTGTAAGTTGTCCCAAGATTAGAGATGTCTGTAGTTTTCATCATAGGTACACTTCACCTGAGAGAAACGGGATGTAAAATAATACAGGAAACCACACTGTGTGTTTTTAAATTATTTATATAATGGTTCAGAAAATAAGGATTTAGAAGACTTCTGGCCCTCGCAGACCTGTTACTAGCTCTTCTATCCTCCACTCGTTACCTGTATTAATGGCACCTGTTTGAATGTGTTATCTTTATAAAAGACACCTGTCCACACCTTCAAACAGTCATACTACAACCTCCACCACGGCCAAGACCAGAGAGTTGTCTGAGGACGTCAGGGATAAGATTGTCCACCTGCTCAAGACTGGAATGAACCAAACAGGCAAGCAGCCTGGTGAGAAGAGGTCAGCTGCTGGAGCAATTATTAGAAAATGGAATAAGATCACTGACAACCTCCCTCGACCTGGGGCTCCATGCAAGATCTCACCTCGTGGGGTACAAATGATCTTGAGAACGGTGAAGAAACAACTCAGATCTAAATGGGAGGGGGATGGTGTGGGGGGGACTAGTCAATGATCTAAAGAGAGCGGGGACCACACGGTTAGTAACACATCATCATGGATCTAAATCCTTCAGCCCCCCAAAGGTCTCCTGCTAAAGCCAGAACATGTCCAGGCCCGTCTGACGTTTGGCAGAGACCGTCTGGAGGATCCAGAGGAGGACTGGGAGAATGTCATGTGGTCAGATGAGACCAAAATAAAACTCTTTGGTAGAAACACCACTCTTCGTGTTTGGAGGTGGAAGAATGCTGAGTTACATCCCAAGAACACCATACCCACTGTGAAGCATGGGGGAGGAAACCTCATGCTTTGGGGCTGCTTTTCTGCAAAGGGGACAGGACGACTGATTGACATTAACTCATTCACTGCCATTGACGACTTTAGTCGTCATTTACCATTTTTTTACGGGGCGGGCGTCAGAGCGAGCCCCCGCACCGTGAGAACAAACATCACGTGTCTAAGGCGGATCTTCATCCGTGTATGTCACACATCACGTGATCAGGAAGCGGAAAATCAATGAATTAGGAGTTTGTTTTGGGACGCTGCTGTGAAAAAAGCGATGCACCAACCAGAAATGCTTCTGCAGCAGCGCTTGGGCACCAGATTGTGAAAGAACGGATAACGCTAGAAATACGGTGATTCTTCCTGATGAAAGAAGTGAGTCTACTCTTTCTGTTGGTAGTTTTGGCGTTTACATGATCATAGAGCACAATGTTCTGTGACTCTTCAAAAAACAGTAAAAACGATCAAAAACGCTGGCAGTCAGGGGCTTCTGATCAGAAAACGGCTGGCAGTGAATGAGTTAAGGAAAGGAAGAAAGGGGCCATGCATTGAGGGATTTGGGTCAAAAACCTCCTTCCATCAGTGACTGACGATGAAACATGTCTGGATCTTCCAGCATGACAAAGATCTCAAACACACCACCTGGGCAAGAAAGCAGTGGCTAAAACGCATCAGACGGTTCTGGAGTGGCCTAGCCAGTCTCCAGACCTCAATTTAATAGAGAATCTGTGGAGGGAGTTGAAACAGCCCAAAATCACAGCTCTAGAGGAGATCTGCATGGAGGAATGGGCCAAAATACCAGCTACAGTGTGTGCAGACCTGGTGAGGACCTTCAGGAAACGTCTGACCTCTGTCATTGCCAAATAAAATGACATTACAAAGTGTTGAGGTGAACTTTTGTTCTTGACCAAATACTGATTTCCTGTCATTTTTACATTCTCTCACAGGTGAAGCGCACCTATGATGAGAATTACAGACCTCTCATCTTTAGAAGTGGCTGACAAACATGATTTACCCCGCTGTATCTACAGTAATAACTTTATGATTTTTACACAGAAACATGAATTGGCCGTAAAATCCCTTTGATGTGAGGAATGGGTCAAGTGTTGGACAGTACTGTTGAGCTTAAGGAATAGAAGTGCCTCTTTAGTGTTGACATTACAAAGACGACATCATCAGTGTGAGGCTGTGATGCAGCTCACGTATTTCTACTTAAGTGTGTATATGGATTGAATAATGTTTGCATGTTGTTTCTTACTTTTCATATCAGTCTTTTGAATCTTCATGTATTTTTCTGACTGTTGAACTACTGATACCAGCTGTGTTTTATACTTTCATTGTGTGATGATTACACTTGCTTCTCATTATTGTATTTGACTCATTGCCTTTGCTGGTATGCTGCAAAGACGTGTTCCCCCAACAAAGAAAATAAAAGTAATGCCAAGAAAAGGAGCAGTAGACGTTAGAAACCATCTGTACTGCACAAAAGTTGCTTTTCCGTATTTGTGTGTGTGCGTGTGTGTGTGTGTGTGTGTGTGTGTGTGTGTGTGTGTGTGTGTGTGTGTGTGTGTGTGTGTGTGTGTGTGTGTGTGTGTGTGTGTGTGTGTGTGTGTGTGTGTGTGTGTGTGTGTGTGTGTGTGTGTGTGTGTGTGTGTGTGTGTGTGTGTGTGTGTGTGTGTGTGTGTGTGTGTGTGTGTGTGTGTGTGTGTGTGTGTGTGTGTGTGTGTGTGTGTGTGTGTGTGTGTGCGCGCGCGTGTGTGTGTGTGTGTGTGTGTGTGTGTGTGTGTGTGTGTGTGTGTGTGTGTGTGTGTGTGTGTGTGTGTGTGTGAGTCAACATGAGTTTAATGTGACAGTAGACAACATCATGTGATAGTGAATGCTAGCACAAAAAGTTAGTGATCTCCTTATTTTTCTTCCAGCGTTTCATCTCTCTCTCTCACACACACACACACACACACACACACACACGCACACACACACACACGCACACACACACACACACACCAAGCTAAACTGGTGTCATGCATGTCACATTAGCTGCCACAGCAGCTCCGTGTCCTGTGATCTTTCACCCTCCACCATCTCATTTCTTCATCCTCTCCTCTCCTTCACTCTTTCTTCTTTTTCTTTGGTGTTGCTGCCTTCCAGCCCCTCCTCATAACTCCTCAGCTGCTGTTCTTCCAACATGTCTTCAATCACTCCACTGTGGTTTGACGTTAAATCAAACCCACCGGTGCTGTGAGCAGCAGGTCTAATTGAAAGAAATCACATTCAGTACATTCCTCTCTGAATTTTCAGCTCCCAGCAGAGGCTGAAATATCTGGCTCCGGTTACTGTTGGCCCCCTTAATACAAGATGTATCTTCTGGTTCTCCAAAAAGAGAAGATTAGCCAGAAAAAGTAGAAAGTGTGTGTTGCTCTGTGAGGAAAACTCTTTTAAGGGACACTTTGCAACTTTTTCATGTGTTTAAATCATGTTCTTGAGCCAGTTTGTGCTAAAATGACCTTTACAGGGTTAATGAAAGGCCACCCAGCCCCTGTCGCCCCTTGTGGCCAGAAACCTACACTTGCAGCTTCACAGTTGCTGGTCTATTGGGACTTAGAAAAATATGGAGCTGACCTACCTGGTGCTGCAGTCTGCTTCCAGCATGTTTCCTGCATGTTTTAGATCATGAACACAGCTGATGTGTTTGGTTTAGTGATGAACCGCTCCTGTAGACACTAATGAAGGCTGAGGAGACGTTTCAGCTGTTAGATTAAGGTGTTAAAAAGACCAACGCACAGCCAGGAGAGAAGTTTACCTTTAGGTTTCACCAACAGACACTAGGGGGTGCTAAAAGCAAGCCAAAACTGCCTAGTCTCCCTTTAATGTTGTGTGTCCCTGTGATAGACTGGTGATTTACCTGGTGTGTTCCCAACTTTCCAGGTTTTGGGAGCTGGAATAGGCTCCAGACTCCATCATGACTGACAGGTGAGAATTTGTTTTGCATAAGCAACGGTACTTACGGTGACCCAGACTTCTAATGATAACTCAGGAGAACAGTTTGTGGGAAGGTACATTAGTCCAAGTTGTATCCTTTGGATGAAAAATGCATATTTTTTATGTGTATTATCATTTTTAGAATTCAATTTGTTTGTTTGTTTGTTTGCTGTGGGCAGCCATTAGGTCATCTGCATGGGCATAAGTAATCCCTATTTATCCAGACTGAGGTTGCTCCAACAGGTAACATAATATCTTCTACAAAAAACCGTGAGCCCACTGAACCCATTCGTAAAACAACTGGTACCAGTACTACACACCCACATGGACTGTCCTGTCCTCTGCACAGCTGAGTGTGTCAGGGTGGTGATGAAGCTGATCTGGACCTCGTCGTCTTTCTGGGTTTTCAGTCTTCTGCATTTTTCTAACCTTTCCATCTGCTGGATGTGCACAGCTTGCTCAGCAGGACGGTGCCAGCTAGCATTCACAATGATCACAAGGTCTGACGTCACTTTCCACGTGTGTGAGAGTCCTGCAGTGCATGTAACACATTTAAATTTGCTCAAAGTAATAGAAATTAAATCCCAAAAATTCACATTTAGACGCTCTGCATCTGATCAACATGCTCTCAAGCTTCTGGCTTGAGTTCTGGACGGGTAACAGGAGGAGGAGAGGTCTGGGTCTGGCAAAGCGTCTGCTAACATTTAGAGAGAAGAAAGAAAATATGCTTTTTCTATTTGTATGAAATGTAGAGCGCAGTTCAAACACACACACACACACACACACACACACACAGGCGTGTGTTAGTTTAATTTGATGTACTGTTTTCGATCACACGCCACTGGTTTCACACTTGAAGGAATGGCTGATAAGCGACACTAAAATGAAGCTCATCACTCGCTTTCACAGATGTACGAATGCCACACACTTTGGGCTGTGCATTGAAAACACACACACACACACACACACACACACACACACACACACACACACACACACACACACACACACACACAGACAGCAGAAGGTGAGCAGACGCGGCCAGCAGAAGGAATTCATCAGACTGACGTTCCGTGGACTCAGGAGCTTTTCTTTCATCTATTTCCTTTTCAGGTCTGCATCAGGGGATTTTCAAACTCTGTGTGTGTTGTCCCTTCCCTCCTTACCCCCCTGGCCTTTATCTCTTGTCTGAATGTGATGACACATCCAACGAGGCTTCGCTACAAAATAAAGAGTGAGTTTTTACTCAGACTTGCACACGGCCTGTGATTATGGGTAAGTTTGACCATTTAAATATCTCAAAGTATGAAAATGTGTTCAGTTTACAGGTTCAACCCCAAGTATTATAGTTTAGTAACAAGACAAACACCCACTATCACAGCAACACATTTCACTATTGATTGGTTTTATTAGAACTATTCATGTTTATGCCCTAAGGAGCACCTTTGTGGGTGTGTAGTAATGCTGGGTTACTTCACCATGGAGGGATCAATCCTGTCAGAAAAGCCTGAATTACATTTATATTTGTCAGTCAGACGATTGTTAACCTGCCGGATGTTTGTGTCTGATGCTGAAAATGACCCAAAAAAGGAAAAACAAAGACAAAATAAAAGAAATCTATTTGGGGGAACAGACTTTTTTGACTGGGTAATTAGTGAAGATGGTTCTGAGGACCCGAAACGACAACTCCCCACTGAATGACATTCATGGTTTTTATTGGAAGTCTGCGCCTGGAGGAAAGGCTGGAGTATTCTGGAACTTCTTTGTGCAGCTGGTTTTCCTTCGAGATGGCAGGCCTTGGTCCTGGGCAGAAGTCCGGTGTGCGATAATCCAAACAAAGAGCAAAAGCGTGGTCCGAAGGCTGGCGAGGGTCAGCAACAGAAAGACAGATGGCAGAATAATTCGATAGGGGCAGGCTGAAGGCAGGAGCCTGGAAACAGATCCAACTTTGAGGAAAGGTATCCAGGTGGGGCAGAACCAAGACATTCGTGAAATAAAACAAGGTTGTGATCAGAGCTTTGGACAGGAAAGGACATTTTTCCATCCATCCATTATCGTCTGCTTATCTGTTGTTGGGTCGCGGGGGCAGCAGCCTAGGCAGAGAGGCCCAGACTTCCCTCTCCCAGCCGCTTGGGCCAGCTCCTCCGAGGGATCCCAAGGTGTTCCCTGGCCAGATGAGACAAAGCTTTTGATAATCGGTTTGGGTTAGGGCATCATACCTGTAGTAGTTATGGTAAAATGTGTTTACTGGTTCTCATTTTATGTGATTATAATGTCCAAACCTGGACATTTTCTTTCATTTCCATGTCATATTTGTGCCGCCTACTGGTGGAATTGAATATTGCGCCTTGAGGTGAACACGCTTTGGGTAGATCAGTTGAACCCCGGCAGGATGTTTAAAAGGGTTAGATGATTTTAAAAGCATGAGACCACACGCGTGGTGATAAAAGATCAGATGTACCAGTTTTGGTCCTACAGTGTGTGCAGCAAGTCTCCAAATACTACACACTGCACACGAATGGCTTTTACTCACGGACGTTCTTCGATGGGAAATCTTGCACCATGATCGTTTTTCCTCCAGGACAATCCAACATGTTTGAAAGCCTGGATGTATGATCAGAACGGCCCCACATCCTTCTGAGTGGACCAGAGACTCCTAACACACCACACACTCTAGGATTATCTGATAAGATTAAAATGCCGTGTGCACCGAGCGTCAGACACATGCAGATGGACACTAAGGTCTAGAGCTGACTCTCACGGATAAGGACAAAACTGGACAATTTGTTCCTCAATGTTTGGTAGAAAGGCGATCAAGGTATGTTTGTGCATTTCGTACATTTTTATTTGAGTTGTAGTCTCAGTTAGCTAACCTGATATCTGCATTTTCATTATTTCATCGTAGTTTTTCATGGGTTTGATGGTGAAGAGGAGAATAAAACACTGAATCCGTCTGAACCCGGCCTGTTATTCTAGCAACGCCCTTGCCGTAAACGTCCCTCATGAACTGGACTTTTATTACAGCCTAATTAAGATGTTTTCATGGACTACCTCTGAACATGAAGAAGAGAAATAAACTATTGTTGTGTAAGTGTGGTCATTTTCCAACTGAATACTTATAATGAAGGATATATGTGAGTCTGTGGCTGGTGAGACAGGTGAATAACGTGGGTTTGACTGACAGGAGCAGGTGTGGGCTGCGGTTGTCATGGAGACGGGCGCAGGCTTATTGGATCATGACATAATCATGATATTTCTGCCAGAATAAACATGTTAAAATAAGTTAGTGACACTTAAAAAGGTTTGTTAATTAATATTTACATAAAATATGAGTTTTTAATATTTTTAATCCATTTTATTTCTGACCCCACTGAAACTAGCTGTTAGCAGGTTAGAATGAATCTGATTAGAATAAATCCCAGTTTAATCAAACTGATGTCACCCGGTGACCCATCTACAGCAGCTGAGCTGCAGATGATTCAGAGACGTTCCCTTTAGCGTGGAACAACGAGAATGTTGTAAAAACAAAGATGACGCCGTTCTTCTGCGCGTGGTTCATGAAGATCAAAGCTCATGTGGTTCTTCGTGAACCTGAAACTAAATATGAAGCGTGAGATAAATGAAAGAGACATGTCTTTGTTCTCCTCGTCCCAGAAATCCCATCTGCAAAGTCCTAAATGATCCCACACCTTCACATTTCACAGCCGTTCCTGCAACTCATCAGCACCAAAGCATAACTGGTTGCAAATATGAACGAAAAACTTAGTTTCACAACTTTTGCTGATTAATCATTTCAGTGAAACAGAAAAAGAATGCACGTTGCAACATTCTGATCCTGCCTAATAAAATATCATGGGAAGAAACCCAGCTTTGGGCCAAACCAGCACATTCTTGATGCTGCAGCTGCTGTTGCAGAGGTTTGATTTATTTGGCTTATCAGCCAAACTCCACCCAGAGCTGTGGCATGAACACGGATCTGAAATGGTGTGAAATTATTTTTATTTAGGCATGTTCCAAGAGGCAATTTTGCAAAAATACAATTCAAGAGAAAGAAAAGGAGCGAGACTGAGACAGCAAAACATTTATAGCCTTTTATCTGAGTCATGACTTCTGAGCAAGGTGCTGCTTTCTCCTGATTTTCAGGGAAACATCTTCTAAAAGCGTCTGAATGAGACCTTAAGGTGGATAATCCACTTTCTGTTTCTGAGAAAACAAGAAGAAAATAAATCTAGTGATGGATCAGTTTAAAGTGTTGCCACTAGGGAGCGTCAGGAGCAGCAGGAACTCTAAACCTCTCCTGACTCTTGTGTTCAAACCACTAAACTCCTGACTGAATATTAAATCCTTATATATTAACGTTAGCTTGATGAGGAGAGCCACTGTCGTGTCTACAGCTCCTTTGTGCGTGTTTGTAATAACTCATCTCCCATTTTATGAGTCCACCATCATATCAACCACACATCTGTTGCTTGCTAGGCTCCCTGCTGCTTTACATTGCAAATAAACCCGTGTTTACATTTGCTCCACTCTGACAATGGTCACTATGGGTTACCTTGACTAACAACACAGGTAACCAATCAGGACTCACAGCAGCAGGTGAGGATGGGGGTGGAGGGACAACCAGTTCTCTAGAATTAAAAACAAGAACTGACAGGAGGATCACAGAGAAGAAAACAGGCTGTAAACTGATTACTGATCTTAGATCAGCGTGTCACTCCCTTTCTGGTGACAAACGGAAACTGGTCCCAGGTCTGAGAGCACGTGAAGGCGCCGGTTTGGCAAATGAACTGAGAACAATTTCAGTTCTTCTGTTGGATCTGCAGGCAGCTGCTGTTCTGCCACTCACAGAAACCAGCTACGAGGATAAGGTGAGCACACTTTGGTTCCATTTACCAGCTCCATGCTGGTTTGATCTAAACTACAGACAAACAAAGGTCAAGTAAGAGTGGCTGTTGGTGGGTGACACGTGTGGAAGAGAAAGTGAAAGTACTTTTCAGAGTTTGTGAGTGGAGCTTAGACAGAACGACGGAAGAAGGTTGGTTTAAAAAAGACTTTAAAGAATTTATTCACACACACACACACACACACACACACACACACACACACACACACACACACACACACACACACACACACCACGTTTCTCTGGGTTCGTTTAACAAGGCCTGGTTACCCCAAGCAACAAGAGGGGCTTATCAGCCGCTCCCTTACTTGCCATACTGTTATCAGCCTGGCCTAGTTCACACACACACACACACACACACACACACACACACACACACACACACACACACCCCGTTTCTCTGGGTTCGTTTAACAAGGCCTGGTTACCCCAAGCAACAAGAGGGGCTTATCAGCCGCTCCCTTACTTGCCATACTGTTATCAGCCTGGCCTAGTTCACACACACACACACACACACACACACACACACACACACACACACACACACACACACACACACACACACACACACACACACACCACGCTTCTCTGGGTTCGTTTAACAAGGCCTGGTTACCCCAAGCAACAAGAGGGGCTTATCAGCCGCTCCCTTACTTGCCATACTGTTATCAGCCTGGCCTAGTTCACACACACACACACACACACACACACACACACACACACACACACACACACACAGGCTGTGTGTTATCAGTGCCCTTGGGGTCTTGGCAGCCACTTCACAGACTCAGATCCCAGCACCAGGGCCACAGAGACAGCCCTGTGTGACCAGACTGCTGATGAACAAAGCCTCTATGGTTCCTCCAACAGCAGGACACATGTGGGCTGGTAAAATGCACTGATACACTCTGTGTGTTTTACCTGTGTGAACTATTCATAGCCCTTGAACCTCTACACATTTTACACGTTACAACCACAAACTTAAAATGTTTTATATTGAGATTTTCTGTGATAGGCCAACACAACGTGGCACATCACTGGGGAGAGGAATGAATCTGATACAAGCAAAAAGAGAAAAGTGTAGCATGCATCTGTATTCTGCCCTCCTGCATTTCTAGAGCCACCTTTTGCTGCAAATACAGCAGCAAGTCTTTGTGGTGCGTCGGTACCAGCTTAGCACATAGACACTGCTAAATGGTTCAAGCTCACCCAGACCGGAGGAAGAGCGTCTGTAATCAGCAGTTTTCAAGAGGAGAGGCCAGGCACCACCGGTCCCTCCGACCACCAGCAGCAGGCAAGAAGGGTGAAGTGTCTTGCTCAAGGACACTACAACAGAATGAGCAGGGACAGAACCTGCAACCTTCCAGTTAGGGGCAGCACTTAACTCCTCTGCCCCTGTCGCCCCCTTTGATCTAAACCGTTCCACTGTAGCTCTTGCTGTGTGTTTAGGGTCATGTCTCCTTCCTGGTCTCGAGTCCTTTGCAGCCTCCAGCAGGTTTTCTTCCAGGACTGTCCTGCTTTGAGCTCCATCCATCTCCCCATCAACTCTGACCAGCTTCCCTGACCCTGCTGAAGAAAAGCATCCCACAGCATGATGCTGCCACCACCATGTTTCACAGTGGAGACGATGTGTTCAGGGTGATGAGTAGCGTTTTGCATTTAGGCCCAAATGTTCAACTCTGGTCTGACCAGAGCACCTTCTACATGATTGCTGTGTCCCCTTCATGGCTCCTGGCTAACGGGACAATGGCTTTCTTCTTGCCACTCTTCCATATTTGCCAGATTTGTGGAGCGCACAGCCTACAGTAGTCCTGTGATTCTCCCACCTGAGCTGTGGATTTCTGCAGCTCCTCCAGAGTGACCATGGATCTCTTGGAAGCTTCTCTGACCTGCGCTCTCTGTCAGTTTAGGTGAACGGCCATGTCTTGGTAGGTTTGCAGTTGTAGAGGACTTTGTCCATTTTGGATGATTGCTCCTTGAGATGTTCGAAGCTATTTTCTATAACCCAACCCTGCATTAAAATGATCTCCAACTGTATCCCTGACCTGTCTACTGAGTTCCTTGGTCTTCATGATGCTGTTTGTTCAATAATGTTCTCTAAAAACCAGCATGGCCTTCTTCATCTTCTTTGGAGCAGACAGGCTAGAGGCCAATGAGGCGTAAAGCTGCCACAGCAACTTCAGCACAGCGGACATCCAAAGTTGCAGCGTCTCTTGTGCGCCTGGATAGCTCGCAGGAAGCCCAGCAGTGCCCTCACCCGACACCAGTCCTCCAGCTCCAACAAAGTCCTCAAACAGAACACTGTCACACCTTCAGCCTCCAAGACTCAGTACAAAGCTCTCCTTATGCAGCACACCTCCTGCAGATCAAGAAGACATGACCCACCGTTTCCGGTTCCCTGCAGTCGCAGTTACCGTCCGGGTGCTTCCCAACCAAAAGATCGCTGGACCCAACCGTTACCAGGTCAAGACCACAGAGTCCCTCCTCCCATAAGTGAACTCTGTCCTGTGGGCACCCACCAGGCGCTGCAGCCCATATTAGGCCCTACCCGTAACACCCACATTCTAGGAAGCCTGCCACGACCCCATAGCCACCTGACCGATCTCAGAGGAATACACCGGCAGACCGAATGCCACCTTCATCTCTATGTCACGCCTCCACAGTGCACCCTTGGCCACAGCGTCCGCCTCTTCGTTGCCCTCCACCCCCACATGGGCAGGAACCCCAAAAAAAACGACCTCACACCCCAGAGCACCCAGTTTGTGCAGCAACCTGCAGGTCGGGCAGACTAGAGCACGTACCTGACAGTGCCACCACCGTCGCCATCGAGTCAAAGCAAATGACAGAGCACGCCAGCACATGCGCCTCCACCCAACGCAGGGCGCACAAGGCTGCCACCATCTCCTCCGTGAATACAGAACAGCGGTCTTGTATCTGACAACTGTAGCTAGCCTAGGTGAGGGACTCACTGGGTCCTTGGAGCCACCAGTAAACAGCTGCAGGTCAGAGCCCCACGCCGTCCTCAAACACCACTGTGGCCTTTACAGAACAGGTGTATTTATAATGAGACCCACAGGTGAGCTCTATTATCTAATTATAGGTGACTTCTGCAGGTGATTGATTCCACCAGATTTTATTCAGAGTGGAGTACAGGCTCCATCTTTGTCAGTCGTCGTATCCTTGGGCAAAACGCTTCACCCATCTTTCCTGCTGGTGGTTGGTGACACCTGTGTACGATGCCCCGCCCCTGTCAGACCACCAGGGCAGCTGTGGCTAAAATGTCATCACTAGTGTATGAATGGGTGAATGCAGTGTAACAAGTTGTCTGACTCAAAGAGGCGCTAAGTGCAGGCATTTATCAATGTTTCATTTTCTGAAAGAGAGTGTTGCCTTTTGCTCTTCTAAAATCAAATCCTGCACAAATTATCTTCAAAATCTTTTCTTGCATCTCAGGTCTGCCTAAAATCACTGAGAGCCAAACTAACATCAGAAGAAGTTGGAAAGTAAACGCCACCGCTGGCAGAGATGTGGGCAGCAGTTTGGCACAGGAACTCAGGAAGTGGTTCCTCCTAACTGAGCTGTGCTTCCTGTGTGATAACTGACCCAAACAAGCTTTGCCTCCATATCTCACACATGCACAAAGGCAAAGCAACACATTCTGCTGGCAAGGGATGTAAAAAGGGGCTTTTCAACCCCAGCTGATGGGTTTGAAACGTGGAAGGTGCGGGGGAGATTACAATTCTTTTGAGAATATTTGTTTCCAGAGTTAGAGATGATGCACACAAGAACCAAATAAACATATCAACCAAAAAAGGTAAATGTGAATTTAGTAAACATGGAGCTCTGAGAGGCATGAAGGAAAAAGACTTCATGTAATGAAAGTCTTGACCAGAGGATAAGAGGAAGGACAGAAAAACAGGGTGTGAGGAGAAAGTAAGAGGGAGTACCAGAGAGGAGTTTGGATCTGAACACTCCCTTCCACGGTCATGTTGTGAGGAATGTGAACGTAACGGCCCTGAATCCACGAGCATCGTGCAGAGATGAGATGTTTCAAGTTCAACAGCAGCTGCCTTCCTTCTACTCATACCACCACCCCCTCCAACCACACACACACACACACACACACACACACACACACTGCAGAGCAAAGGCTTCCTTCCTGTTGCTGGTTTAGCCCAGTTTAGAAACCTGATAAGAGCAAAAGAGTGAGATATGCAAAAGAAGACTCAAACAGCAGCTCGTTTTCTCTTTTCCTTGTAGGAATTCTTTTCAAAGGTTCTGTCTGCTCACCAGATGCTCTTCACTGTCTGCAGGTGTGATCTTACCGTCTGCTTTGCCACCAACGGCTCACATATTTCCCCTGATGCCTCATCTTTGATAAGTTCAGTCAGACCACAGGACAGTTCAGCAGCCCCCACTTCCTCATCGAGAATCGAAGCAGAGCAACACGAGTTTCCTGTGACGCCATCGTGTCTCTGGTCAATTAGTACACACATCACTCCTCCACAGCAGTTCATCGAGAAACTCTCTGCACTCAACAACACATCAGACCACTTCTACAGATGTGATGCTGTTTTCATGAGGTTGGAGACGGTTCAGGACATAAAGCCATGCTGCAGCAGCCAGAGCTCATCTTTGACTTCGCCAGTGACCATTTCAACCTATCACAGGTGAGCCAGTGATGTGCTGTAAGCATATTCTGTGTGTCTAAGGGTTGACTCTCCTAATCTAACTCTTGTTGTGTTAATTTCCTGATGATTTGTGTGTTAAAGATGGGGGCTTATTCAGACTGCCCTGCTGTAATCGTGGAGCAGGTCCCCCATCCACACCTGCACACATTTGCAGGTTTATTGTGTGAAGAGCCAGAGACAGAAGATCAACAGCACCTGCTCAAAGGTCAACACGCACACACACACACACACACACACACACACACACACACACACACACACTCCAGCTGTTCTTCACCTGTCAACACTGCATTACATGAGCTCTGCTGCTGTCTGCTGCTTCATGTTCACGTCAGATTAACCTTTAATTCAGTCAAACTGTCAGTTTTGCTCAATTTCAAACCTTTAAAGAAAGCTTTGTGATGCGCATGCGCAGTCTCAACTCGTCCTCCCACATGGACCTCCCTCAGTTCAGGAAGTGAAGCAAAACATTCCTGGCGTGCTCTAGTGATAGTTGTGAATGCATCCTATTAGGATGTGGACGCGGACAGAACGGGACACAGCACGCATGCTGTAGCTTGATCCTGACCAGAGCCGGGAGTTAAAGAAGTAAGACCTGTCTCCTCCGGGTTTAGCGAGCAGCAGAGTTAGGCTCGCTAGCTAACAGCTGGCATCAAAAGCAGCTGTTGTAGACAGCTACGGAAAAGTCACCGTAACGTTATAGTGATGATGTGTGCGAAACCTTAGTTTGTGTTCGTTAAAAGTGGTTCTGACACACTTTCTTTGTGGGGTGTTCTAGCAGTACAGGATGTTTTCCACGACAGGTAGCCGTTAGCTTGCACATGTTTTTAGCTGCTTCTCGGCCGCATCACCTCCCGTGAATTGATGCGCGCAAAACAATAGATCCCGTTTTTAATCATGTCCGAGCTTCGGTTAACGGCTAATGAGCAGGTATTAAAATGTGTGTAGCTGCTTGTTAAATGTCACTGAATGCACCTGTAACATTATTAGACGTCAGCAAGACTTTACACAGTCTGGACGTTTAGGAGCATACCAGCACGAACTTTTTAATGGGAGTTGGGGGTGAATAATTAACATCTCGCTGTTACAGTCAGTCTGTTCTCACACACACACACACACACACACACACACACACACACACACACACACACACACACACACGGGTCTGGTTGTGAGGATCAGTACTATATCTGACTAGCCTAGTGAACTAGACCAAATTCTTGCTTTGCAGAGTTTATATATTCACATATATATATATACATATATAGGATGGCTTGCCAGGCTAATATCTGACTACTCTAGTCAGCCAAAAGCAACGAGTCCCGATTTATCTCAAAGATCCATATTTACCAGAAAATGTAAATATCTCAAATTTCAGAGTAAATGACTGATTCTTAAATTTGAGTTTCAGGTTGAATAATCCTGTGAATTTGTTTCCTATTCTGATCACTAGCCAACCTTTTGGTGTATCTTTATGTAGGAATCTTACTCTAGATGCAAAATAACCAAAACCACTAAAAACAGTCAAGGCAAGGCAGCTTTATTTATATAGCACCTTTCAAACACAGAAGCAATTTAGTGTGCTTTCCAGGAGCAAGAACAGAAAACATTAAAATCAATGTGACAACATAGAACTGCAGATTTAAAAAATATAATATAAAAAATAGATGTAAGAATCAGATAAAAGGCAACGTTAAAGGCTGAGCAGGTACAGTGCAGAAGGTGCAGCAGAAGAGACATCCATTCAAAGGCTGATGAACACATGAAAGTTACTAGAGTTGGGGCACATTTGAGGTGATGAGGAAGCTGATTCCATCTGTAAGCAGCTTCACCCTGTTTGGTTCTGACCCGGTTCTACCAGCTGACTGCTTCCTGAGGATCTCAGAGCCCTGCTGGGTGAAGATACTGGAAGGAGATCTGACATGTATTTTGGCCCCATGCCATTGAGTGATTTATAAACTAGTAGAAGCACTTTGAAATGGATTCTCTGCTGTTTCCTGGACGCTAAACCAACAACAGTCATGAGTCAAGATGGGTGAGTCCATGAATGTTAGGTGTGATGTAGATCTGTCAGGCTTTTCTAATCCTAGAGTTTCACCTAGAGTCTATTTTCTATCAGAAGCTAATGCAGGAGATAGGTGGAGGAGACTATTTTCATGTTCAGGCTGGAGGGGGCATGGATTGTGTCGCCTCCAGGGAGGTAAGCATGGTGCTGGAATTTCAACCTATGGTTAAAGCCTCCATCCTATCTTTCTTATTTCCAAAGATGATAACTTCTCATCTTTCTTTGTTAATAGGTGGAATATGGAACATTTTAATAAAAAGCTATATTACCTCCACGGGGCGTTTAGAGGTGTGCAGAATGAATGTACAGTTTTTTCTTTAAATGCTATGTTTAAAAAAAAATTTAATTTATTTTGACGGGCACGACACTGGGTTTATGTTTACATCTACCACCATTGTGGTAAAAAGTCCACTCGGCAAGGCGAGGCTGGGACTGTGTAAAATGGAGGACTCTACAAGTCAACCAGCTGATTCTGAGCCCAGAAGATGTTCTAACGGTAAATAGTATAAAGCATAATTTTAAGGTGTAAAAGTTGCGGAATGTTGCTTTAACTGAAGGAAGTTTGACTGCATCCAGTCATTAACTTGCTCCAAACACTGTCAGTGAGTCTTGGGGACCACAGTCACTAGGTGATAGAGCTAGGTAGATCTGGGTGTCATCTGCATAACTACAGTATGATAGATAATGTTATTGTGTATGACCTGACCCAGGGGGAACATGTAGAGATTGAAGAGCAGTGGTCCAAGAATAGAACCTTGGGGGACCCCACATGTCATGGTGATCTGCTTTGATTTGTGATCACCAATAGAAACAAGATAACCCCTGACTGTGCCTGATGGCCCCACCCAGTTTATGAGCCTATCAAGAAGGATGTTGTGGTCCACAGTATCAAAAGCTGTCATTACAAATTATGTTTTGATATGTTTTAGGAAGTCCTGTCTCTTCTGTTTCATGGGCACAAATAACAGGAAATGGTTTTTGTGTAGTGGTCTGGTTTTTAGACCACCTTGGGCGATGGCGGCAGAGGAGTTAAGTGGCCGCCTTGCAATCGGAAGGTCGCAGGTTCGCGTCCCGCTCAGTCTGTCGCTGTCGTTGTGTCCTTGGGCAAGACACTTAACCTGCCTTGTCTGCTGGTAGTGGTTGGAGGGACTAATGGCGCCTGTGTATGGCAGGCCCCGCCTCTGTCAGTGTGCCCCAGGGCAGCTGTAGCTATGATGTAGCTCATCCCCACCAGCGTGTGAATTGGTGGATGACTGATTGTGTTGTGAAGCGCCTTGGGGGGTTGTAGAACCCTAAGAAGGCGCTATACAAATACAGACCATTTACCACTGTGGACTTATTTCTGTCCATCAGCCTCGAGAATCACAATGATGAGGAAAGTATCTTTACACGATGTTAGATCTGAGAGGTTTGAGGTACTTGAGTGACTTGCAGTGTTTTTCTTGGTCTTTATCCTCCTTTCTGAACGTCATCCTCCCTCTTCTTTGTAGTGGAGCCATGTGAGAACGGAGAGGAAGAGACCATGGAGACGCTCGTTGCTGCTGACTCACTTCTGACAATGGACTGTGTTGACACCCTCTCCCTGGAGCAGCACTACTGTAAGCTCACACACGACCATATGTGAAGAACCCTCCAGCTTCCTGATGCAGGAGCTGTCTGACTGTGACGTGTTATTTTTAGACATGATGCTGTCTGTGCTGTTCTCTTTCATTAAATCTGTTTATGTCCCCCTACAGCCCAGACCTTCTTACCATCACTGGGCGACGTCATCACCACTCCTGTTGCCCAGGTAACCGTGTCGGCCGAGGGGGTTGTGGGAGCTGTTGACCAGTCCCCGTGGCACCCGTTGCACAAGGAGAGGCCTGCGGCACAGCTGCAGACCAAAAGGAGAAGTGAGCAGCTTCCTTGGAAATGAGCTGTTGGTTTATGGAGGTGATGAAATAACTGATTTCTTTTTGTTTGTCTGTTTAGATAAAAAACCTCGACATCGGAGGGCAGAGTCTCCAACACCAGACATCAAAGTAAAGAAGGACAAATACAACAAAGGTATTCTCAAACTGAGCCAAACGTTGTCTCAGGAACCTCGTGGCATGATTTAATGCTTTATATCTTTTTTAAATCAGATTAATACATAAAGGCTGAGCGACCAGTCTAGCTCGTGACTCTTCCTGCTTCTAGTTTTGTCCTCAGCAGCTGAAACCCAGTTTACGGACCATTTTCTCCTCTCATTTAAAGCCACCCTTTCTCTATCTGCACTCAATCCACCACGTCTCATCTCATTTCGGAACATCAAATCCATTGATATGGATGTTCTCCGCACCAAAATTGACAGTATGCCAGTCCAAGATCACCTCTCCAGCCCCGATGAACTTATTTCTGCCTACAACAACATCCTTAATGGCATCCTGGACTCTCTTGCTCCTGTGAAAACAAGGCTCGTTTCCTTCACCTCAAGTGCTCCGTGGTATACCTCTGGGCTGCGTGCATTAAAATCTAAAAATCGTAAACTTGAGCGTCTCTATAAAAGAACTGGACTCACCATACATAAAGAACTGTACTTAACTCATCTATTGCAATACAAAGCCTCCATAGTAACTGCTAAAACTGAGTATTTTTCAGGACTAATTACATCAAATGCTGGTAGCACTAGAACATTATTTTCACTGTTGAATAAGCTTGTCCAACCACCAAATTCCTTACCATCTCACATGTATTCTGCCGACACCTGTCAATCTCTGTTGCTGTTTTTTAATGAAAAAATTTCTAATATTCATAAACAACTATCCCCTGGTCCTCCACTTCTTCTCCAGTCATCATCTTTTCCACACTGTCAACCTTTTTCCAGTTTCCAGCTACCGTCAGCCTCTGAAATCTTTGACTTGATCAGTAAGTCTAAACCTACCACCTGTCTTCTTGATCCACTACCCACCACTTTAGTTAAAACTTGTCTGCCTTCTCTCACTCCCATCATATCTGCCATCATTAACTCCTCTCTCACTTCTGGTGTAGTTCCGTGTCAACTTAAAACTGCTGCAGTAACTCCCATACTGAAAAAACCAGGTTCTGATCCCAACAATTTCAATAACTTACGTCCCATTTCTAACTTACCATTTATTTCAAAAATTCTGGAGAAAGTTGTCGCCGCTCAACTTCGCTCCCATCTGTCACTTAACAATCTGTACGAACCCTTTCAGTCCGGTTTCCGTCCTGGTCACAGTACTGAAACTGCACTTGTAAAAATCACCAATGACCTTCTTACTGCAGCTGATTCTGGTTTACTCTCCATCCTCATTCTCCTTGATCTGAGCTCAGCCTTTGATACCATCTCACATTCTATTCTTCTTGACAGGCTCTCATCCATCAACATTTCCAATAACGTGCTCAGTTGGTTCCAGTCTTATCTCTCTGATCGTACTCAGTTCATACAACTCAAATCCTTCAGATCTGACCTATCCCCAGTTACTAGAGGAGTGCCCCAGGGCTCTGTCCTGGGGCCCCTTCTCTTCATCATTTACCTTTTACCGCTAGGTCACATTTTCCGGAAATTTAACATCCAGTTTCACTGCTTTGCGGATGACACCCAGCTCTATTTGTCTTCCAAACCTAAATCCTCACTCCCTCCCTCCTCCCTTTCCTCCTGTTTAACTGAAATTAAATCATGGTTCTCCACTAACTTTCTCAAATTAAACAGTGACAAAACTGAAATCTTACTCGTTGGAACAAACTCTACTTTATCCAAAGCTGACAGTTTTTCTCTTATTATCGATGCTTCTACTACCTCTCCCTCCCCTCAGGTTAAGAGTCTGGGTGTCATCCTCGACAGCACCCTCTCATTTAAATCTCATATCAATAACATCACTCGGTCAGCCTATTTTCATCTTCGTAATATTAATCGCCTTCGACCCTCTCTCTCTCCCCATTCTGCTTCTATTCTCATCCATAGTTTAGTCATTTCCCGAATCGATTACTGTAACTCACTCCTTGTTGGCCTACCTCAAAAAACTCTCCACAAGCTTCAGTTACTTCAGAACTCTGCCGCACGGGTCATCACCAACACTCCCCTATCTCATCACATCAGTCCGGTCCTTCAGCAACTTCATTGGCTCCCAGTTAAACAACGAATCGAGTTCAAAGTTCTACTTCTCACTTTCAAAGCCATTCACAATCTTTCTCCCCCATATCTATCTGATCTCATTCACATTGTTTCTCCAGTCCGCTCCCTAAGATCCTCATCCTCTGTCCACCTTACCGTTCCATCTTTTCGTCTTACCTCCATGGGCCTCAGATCCTTCAGTTGCTCTGCTCCCCGCCTCTGGAATTCTTTGCCACAAGCTATCCGGAACTCTGACTCCCTTCCCATTTTCAAATCTAAACTAAAAACTCACCTCTTCCAGACTGCATACAGTTTATGAGACAGTTCTATTTTGTTTTTATTGACTTTGTTCTGTATTAATTGTGTCCTTTTGAGTGTTTTGCTTTAGCTTGCTTTTTTAACCTTTTGTTGTTTTTTGTTGTACAGTGACCTTGAGTTCCCTGAAAGGCGCTTCAAATAAAATTTATTATTATTATTATTATTAAATGTTGCTTAATCAGATTTATATGAAGTGAATGACTCACTCATTCAATAATAATCTACTCTTTTACTGTGGCTGTCTTCATCCTGTGTTCAGGTCAGAGTCCATCTGTAGAGCACCGTTGGCACATCTCCACATGATGAGTAATACAGCTAGCTACTGCTGTTACAGCTAGGACTGAAATGCTTCTTGAATCGTTTGATTAGAAAATAATATTTGAAGCTAAATTGTTAGATTTGATGCTTTGTTAAAAACCAAGTGACTCTGCTCAGATCTTTTATCAACCATAAGAGGAGCAAAAACACAGCAATAAAACCTAATTAGTTCACCACAACAGTACAATGGCCGTCGTCTCTTTGGTCACGATAAGTCTCTATAATTAGACTCGCAGAGTCAGCATCCTGAATCCTCCAGAGTAGAGACAGAAACACGTAAAACTCAGATCCGAGTTAAAGTAGGAGCTCTCAGCTCTACCTATCTGTCTAAACTCATAACCATCAAACCACATCTAGTCATTTATGTCAGAAAGGAGTTATTTACACAAAAATACAGACTAGAATCTTGTCAAAGGATCTAACTGTTGTACGCAGGATTTCAGGTAATTCTGTCACTCAGCTTTGCATACCTGAGACTTTATAACCTCGTAGCACAGAATAAAAGAGCCTGTCTCATTCCTGGACCACAGTATGCAAGATCTGATGAGTGAGAATTTTTTAAAATTAAAGACAAAAGTTCTGAAAAGGATTTCTCATGAATAAATCAGTAATCAGCAGAGCAGGAAGAGCTCAGCGTTGAACAGAAACAATCTGGGAACAGCTGTAACAGTAAATGTATATACAAGTAGTTGATTGGTCAACCAAGTATTTAATAAAATAAAATATTAGGTAGCTGTAGCCCTAGGTGCACGTTACACGTGTGAACTCTTGAAGCCATGAATGTTCATACCACCACCATCAGTCGTTTTCAACCTGAGAAAGAGACTGAGGCTTCTACTCTTAAGCAGTGATGAAGTCGCGTTTAAGGGCCTTGTGACTTGGCTTGCGGAGCATGCTGCTGACCTGCACTTTGACTCAGAGTTGTGAGGCAGAGCACGGCCGTGGGACAGAAAGGAGCACGAGGACAGGTGCACACTGACCAACAGCTGGATCAGTAATCAGAGCTGTCTCCATATCAGCAGGAGGGAGAGGAGAGAGGAGTCCATGGGACTGAATGAGAAACACACCTGTATGCAGATGTTAAATAAACAGGCTTGTTGCATTCAGCATGTCCAGAGAGTCCACACACACACACCATGCATTGTTCAGTTTGCTTTTACAGATTTTCCTCAGTCAGGAAAGCAGCCCAAGATCATCTACGTCTAATTCTATCATCAATCAAACATCAAAAAATGAAAAAGTGATTGTTTTTTTAATTGGAAACAAGACTGAAAAAAGGAGCTGCTAGCGTAGGCAGGAAGGTTTATCTTTGTCTCCAGCAGATAGAAGTTTATGACGATGAGTAATAATCCAGTCTAGTGGGTTTTTATAGGACATCTGGAGGGACACACACAGATCCGTGGTTTATTGAGCATTAAAGTTCAATAAAGATGTTATTTTCTATTCTAATCCACAAACGTAAAGAATTAAAAACACAATCGAGGTCTGATTAGTGTGATCGAGGCACAGTTGACTGGACCTGCACGCCTGTCCATGCTAACCTGACCCATGAAATATTATTCAGCCTGTTTTTTTTCAATTTGGTATTTTTTATCCATGACTAAAATAGAAAATATGAACAAGACTTATTATTATTATTATTAATAATAATAAAGAACAGACGATGATTCCACATGTTCAATATGGAAAAGGACAGAAGAAAAGACTGGGACACCCCCTAGCTAACACACGTGGCCAAATAATTAAACATGCTTAAAACAAAACTGAAAGCAATGCCTAATGTGGCCTGTACACTTAGAAAAGCTTTAAGACGTTTTGGTTATCAAATTTGTCCCGTAATCTGACTGTATGTAACAAGCTAACATTAGCATCAGCTACACACTAACTCTGACATTAGCTATACATCATTTAAGTTTCAGGGTGCAAACGTAAGAAGTGACGGTTAAAATGGGACATTGGACTTGATTATGTTTGGGACTGCAGGACCTGGTGACTTGACTCGGCCTGAACCTATAGCTGCTTCCACATCTGGGTCAGTACATGCCGGGCTGGGTATCTTTATTTGGTTTCACATCTGGGTCATATGTGCGTTTTCCATTCTGAGGTGACTCTTTTTTTCAGACGTCTTCCTCGGCGGTCCGGCTCGGACCGAGTTGACACTACAGACTGATTGGCTGGCTGAAATTCACGCCTACCGTCTCAGATTGGCGGGTAGAATCAGCCAGCGGGGGCTTCCCGCATGTGTGATTCATTATCATTCTGATGCTGTGGAGTAAACATCTCTGTCTGCAGCATGGAGCTTCTGCTCCAGCACGACGGCAGACTGCTCAGTGGGAAGAGAGCAGCTAAAGGTGGCCGTGAGCGCCGCAGCTGCTGCAGCGGAGGACAGAGTGTTATAAGGACACTTACAGCAGTATCAGTGAGAGAACATGGAGTAAATTAATGTGGGTCAGAGTCTCCAAAAGCAGCACAGCTCACACCCCCCTGTGTTTAACTTATTAAACACCACAGATGTTTCTGCGCGTCTTTTGCGCCGCCCACGTTCTCAGGGATTTCCGCATTCCTGAGAAGTCCGTGTGAACAAAAACCGCCCATATGAGCCCGAACCGATGCCACCCAGCCCTGACTGTACTGACCCAGATGTGGCAGTGGCTTAAGTGACTTGGACTTGACTCGAACACTAAGAGATGGTGACTTGATACAACACGACTCTTGAGATATTAAGAGTAGACTAAAAGAGTAATGATAAATAAATAACATGCTTTATGGAATATTTACCTCTGGGTTAAGATTAATTACACAAAACAGTGCTGTTAAACACACACACACTCACTAATAATGTGAAGCAATTGTACATTTTATGAAATTGTCATGACTAACAAATATAAACAAAGAAGCATCAAAATGTGTTTACAAGTGCCAAGAGGAAGTACAGAGATGGAAAAAATGGAACCGTCTCTTTTTGCTTCAGTTCTTGAGATGAATTTAAATGTCAGACTCGTGTTGAGAAGCTTGTCACAGAAATCCAACCAGGAGAAAATCGACTCTCCCTGATCTAAACATATGATCCCTGTTGTTACATCACTTTGTTCTCAAACTGGTTTATTGTCAAAGAAATATGTCCATGAGAGCAGAAACAAATTCCTTTTGGTTGGAAAAGACACGTTGTACTCCGTCTGACCACACACACACACACACACACACACACCAGAAACAGCTTATAAACCAGGAACAGGCTGTGGGCTGGGTTCTGACTGGACTGCTGCTAATTGCATCCACCAGGTCCTCACAAATATGTAACTGTTTGCCTCTTGTGGTTGTTTGTTTTGTCCTCAGGAGGAAACACTCTCTACCTGTGGCAGTTCCTGATGGAGTTGCTGCAGGACAGACAGGTCTGTCCCCGTTACATCAAATGGACCGATCCACAAGCTGGGATCTTCAAGCTGGTTAACTCAAAGGCAGTGGCTAGACTCTGGGGCAAACACAAGAACAAACCAGATATGAATTATGAGACGATGGGGAGAGCTCTCAGGTATGGCTTCCTAGAGCTCTGGTGAGGTGGCAGGAACGGCTGACTCGCTCATTCTCTTTGGTGGATGACTGCTTACTGACAAATAGCGCCACGGCTGATCATTTGTTGTATAAAGTCATGTGTATTTAGTGTTTATTAGTAAAATCACTCATGAACCACTGAGCAGACTTGGATGAGATTAACCTTCAGCTCCATGAGTATTGAAAAATGCTCTTCACCACTGACGTTCTGAGCTAATCTAAAGTTGTACTTGTGTGTATTCAGGTACTACTATCAGAGGGGCATCCTGAACAAGGTTGAAGGCCAGCGCCTCGTTTACCAGTTCACTTCTCTTCCCAAAGACATGATCTATATCACAGACGGAGATGGGATCAAGGAGGAAGAAGATGACAGTCATGACAACAGTGAAAGTGATGAAGGTGTCAGTGAAGATTCGGATAGTACTGTATCTAGTGGCCAGTCTGAGGAGGAGGAGGATCTCCAACCACCACCAAAGAAATTTATCTCTAACCGAGTCACGCCCGCACAGCGGACCAGGGCCACTCCACGGCCTTCAGTTCAGCGAGACACCGTCCTGCGACCTCCCAGCACCAGTTTGATCCAGGAGAAACACCTGCCCATCGTGTCTGCTGAGATGCTGCGGACTCTCCAGAACCTGCACAAGGTCCAGTCTCTGCAGCCCGCCGGTCAGGCATCCGTCTTCAAAACGGCGCAGCTGCTGGGGAGTCTGTGTGAGCGTCAGGCTGCGTCACAGCTGGCTGTAGAGGTGAAAGTTGAGCCGGAGACACCTGAGGAGAAGTCGCATGCTGGACTGACCACTCCAAAGCTGGTGCCTCCAACAAGTGCTGACCCATAAAAACACACAGATCTCCACTGACTCAGGAACAGTCACTCTGCTGCAGTAATGTCCGATCGCCCGGCCCCGTGCTTCTTCTACGCTGAGAAGAAGCGTTGATCCAGAACGTTTTATTTTGAAGCATCCTAAATTAGAAAGAGACTGGATGAGTGCCTCAGTGGTGTATTTGTTTAGAGAATATTGGCAGGAACCAAAGTCTCACTGCAGTTTAACTTAAAGTAAACCCAGAAAAAGAAATTCATCCTTTAATCTAATCTTTCTGATCTACCCCAGACACCAAAGACACACATGCACTGGAACCTGAAGCCTCTGCTCCTTCTGCAGACGCTCGCTCGCTCTGCCTGCACTGCCTCTCACGGAGCCTGATTTTAGTTTGAAATGACAACACTGTACTCCTCTTTGCCTTTTCTACTTTATTTTATTTTCAATCACATGCTGAGTCATTCCTTTGCCTTAAAAGCACCTTTGCACTAATATTTACTTCTGCTGTACTTTTCTTCTTGAAGTGCCTCCAAAGCTCAGGCCTGTCTGTTTCCTTGGTGATGATCTGAGGGGTTTGAGGGAAAACATTCCACGTTATATTGTTGTTTTTTTAATGAACTACTCGGTCATGTTTGTATTGTGATATGTTGAAAACAAGGGATCATGTTTGTTAGATGATTACTGCTGTTTAATGGTTTTGTATCTATGCCATGGGCCTTTTGTGTTGACAATCACCACTAGAAGTGGGTTTTTTGGACATTTTACCTCTTAGAATCGTTGCATTGTAACTATTCTTTCTGCTATGCATACAGCCTGTTTAGATGTTGCACACATATGTAAGTCCCATACGACACGCTAAAGCCTTGATATCTCCAGACGTGTGTTATATGTGTAGTAATACTTGTGCTCTGTTGCCATTTTGCCCCTCAGGTGTGTTTGACTTCTTGTGCTGCAAAGACTGAACTCAATCCAAGGAGTGAAAGGGCTGGTTCTTAATAACGAAGTCATTAGTTCTGTGTTTACTCTTAATTTAGCTTCACAGAGCCAGTTTTCACCTCGCTCCACATGAGAACTGCTCTCTGCAGGAATGAGGCTGGCGTTCATCAGATTAGAAGATGCTTCTCGGTGATGGTGCCTTTGCCCGTATGCAAAACTGCTTTCCCTTTATGAAATTATTTATCTGAAATCCTGCAGTCATGGTGTCCCTCAATGCTGTTTTGATGTTTGGGACAAGCTTGCAGCAGGACGTGAGTTGAACATTTAGTTGTGCTTATGTTTTATTTGGATATTTGCTTGTGCACAGTTCAGAGGTTTTTGAAATAAAATCTTATTTTTCCGTGTGAACTTTTCTCCCCGCTCACTTTCTGTGATGTAGTTTAGCAGCAGTAGTAAACAGCTACTACTGTACTTTGTGAATATCAGATTATATGTGAAGTATGAAGAAGCTGAAATGTACTAAACTACATTAGGTTCACCTGTTCTTGTGCTTATATAATCAGCCAATCACATGGCTGCAGCTCAATGCATGTAGTCATGGAGATGTGGTGAAGGTGGTTCAAACCGAGCGTCAGAGGATGTCAGTGACTGAACATGGTGCTAGCACCAAACAGGCCGAGTGTTTCAGAAACTGATGATCTACTGGAATTTTCACCCTCAACCATCATTAGGGTTTGCAGAGAATGGTCAGACTGGTTTTAGAGGAAAGAAAGTGGCTCAAATAACCACTGGTTCCCACCAAGCTCTACAGAACAGCATCTCTGGTCCACAGCAGCTGCTCCAGATGGACTCCAGCAGCAGAAGACCACACCAAGTCTCTCCTGTCAGCTAAGAACAGGAAACGGGCTCCAGTTCACACAGGTTCACCAGAACTGGACCAGAAGAGACTGGAAAACCTTTCCTCAGATGGTCAGGTCAGAATTTGTCACCAACATGAAAGCATGAATTCATCCTGCCTTGTATCAAAGCTTCAGGCTGCTTGTGGCGGTGGGAGGGGGTATTCTGGTCCAACTTTGAACCTCATAGTCCCACCTGAGCCTGGTTTCAACACCACCTGAGTATTGTTGCTGACCATGTCCATCCCTTCATGACCACATGGACCCATCTTCTGATTCTTCCAGCAGGATCATGCACCACAACACAAAGCTCAGATCATCTCTAACTGGTTTCTAGAACACGACCACGAGTTCGCTGGACTCCAAAAACCTCCACAGCCACCAGATCTCGGTCCAGTCCAGAACCTTTGGGCTGTGGTGGAATCTGGGAGGGTCTCATCATGGATGAGCTGATGATGTCATGTTAATATGGACCCAAACCTCTGAAGACTGTTTCCAACCTTGTTGAACTGATGACATGACAAATATGGTGGTTCTGAAGAAAAAAGGAGGTACCACTTGGGGCATACCTCATAAAGGGTCTCATGTCTTTGTATATCTGAAATACTACCACAAGAAAAAAATGTATCATATAGCTACCAAATAATCTGCTGATTGATTTAATTGCATCAGCATACAGCAAGTCATTGTAAACAATAAATAAACAAAATACACGGCTATATTTTTAGTGTCAATGCTTTGATTCACACAATTACCTTGCTGCTCTATGTTTAAATATTGTCTAACACGTTCAAATGGATTAGTTATTTGAGGCTTATAAATCATCATGGATGGTGTGTGTGTGTGTGATTGTTGTGACACCATTAGTGTCATGTAGCCTTTAATAAACATATTTGAACGCTTTTCCAGCAATGTTGTCATTCTCGAATTAAAATTAAAAACAAAAAACGTGATTTTAGACTTTACTCAGTGAGCTGTGCGGGCACCAGGTTGTAATGAGTCCTCCAGGCCGCTAGGAGGAGGAGGAGGAGCGCTCGCGAGCCGAATGTAACCGGATGTTGACGAACCTTCTGCGGTGTTCAAGCTCTGACATGCACCGCTATCACGTTTCCAGCACTCTTTACTTCTAGAACTTTCTTGTCAATCCAGAAACACAGTCCACCTCTGCGGCAAACTCATGGCAGCCGAACGGCAAGTTACATTTAATCTAAAACGCGGTTTCTGTTTTATTTACATGAATTATTTCACCATTCAGCACGCTAACGCTAGGTCTCTCTTTCGGTTTTAGCAGCTTTCCTGACTCCTTCATTGACGAAGATCCACAGAAAGCTCTGGAGGTAAACATTAGCACGCCATGGAAACTGGTTCTCCCCTTCTCCACAGTTCTCCAACTAAAAGTGTCATTATACGCGCTTCTGGATGCGTTAATGCGTTTCGGGTTAGCATTCATTTAAGTGAGCTGATCTTCCTGTTAGCATCACTTTGAAATATCAACAAAACGTTGTCACAGATTTAATAAACACCTTTCATCGAAGCAGTTATGTTGGATTTCTCTTCATTCTGAATGTAACATTTGTTGAAACGTAGCGTCGTTTCCTACGAGAAGGAAACTGAAACTTAGTAGAATGCTAGTTTTGTTTTGTAGCACGTGAGTTATTCTACAGTAGTGGAAACTGAGTTAACGTACATTGATGTGTAGCTCTGTCTGTCTACTGTAGACCTGATTTTATAACGTGAATGACATCTGAGGGGTTATGGTGTTGGAATCGTTTTTCAAAGGTTTATTTGTCACATGCTGATTTACACGTATACATCCTGCAGTGAAATGTAACTGAGCCGCAACATTCAACACAAGAAGTAAAAGCAAAACTTTAAACTAAAGGGATATGCATGAAAATATAAACGTTAAAATGAAAGTAAAATGCAAAATAAGCCACCTAACATCTATTTTCTTCCTTACAGGAACTTAATGAGGCTCTGAAGGAAGATTCTGACAAAGCTGAGTGGTTCTGTCAGCGAGCCTATGCCCACATCCTCCTAAAAAATTACAGCAGTAAGTTCTCACCGTACGATTTAAATCAGATGTGAGCTGAACACGTACCACCAGGATTTAATCATGCAGATCCATGATTGGTTCACTAGAGAAAAGAGGTTGCATCAGTAGTTTTGTACGTAATGCCAACATGACAGATTGTTTTGTCTTCCCTCCTCAGGTGCTGCTGACGATTCCAAGAAAGCTCATCAGCTAAATCCTGGCCTGCCTTTAGCGTTCATGCGAACAGGGTATGTACTAAATGTGTATTTGCTTATTCTGATTTTTAGATTTGTTTTGTAAATTGCTCTAAATTACAAAAATGCTTTATCTTTTATTTTGGAAAAAAAAGACCCATATACACAAACACTCATATTTCTAGCTAGAGAGATGAACAGATTGATTGATTGAAATGTTTATTCCAACACAAGACATCATTAAAAAAACTAAACACAGTAAAAAAAAAAAAGAAAGATATATATATATATATATATATATATACACACACAAATAAAGTCTATTTTAGTCTGTTTTTTGTAAAAAAAAAAAACAAAAAAAAAAAACATAACAACACTAAAACAGACTTTGGAAAACTCTTCAAAAGCATCATCTCACATAGTTTTTTTACACTGATTCTCAGTTTTCAGACCTTTATTGTTGTAAAAGGATGTTGATTCATCTCTAGACTTTAAACGTTTTCTCTTCAGACATAAAACTTCGATTTACTTTGTCCTAGTCATTTTCAGAGGAGTAGCTTTTTAAGTCTTCCAACACAGAATTTTAAAATGTTCTACCTTATGAAATCCTCCTAAACATAACAGACTAAAGGTCGACTGATATTGTTTTTTCTGTTGCTGATATGTAGGAGACGTGGTCAGCCGATGGCCAATATGTACTGCCGATTTTTTAATGGACCAATTTTCATGGCTGATATCTAAATGTTTTCCACCTTGTTTTCATGCTAAAATGTCACCAATAACATCAGTTGATGCACAAAAGTTCTGAAGCTGAATCAGTTTTTGAACTCTAAATTAACCTAACTGTTAAATCTTAACTTTGTGCACTGTCCTGTTATTGTTAAGGTCTGTAGAAAACTCCTTTCATGTCTGGATTATCTCCAGCTAGCGGACCTAAATTTCCTGGTTCTTTACTTCCAGGGGAGGAAGACTGGTAACACTCTGTTCCTGATACACTTCCAAAAATGACCATTATTCAGTAGGTTGGTTTTAAATTGGTTTATATAGAAAAAGCATAGAAAATGGTACAAACAAGACAATGTGACCCTCTGAAGCCACATCTCATGGTCATCAGTCAAAAGGGCCCCGAATCCTTCGAGACATTAGTTTTTATCCTTAGCTTGGTCCTCCCCAGTGTTAACGTCAGACACCTAAATAAAGTTACTTTAGAGTATTTATTACACAGATGTTATTAGTGAACGTAAAAATACATTTAAATTAAATTCTGCAGCAGCACCAGGCTGCCCGAGGATGTGCCTGACTTTAAATCGGCTTTACTAAGGATGAATATTGGCAGATGCCGATGTACCCGATATATCGGTCTACCCCTATAACAGACAATCTAAAAAGGCTCATTGGTTCCGTTTCTTTTGCTGCATCTAAAGACGTGTTTTTCAGGCATTAAATAATATTTTATGTCATCACCAAAGTGATAGGAGCTATTTGCGTAAACCTTGTCGTACAGCAGATGATAAAAAACTAAATGTTGCATGTCCTTGTTTTAGTCCTACTTCCCAAACATTACTTTTTAGACACTTTTCATCTGCTGTAGATGGTTGTTTTTTGCTTTGGCACATCATATGTTTACCACTTACCTTACTTTCCCGGCATGTTTAACACATTTTATGCATCTGTCTGCTTTTTGAGAATGACTTTGTTCTATCATATCCCTGCCAACCTGGGGTTTGGTCATTTTTCTTCTCTTTTTTAATAACAAGGTTGTTGTGTGTTTCTGCAACCAGCTGCTTCTAAAAGATGAAAGTCTCCCTGTGTGTAAACTCAGCACTAGTTAATACTCTGAGAGACTGAACTGGTAAAAATGCAGACAAATATTTGAAAGACCTTTAGAGAGGCTGTAGATCTGCTCAGCACACCTTTGGGAAAGATTGTTGCTCATGAAGCTAAATATAAACTTGATAAAGATTTTTCTAGTTTCTATTAGCTTGTCTTTAATGGAAAGAATGTCCACAACACCCTGTGTTACCAGGAAGTTATTTCTGAGTCTGCTAAACGTTTGTCATGAAAACCTGAAACATTTTATTTCATGTGACTAAAAAACTGAACCTATGAACATTTTATAAATAGAAATCTGATCTCAAACTTCCAACCCTTTAGTTTTCTACGATTGCCTGACTCATCCATGTTTGACGTGTTTTTCTCGTCCACATACAGAATAGCAGAGTACCACCTGAAAAACTACGAGTCAGCACACGCAGCCTTTACACAGGGACACCAGCTGGATGGTGAGTGAAGCTCACGTTGGCCTCTGGCTTTATAATCCTGCTCCTAACCAACATCTGTTCCCAGCGGTGTGCTGCCTGCTTTGTTTTCATCATAGAACAGACTGATCTTGTGTACTTGAGGGATTTTATGTCAAAAAAATTACATTTGCTCAGTTGTAGCAGTTTCCTTAAAGGCATGGCTGAGTTCTTAAACACGCTGTATTTCAGGTTGAAGTTGCACTATTGTTATGTGTTACTGTAATATTAACACATGTTAGTGGGAATGTAGAACAGCTCCAGGTCTTATAACGAGTTAGGATTCCCCTATTAGAAATGTTAAGGACCATAGAGATCCCTGCTGTCCTGCAGCATCTTTTCACTCTTCTCCTTTTTACAATCTGTGAATCTTCTCCCAGTCAGATGGGAAATTTCACGAGATCAAACGTGAAGTCAAAGTAATCAAACATGGAGGAGGAGGAGCGTGCTGATTGGCTACACGTCACATTCAACAGGCAGCATGCTCATTTGTCATCGAAAATCAGACCAAGACCGTCCGACACGTTTAAAAGCCTGGATTTAAGACCAGAGCGGTCCCGACGTTCAGAGCCTACCAGAGCGCTGTTGACACGTTCAGGATTATCTGATAAGATTCTCTTTAAAGCTGTTACTGTAATTATGCTGCAATGGCGAGTCTGCACAACAAGCTAGCTTTAAACACAAGCACGGTCACAGAACTCTCACTCCTCCCATTGGCTATCATCCCTAGGCCACGCCCCCCTGATATGACAGGGTGGATGTTTAAGTACCATTTCTTATTCATGGATCATGTGTTCTGAGGCTAAACTGTGACTGAGTCCAGAAACCCCACACATACGGGGCAGCAGCAGCTCAGGAGGCAGAGCAGGTTGTCCAGTGATCAGAGGGTTGCAGGATCGATCCCAGCTCCCTGCAGGGAATTCTGCTTTTGTGTCCTTGGGCAAGACACTTCACCCTTCTTGCCTGCTGGTGGTGGTCGGAGGGACTGCCTCAGTCAGTGTGCTCCAGGGCAGCTGTGGCTACGTTGTAGCTCATCACCGTGAATGTGCTTTTATAGTAGAATTTATTTTCATTATTACCTGTTTTAGTTTCATTTTATTGTAGGGTGGCCTTGAGTGTGATGATAATAAAATGCATTCATCTTCAGTGGCATAGTGGTATGAGGGTCTGCCCTGAGACTGGGAGGTTGTGGGTTCAATTCCACAGTCAGGTCATCCCCACGGAGATGGGTCAAATGTGGAGATGTAATTTCACCAGTGTGTGATGATGACTAATGGGACTTTATTATTATTATTATTATTATCTTTATTATTATTATTATCTTTATTATTATTATTATTATTATTATTATTATATTTTTTATTATTATCATTATTATTATTATCATTATTATTTTCTTTATTATTATCATTATTATTATTATTATCTTTATTATTATTATTATCATTATTATTATTATTATTATTATCATTATTATTATTATTATCTTTATCATTATTATCATTATTATTATTATTATCATTATTATTATTATTATCATTATTATTATTATCATTATTATTATTATTATCATTATTATTATTATTATTATTATATATAATATATATATTCACTGCGCCTGACCTGCTCTCATTAGGGTTTGATGCACGGCGAAGGTCAAGATGAAAGCGAGTTGGTGTTGTAATGGCCGCTCACACAGCAGCCGTACGCGTGGGGGTGGGGGGGGGTTACAGAAGGTTGATGTAAAGCCACGTCTGTAATCTAAGGAACATCTCCCACATGTGGGGTTTCATCGACGCTTAGCTACTTTTACAAGTGTTTCTAAAACAATTTGAATGTTCTCTTGAACGTTTGCTTATCCTGACACGTTACTGATCCAGTCCCATGCTTTTACTGATGTGTTGTAGATTAAATATACCTGCCTAGTTAAAACAGGAGAGGAAAACCACCTGAGCATCTTTTTTCTTTTTGCAGTTTCTGACAAATCATTTGAAGTGTGGATCAAGCGGTGTGAGGAGATGATGGGGAGTAAGTAGCTCACTTGTTTCTATCTGCATTAGTCTTTGAGTTGGCCCACATTTCATTTGAATTTCTTGGTTTCATGTTCGATGAGAAACGCTCCTTTGCTGTTCGGGCGAACAGAACGAGATGGAAAACTCTCAGATTCATCAGTTGTTTGTAAACAAGGATGTGTTTGGCAGTTTTAGGTCAGACAACGTTGAGAACTAACTTAGTTGTATGTTTTTAATTTATTATTAACATTGAAGTTAAATGGCACAGTCAGGGAGCAGATCAGCCAGTCTGATCAAAAACATGAGCACACACACATCTGTGGATATTCAGAGCTGCTTAGTCCAATAAAAGATGCATGCCATGTCTTGGTGGCGTGTTTGTGTTTGCCTGTGCTGCTTCGGCCCTCTGGATTATCAGCGAGTAAACAGGAGCATGAGGTTTGACAAACACGCTTCACACCCGCGTGCACACGCACTCCCGAGAGCGGTGTGATTCATCAGAGCTAACGCTGCTGATGTTTGAAAACCCCAACGAGACCCAACCCCCTAAAAGCATGTGCTCTCTCTCTCCCCCACTCACACACACACACCTCTACTTGCTCATGCACATGCCACGAGCAGACTTTACTTCAGGCGACAGCGTGTTTACCACCAAGCAACACATATGCCACCTGGTTACTCTATCACATGTGGCACCTAGCGCGTCTGACTTCACACGGAGACAAACAACTTCCTCCTCGTAGCACCCCCCCCCCATTTCAAACGCGACCTCATTAAGACGACATGAACACGCCTCCTATCACTTCATCTCTCTCTGTGCCCGCCCGGTGAAATGAAGGCAGTGAATAATGGATGAAAGCATGTTGGTAAACGGCGCTCAGGCTTGCTTGGGCTCACTGGGCTTTTAATGGGCGTGGATGGACCAGTAAACAAACTGGTGGCAAAGACTTGCCAAGTGTGTGTGCCTGTCCCTAATATTTAAAGCTCTTTGCAGGAAATGTTTTATCAAGCTGGTTAAGTGGACTTAAGTTTACCCCACCTGATATATTTCTCTCCTCTCTTTCTCTTTCGGTCCCACAGATCAGACACAAACCAGCAACGCCAACATGGTGGGTTTCTTTATGAGGCCACTTGGGGGCATTACTGCTCTCAGTATCAGATGAGATCTGTGCATGAAGCCTCATCAAGCTGCTCTTTAATGGTTCCTTCATTTGTTTTGTTTCACATGTTTTTGCCTCGTTGTCGTCCCATCCCTGTGGTTGAATGACCCTGCAGACTCCAGCTGCTCCACCTGTTAAGTAAGTCCACAAACCGCCAACGTGTCTCGTCTAAATAAGGCTTGATGAGGCTTCTTAAATATCCAGATTTTAAGATGTAAACACATTTATTTTCATGGATGCAAACACCAGATTAATATTACAGATAAATATGATGTATTTTATGTGTTATTGATCTTTTTAAATCTGTTTCTTTCAGGCATGACTGGTATCAAACAGAATCTCAAGTCATCGTCACAGTTATGGCAAAAAACATTCCCAAGGAGGGAGTGCGTGTCAACTTTGCAGAAAAAGAGGTATGAAACCACCCTGGAATGCAGCGCAGAGGTGGAGGCAGCCTGTATGTCTCTACAGCGCGTGAGGAACAAAGACGGGTTAGCTCTGGGGTGTTTCCTCAGGGGGGCCCATTAGAGGGGTTTCATACACATGTACACACACACACACACACACACACACACACACTTCCCCACAGACCCAAACGTGCCTCCAGTGGTGCCTTGTTAACATTGCCCCCAAAGTACAGATCTAAGAACAATTTACCCTTCCCAGTTTCTCCAACCTCCTAATTGTCTGTAGATGGAAGGCATAACTGATCTAGGATCAGCCGCAGAGCCCTTCAGGGACGGCGCTCCTTTCTTCATTCCCTTTTTCTGTCTTCCTCTCCGCCGTGCCACTCGTCTCCCCTCTTTCTCTGAGGGGTAACTGTGGGGCACCCAGGGGAGCGGCTTTGTCTTTCCTAATAGAATAACAAACTGAGTTTACCCCATTTCAAAAGAAATAGTTCACTTGCTCCAAATAACAGTGACTCGTTAAGCTGTGACTGGTGCAGAGCACAGATAAGTTCATATAGTTTTTACTAGGTCAGTATATATATAAAGGAAATTAGAGATGAAAGGCAGCAGTTCTAATTATTTTCCTGTGACTGGGTTGCAGCAGCTGTATACCTACAGAACCTCTGCTGGAAATGAATAATCAGGCTTTGATAGTTTTGTGGAAATGCCCCAAAGCAGTTTTAGTTAACTTTCTAAGCTTTTATCCTCCAAGAGAACTTAAGTTCTTTTGTTTTCAAATCTGATTCCTCTTAAAGGAAAACGATAGTTAAAGAAGTGGTGCATTGTTAAATCAAAGAGAGTCGTTTCTGTAAAACCAGTATGAAACAAACTGGGCTGACTGTAGGTGACCAGTTGTCTGTTTTTGATCTTGTTGAATCTTTCCAGAAACCGAGGCTTGTGATTTAGTCCTAGTGCTGCCGTTAAATACACGAGCTAATCTCTTAAAACATTGCTGTGAAGTCAGAGGTTTCTCACCTAAAGGTTATTTTTAAAAGATGCACATCTATGGTTCCTTTTACCTGCCTGCTACTCAGGTGTGAACAGGAAATGGCAAACTTTCATCTAAAGACCCAGTTTGAAGCTGTTCTTGTAGAAGTGTTGTATTTCCTCTTCCTTTCTGGACCACGACAATCACAGTCCAGTCAGCTGAGTTCTCATTCTTCCAGTGTGTGCTTGCTCGTCTCCACCACAGTAACAAACTATCCAACTTTCTGTGAGTTTCAGCCTCCCCTTTGTTTTTAATCACTGAAAGTCAACCAACCAGTCATGTCCCATAATAATATCACCAATGACTCCAGTTAGGTTTCCAGGTCAGCCGGGGGAGGGGCTGAGCAGCCGTTGTGCAGGTAGAGCTGCATTTACCGAGCCGTCTCCCTCTCCATGTTTATACACACCTGTTCAATTAGTCTGACTGACCATGGCACCTTTGTTGTTTCCATTGATCTCATTTTCTAGTTTCATATTCTCCATCCTTAATGTTGTTGGCTACCTCAGGTTCACGCTCCATCTTTTAGCAAATTTGGGACCTGCTGTTTAGTCCTTAGCTGCCCGTTCCTGCAGGGCCCCGATCTCATGGCAGGGCTCTAGTGTAGAGGTCTATAAAACACTGTTAGCATAAACTGCTTTGACATTTTTGATATTTTTATATTTAAATGCCAGTAATCCACTGTGGAACAGGCCCCTACTGTGACCAACTATCAGCCCGTCTGTCTGGTTCAAAGTTAAAGCAGTGTCCCTCTAAAGTGACAGGACACTCAAGCCCTTTTTATAAAACAATGCCGCCAATTTGCCGCAACGCCGATGCGGCATCAGGGAGCGTTAGGTCGTTTATAAGAGCTCAGACCGTGGCAGTAATGTTGCGCAATCATGTCAGTTTTATAAAAGATTATGCGATGGCGGCAAAAAGGAGGTGTGGGGGCGGTCTCTACGCTGTCGCGGACTTCCGTGTATTTTGGACATAACTTGCCTTTTATTGCGATCGAAGCCGTGCTCCTTAAGTTTTTATTTTATCAACCAGCTACAGGTGTGTGTCCTCCACCATCCCTGTGAGCTGTCAGATGATCTGAGCTGCAGATCTAACGGAGAGAAGCTCCCAGAGCTCAGCATCGCTCCAAATGATCATCTCAGCTGGTTCTGTTTACAAATGTGAAACTTAAGCGCGTGTTTACTTTCATTTTTAATAAAGTTCCCGGCCGGAGCGCAGCATTAATTCACCACGTGGTCATGACACCTCCCTCTTTTGCGCCAAAGCTTAATGTGCGTTTATAAGACCGGCGAAGCCGCAATATTACCGCAATATTACTGTCAAGAAACACGTTGCGGTAATATTGCGCTGATTTGCCGGCACGGTGTGTCTTATAAAAAGGGCTTCAGAGTACCTGGTGCCACTGAGACCCCGCCCCTCTGGTCACAGTGTGGCTGAAGGGGACAGGACGAAGACACCTCATCAGATCATAATTCTCTCACACATGCATCCATCCTCTCTCCTCCATTGTTGTTTAAATATTATTACATTTTTCTGTTTTTCTACTGATTTTCAGGAATGCGTTTGATCTTTTCTTTTGTTTACAAATACTGAGGATGCACCATGGTAAAAATGTTGTTATTATTATTTGTTTGTTTGTTTTGGATTGTCTGTGGTTATGTTTTGCTTAGAATTGTTTTTTCTTCTTATCTCTGTTATCTTGCTTTCTATTTGTTGGATTGTCAGAGTTCCCGCTCAAAAACAAGATGCTACATCTGAAGCGGTTAATCCTCTTAAAAAATAAGTTTATAAATGAATGAATAGATTGTCAGTCGGTGTTGCTTCATAGTGGACAGTTTGATTTCACAGAAGTGTGATTGGTTTGGAGCCACATTGTGTTGTTTAAGTCTTCCCTTTATTTTTTTGAGCAGTGTAATTTATCATCAACGTACCATGTCTGACTCGTCGTCTCGAATCTTCTGGTGCTGATCCGTAGCTGCCAACAGCTGCTCAGAGCGGACTCGTTTGTTTTGAGACAGGAACTGCAGTACCCACATTTGACCACAGGATGTCATTCTTACTTCATTCACCTTAAACAAATGAATTTTGTAATATATGTGTATGTTTTGCTATTTATATGCTATAAATTTGGACATCATGGTCACATCTGCTTTTTTAAATGACTTTTAGCTTTGTGCAAGGATACAGCTGGCATCAGGGGAGAATTACAACCTCCATCTCCATCTTCTGCACTCCATCGCCCCCCAACAGAGCACCTTCAAGATCCTCACCACCAAGGTAACGCTTTGGTGTTGTCTGTGTACGGGTGAGAGTTTATTTAATAGAGAATGGTTCTTCCTACATTGGGGCCTATTCACTTTTACATCCTGCCATGCAGTTCGACAGATTTAAAGTGTTTTGACATTTATGTTAGTCAGATGACGTATTCCTGAAGCACAAACAAGCTGCACTTTTCCAAAAACATCTCTTGTGTTAAATTGTCCATCATGAGTAAATCGGTACATTGAAGTTCTGTGCTGTCCTGAAGCACAGTAACTGCTTGTTATTGTCCTGTCTGAGGTCACGGTGACCACAGCCGAGCAGCCGTCAGAACCCTGACGCGATAAAATGGCTTCAAACTGAGCGAGAGGCAAATTTCTTACCTGGCTGTTTGAAACGACCTCTTCATTTAAAGAATGTTTTTAATAGTTCTCTGAGAGCAGTCAGGTGTGTAAATGCAGTACTTATGGATTTACAGAATAACTGGAAATCTTTTGCAACAAATTCAAGGAGGAAGGAATTCTGGCAGGAGAGCCTAGCTAAAAGTGATGGACCTTAAATTTCAGAAGAAATCCTCAGGAGAGTTTAGTTGGTGCTGAACATTATTTGAGACCATGTGTGCTGCTGTTTACCCAGCCCTAGGAGGTCCTGTGTCACATTTACAAACATATCAGCTGTAGGCATTAAAATGTCTCTTTTTAATGGTTAATATGGTAAAGTGTGCTATTGCTAGTGTTCCTGTTTCAAGACTAATACACTGTTATAACTGTTCTTTATTACCACGCCATTAAAAGCTATAGCATGCGTTTGGTTTTCTAAGAGATGAAGTGGAGGTTGACTTTATGAAGCTCTTTTAGGTAGTCAACACGAAACTAACAGGCCATCCACGTGCTACGCTTTACAACTGATGCAAACCTAAGCTGTGGTCCTTTTAAATCAGTTTTACTAACTGCTTGCTTGTTAGATTTATTTCTCCACTTTAACCAAGGTTCATGAGGGTACCTTGACTTGTTTGAACTGCTAAAAGTTATTTTGGGTCAAGTCTGACTGTCCCTTTATCAGGTGCATTACACTGAGACATAACTCATCTTAGAAATGTACCTGATAAAGAAGCCCCAGACCAAAGCATGTGCTTAACTTAAAGAGCAGAGCACCATCTACAGGTGTAAAGAAGTATTGCACCTTAAGCCCTTTTCTCTACTTCTGTGATTATATTTGGAAGCAACGCCTCTCGTTCATGAACGCAGACCTCTAGTCGGCTACCAAAGCTAAAATTCATTGTTTTATAATTATTATTTTACATGTACTGTTTATTCACATATACTGTGTGTGTGGGTGTGGGGGGGGTCGGTATACGGTATACTTATTTGTCCAAAAGCATTGTTGCCAACTCTGCATCAGTCAGGTACAATCTGGGATTGACGTCTGTACGTAGGTGGATGTCTAACGCTATCGGCTAATGCTGAGCAGCTGCTTTAGCATCGCCTCCATTATATGACAGTACTGGGTAAGACCATCACTTTTATGGACTTCTAAAGAATCAGACATATTTCCTGAAAGGGGGAAATCGCTGGAAATCTGCTTTAAAGAAAACAAATGCTGCCAACAATAAACAGCCCATAACATAGTTGGTCATTTATTATACAGCAGGTGAAAAACTGAAGTGAGTGAATGATTAAATACGTGAGTAAAATGATGCCTACTACTACTAATAATAATAATAATAAAATAAACCATTTATTATTTTATGAGTTTTGGATCCACAAAACAGAAGCAAACCTGCTGGGTCTCAATGAAGCTTTTCAGAGTAACAATAAAAAGTCATTGGATTTTACTCTAAATAATTCTGATCCTTTTCACATGTCTCAGCTGTGCCGGTCGTTACTCCTGAATAATAGAGCAGAATATCAGACGTGTCACGTTTTATCGCTCTATGGAGAAAATATGATGAAGTCACGTCAGACTGGTGGCACCTGGCTACGTTGTTTCAGAGCTCGTTAATGACTGCCTCGTTCCTTTGTGTTTCTTTGTTGTGGTATTTTGTGAAAGAAAAGGATTTATTAGTTTTGTGCGTTTTAATTTTTTCCCCTAAAAGTAAACGGATTATAAAGCAGGAAAAGAGCATGCTGATTTGAGTTTAAGCAGATTACTCAAACTGTGGCTGATCATTACTTGAGGTAAAACTCTGAGATCAACATCTTAATCCCTTCAATAATTTAAGGCGGAATAAAGTCGGCTGTCACTACCTTTAATTCCTTAATGCGGGTGAAGCTTACTGTAGCGGGAGTAGAACTGAGAAAATCCACTCTCACCGTACACAGCAGTTCATCTAGCACGCACACACACACACACACACACACACACACACGCACACACACACGCACACGCACACACACACTCACACTCACACACACACACACACACAGTTGTAAACTAGCTGAGAGTTCCTCAACACAGTTTAAGGTGATTACTGACCTAATGAGTAGGATGGGTACTTTTTTACTATACACTAATGAGTGTGTGTTACTGATGTGGGCTAATGAACATGCTGGCTGAGAGTGTGCTGATTCAGGATTTACGCCGCTGTCAGGGTTTAGCCTGCAGATCAAAAGGCAGATTTCTTTCTAACAGCCCCCACCCACCCCTTTTCTTTAATCACGGAGGAGGTGAATGTGTGTTTTTAGGGCATTGATCATTTCAGCCTATTTAACTCTGAACCGGATGAAGCTCCATACTCTTGAAATATCCTTAGATGCACTTTTTCACTGTAAAAAGAAGAAAACTTCAGGTGGACACAAGGATGTTCAGTTAATTCATTAAATCAATTAAAAACAATAATTGTCAAAAACTAGTTAATACTAAATTATTTTAAGACATTCCACGTTGTAAGCATGGTTATTTTGTCACGCCCTAGAATGAGAGACACTTTAATCCCTTCTGAAGGCTAAACTTGGATGTGTCTCGTGGCGGTGCTTTAAAAAAGTCAACTCAAACAGAAACAAAACTCCGTCTGTGACCCTTTTGCAACATTTATACAGCTGCTTCAGTATTCCCCCGTTCTACCACTAGATGCTGTTCGTACGCATGTTCAAAGCTGCTTCTATAGGAACATTTCTACGCACAAGTACAAGATGGTAAATACCACACAATGTGTAAAATCGCTCCAACGCATGAAATACATACAGATCTGTTTGTAATGGTTGATTAATGAGGGCCCAGATGTCCATGGATTCTACTATGATCTACTTTGCAGTCCAGTGTAGTGAGGACCGTCCAGACCTTTACATAGGGGGAAACTAAACAACTACACAAGCACATGGCACAACACAGGAGACCCACCTCTTCAGGTCAGGACTCTGCAGTCCACCCACACCTGAAGGTCAAGGGGCGCTCTTTAGAAGATGACATGGTACACATTCAGGACAGAGAAGATAGATAAAGATAGGAGTGAAGGAATGTATCTATGTCAAACAGGAAAAACCTACATTAAAGAGGGGGGGGGGGGGACTCGGGTTTCACCTTTCCAGCACCTATAATGCAGCTCTGAAGTCACACCCTCCTGCATCTAATCAATAAAACGATTCCAACACAATAGATGCTAACAACTCACCAGGAGGTTGGGAGGAGGGGTATTCATAGGTAGTTTCTGCTCATTAAGCAACAACAGACAGCTACAGTTTATAAGCTTGACCCTCCCATAGTCCAGTCAGAATTGACAAAGCTCCTCGGATGAGAAGTGAAACGTCTTCAAGAAACCAAAGAAGTCCAGTTGCCTTCATTCCCACCCCTTTGGGTTGCCATGACCTGGATGACTGAGAACCTTCACCAGCATGTTTAGAGCCTGATTCTGTTTTTGTTGAGAAACATTTAGGATCTCATATTGTTTTTAATGTTTAAAATGTTAAAAAGCACATTTTATGCTCTGATCTTATCACCACATTTTGAAACCTGAGCATCATCTGTAGTTCTGGAAAAAAAAAATTCCTCATACTAAATGAAGGCAGACGACCTTTATGAGAAATTGAAAAAGATGTGGCAGAGGTACACAAGCCGCCTACTGAAGTGGAGGAGAAGAGAAGGTCACATTTAGACGGTTAAATACAATACCAAAGGTAATTTGAGTTGTCTACATTTAAATAATTGGCATAAGGGAAAATGAAGCAGAGCTGATAAAGCACTATGTGGCTTTCCAGTATTAATGTCATTAATTCTCTATTGAACCGAGCTACGAAACACCTTGTTCTGCTGCTCACAGCCTGATCTGGCTTTGTTTTCTGTTGAAATGTTCCTGCTTCTCAGAGGTGGAACATTTACACAGACTTAAAGGCAAGTTTTAAACCGAGTAAGTACAAAGAAAAACTCGATCTAACATGTCAACAAAGTGGAGCTAAAGCGCGATGACTGAGCTGTGCCTAATAAAGACAGTTGCAGACTGATGGAAAGATCTGAACAAATAAAGCAATTATTTCTTTTGTAAGAGTGAATCAAGCAGAATGTAGCAGTCAGATGCTTGTAGATATGAAACCACAGTGACGGTAAATCACCTCCTTAATGAGTTTTAGGCCCTGTCCACATGTAGCCGGGTATCTCCCAAAACACAGATATTTTTCTACGATTCGGCCCGTCATCCACATGAAAACGCAGATTTACGAAAATGAATCTTTTTAAAAACTCCGGCCAAAGTGAAGATTTGCGTTTTCTCTGTTTTCAGCATTTCTGTGTGGACAGAAAAAACCGGAGTTTTAGGTTTCACGTCACTGTCTGTGACAAAAATGCTGACGGCCCTTGAGCGACCTGTGTTTACGCTACAACATGGACGCCCTCAGAGCTGAGCTCGTGTTATCCATCGTCCAAGCGCTTTTTGTCTCTTTGTTTTTATGAGCAGAATTACTGCTACTTGTTAGTAGCAGTCCACACAAGCGAGCTAGGCGCCGTGTTTCATGTTTTGTTGAAGTTGAGCAGGAAGATGAAATGGATAGGATTCAGGGAACTACTGCCACCTACAGGTCTGGCATGCCTATGAACGTGCTTAACAACGCACTAATGCGGTTACGTGTGGATGGAGTGTTTTTTATAAATATGAGGTGGTGTGGACGCTAGTTTTTGGAAGGGTGGATATTTGTTTTTAAAAATCCCGGCTACATGTAGACAAGGTCTTAGTTGACTATGAATGGTAAATGGTCTGTATTTGATATAGCACCTTCTAGAGTCCTAGAACCCCCCAAGGTGCTTTACAACACAGTCAGTCATTCACCCATGCACACACACACACATTCACACCCTATGAAGTCAACAATGTTTAGTTTTCTGAGGCTTTTAGCTCAGTTGTCTTATTTGAGGTAGTGTGAAACTCAAAGTTGTATCTCTCTTTAGCTAAGTGGCTCGCTTACGGCTCCTGAACCAAAGATTTTTATAGGTGTTTCTAGCTGCAGACCGGCGAGGAATTCTCAACGTCATTAAAAACTTTGGGTTTTTCTGAAGTTCTTTTGATTCCTTCAGCACCTATTTTACGGTTCCCTCACAACAGCACTCACACTAAATCTATAATCAGTTACTTTGTTTTGTGATTACAAACTTATTTCATTTACTGAGTGTTCATTTTTCCCAACTAAATCCTGACAGACTTGCTGTTTATTAGCCACCACACTTATTGTCAATAAGACATTTCTGCTGTTTTCCCCTTTTTGAGTAAATTGATGTTTACCGCATCGCCCACCGAGTGTGTAAAGGTGAGTCTAACCGATTCCCCTCACCACTGACCTGTGAACGTGAAATCGCTTTCCAATAACTGAGTGAAAAGAATCGTCAGCTGACCTGAGAGTGGGTCAAAGACAGAAAAAACAGTCCTCTGGTTAGGTCCATAATGCTAAGTTGGTTACTGATCTGTTTTTATGGTTTTAGGCTCTGAAAACATGAATTCATTTATTTTAACAAAACACTTTGTTTTTTAGCAGCAACTTTTCATTACAGACTCCTTAAGGCGTGTTAAAGGGGAAACTTTTGGCTTTCTTTCTCTTTCCACCAAATCTCAACAGATGCCCTGGTGCTGATATTTTACAGGGATGCTGATATTCTGTCGTAAATCATCCTTATGTCTACTGGCTCATCTGATGAAGATACTAACTCGGGCTTCGTGGGTTCTGAGTGGTAGGTAGAAAAGGCAGGATTCAGAACGAGGCTGAGTCACTATTTCAGAAAAGATGGCTGTGTTTGCATCGCTCATCTTCACACAAACAGAGATTTGGGTGAGAAACATTTTGATCTGTTTTGGTGTTTCCATGTTGACTCGTATGACGGAGCTCTGGAGAACTGATGGAATCGGGTCTGTTTTGGTTTTTTAATGACTGAGATAAAAAACAACGAAAAGAAAACGTTCTACTTTTGTTTTGCTTTGTCGTCGTCTCATCAACGAGCATTTGTTAGTTGCTGAATGGGGATGGCACTTCAGAAAAATGATATACCGTAGTTATATTTAATTTTTGCTCAGAGATATCGACTAAAGTCAAGATTTCACAGAATGTTTATTTTTTCCTTTACTCGTAAGACCTTTATTCATGTCCATCTTAAAGATCAACTGCCCCACAAACACAGCGGGGAAAATAAGTATTTGACACATCAGCGTTTTTATCCCGAAGTGAGCTATTGACACAGAATTTGCACCAGATGTTGGCATCAAGCCAAATGTTGAATTCATACAAAGAAATCAGAACATTTAAGTAAACAAGTTGAGTTGTAATAAATGAAGTGAAATGACACAGGGAATAAATATTGAACACACTTAGTTTGTAGAAAAGCCTTTGTTGGTGATTCCAGCTGCTAGACGTCTCTTCCATGGAGAGACCAGTCGTCTGCGTTGCTCAGGAGTGGTTCTGGACCATTCTTCCACACAAACGCTCATTAGACCTTGAAGGTTTCTTGGGTCTCCTTTATGAACTTTGATCTTCAGCTCTCTCCACAGATGTTCAAACAACTAGATTTTCTTTCTTTGAAACCAACTCATTGTTTCCTTGGCCTAGTGTTTGGGATCATTGTCTTGCTGAAATGTCCACCCTCTTTTCATTTTCAGCTTTCTGGTAGATGGCAGCAGATTTTTATCCAGAATATCCTGGAACATTTCTCCATTCATCCTGCCTTCAGCAATATGGCAGCCCCACACCATGATGCTTCCACCCCCAAACTGTTGCTATGGTGTTCTTGGGGTGGTGGGCAGGACCATTTCTTCTCCAAACATGGTGTGACAGCCCAAAAGTTTAATTTTGGTTTCATCTGACCATACTATAGTCTCCCAGTGATCCACAGGCTTCTCCAAACGCTGTTTCACAAACTTTAAACAAACCTCAACATGTTTTTGCATGGTGAGCATGCATGGATGTCATGGTGGTTCAAAGCATTGTTTATAGTTTTCTCTGAAACAACAGAACCTGCTGATGCAAGGCCTTCCTGAAGTTCTGCCCGAGTGGTTCTTCACTCTTGAGCCCCCTTCAGACAGGCCATGAAAAACGGAAATGTTCGGGACTCTGTCCGTAAGACGTTTGTGTCTGAATACAAATATCCGGTAAACCTTTTCCTGAATTAGACTGGACGAAGCCCCTAGTAACAGGACCGGACTCGTCACGGACAGGGTGGCCGCTTCAGACTGGTGAGGTCGAGTTCCGGACAGGGAGGAGGAGGGGAGCGGGGGACGCTGGTGCGCACCTAGATTACATATATCAAGTGACTGGGAAAGCAAAGTTTTTCAACACGTCTGACCAGAAAACTTCGCCACTTGGTCGTGAATGTTTCCATATACGCCGGGTAGCTCGCTCCTGTAGCATGCGGCGAACCATGGCAGCTCGCCTCCTACGGTACCGTCTCCTGGAAGTGCGACAGAGCGCATCACAGCGCTTCCGTGATTCCTTTATTAACCATTAAGCTTCATCATCCAGGTCTCTTATGCGTCTTCGTGGGCGCAGAATTGTGCTTAACGTAAGTCCGATCAGTGAGAGGAATTCTATCACTTACTAGCTTTGTTTGGGGAAATAACGCATGTACGCCCGCTGCATTATGCAATATCTGGGTACAGCCTTCCCACCCCCTCCCCCGCAGACATCTGGAACTTTTCCCTGCTGTGTGAAGGCAGCCGAAAGGACAAGTTCCGGTGCAAACGTGGTGTGTCTGAAAACACAGTTCTGGTTAAAGACCGGACTGAGTTGTCCACACATATTCCAGAATGTCAATCTGAAAAGGGCTTTGGAGAACTCTCCTGGTTATTCTTTAGACTCCTCAGACAGGAAGCTTACGTGGAGCACCTGATCATGGCCGGTTTACGGTAAACTGATGCTTTGCGGATAATGGCCCCCACAGTCCTCACAGGAACATCCAGCATTCTGGAAATGCTCCTATAACCATTCCTATCAGAACGCTTTTCAACGATATGATTACAACGATCATGGGAGAGTTCTTTTCTTTTACCCATCATGAAGTCTTTCCTGTGTGCCTCCTGGGTAAGGAGAAGCCTTTATGGGCTAAACTTTATAGACTAAAGCAGCTGATATCAATTGGTACTGACAGGGGGCGGGGCTTCTTTCTCAATACTGACAGATTTCTGTGCCATTTTGCACCTTGTTATCTTCATGTGTTTAATGCTTTTTCCTTATGTCTTTTCACTTTATTACACATAACTCAATTTATGGACTTGAATGTTTAGATGTCTTCAGTTGATTTTGACGTGGTGGAAATTTTGTGTCACTAGCCCACTTAGAAACACCCTCACTGATAAAAATGCTGATCTGTCAAGTTCTTATTTTCCCCGCTGTATTTCACAAATTTCTGTGTTCGGCTGACGGTCTACCATGAAATATGTAACATTTATATGGAAAAACGTCTTGAAAATATTTATATGAACTGGGACAGCCCAGTGTAGGAAGCCTAATGGTAGACAGTTCTCATTAATATTCAACATGCAAATATCCTGGGCTCTAATTGGCTATCAGCTAGCCAATGAGCGCCTGGCTTCTTGCACCCTTCATGCTGCACAACAAGTGCAGGAATTTTGTCACTACCTTTTGGAGTCGCTGCAGATATGGCTTGTGAATAGTGTTATAAATGAAAAGTGTCATACTTATTGTATATACAGTAGAATAGGAGGTGACGGGGCCTGAAGCGCCTAAATGTTTCCAAGCATCTGCACAACTGAGCTGCTTCTTTTGAATGAAATGTTTCATATTCTGTGGGCTAAAAGTGGCTAAGGTAAAATACCTGTATGATCTGATGGTTGATAAAAAAGTTTTATTAAACAGATGCATCAGTCATTTTGTCTCCTGCGAGCTGTGCCACTGAAGGCAGTTATTCTACTTTTATTTTAGAGTCGGCTCACTGGAGGACTAGCGGGGCAGCGTGGTCAGAACTGCTGGAAGTACATATTGTGTGGTGTCAGAGCAGCAAACGGTGGTTGAAACATCAGATTAGTAGTGTTGTATAACCCGGCGTCTGTTATTGTATGTGCTCTATCCACCGAGGCTACAGTTTGCTGAGAAGAAGCTGACCTGCACAGAAACTGCCCCCCTCTGAAAAAAGGAAAACACACTTCCTTTCACTCATTTTCTCACTTTTCCATGGCAACAGCAGACACTGCATACCAGAGGTGCACGTGGGTTGCAGCTTAAACAAGGGCTCAGTCTTTGAGAGGCTGCAGCCAAGAATAGTGTTAAACTCCCTCTTTTACTTTTTGGTTTGTAGTCCTGGTTAGTTTTTTCAGCCCATGGACACTCCCGCTCTAAACACACACACGCTAAGTCATTGTTAGTGTTTTGCTCTAATATATAAACACCTTCATCTTTGATAGCAAGAGTGTTAAAGCCCTCCTCCTCCTCGTTTCATCACCTCTTGGAAGTCCTGGCTGCTCCCCGGCCCAGTTGGCTCCTCGGGCACACATGGACACACACACACACACACACACACACGGAAATGCTCTCCTATACAACCTACACAGGTGAAATGTGAAGGTATGTGTGCTTCTCACAGAGAGACCCTGACTAACTGGGGAGCTTTCTTCATGCGTGTCTCATTTAAATGTTTTGGAGCGCTTTGGAAGCCTCTGGGGGATAGAAACATTCAAATGAACAACAGCATCAGCAAAGCAAGTTTCTCCTGATTGGCATGCATCCCTAATGAGAGCTGGGGAAGGAAACGCATTGCCCCTTAGAGCTGTTGATTCTCAACCAATGTCTGAGTCGGTAGCAGGCTGCCCTGCACCCTCCGCCTTGCTGTTTACGCTTCATCTCCTCACTGTCTTTAAAGACAACTTAGCAGGGGGAAGCTAAGCTGGGCTTCTGAGTGCACGCATGCACACGCTCAGCTATGTGCATGCGGAGGCTGGAATCATTCAGCACATTTGTGCTTTTTCAACTAAGTATTTGCTGCGCGTGCACGAGTGTGTCAGTAGCACATTATCGTCAGAGCGACCTCCTCCTGTCCTCCATCACAACAAACATTCCAACCGCAGGGGTCACCGCCACAACGGGGAGCCAATTACACACCAGTGTGTTTGATCAGAACAGACGGCTGCTGCACACACACACACACACACACACACACACACAGAGAAGCGTGTGCACACTCTCATCCCAATTCTGAATCCGTACCCCCATCTTCATTCAGCTCTAAAGTCATCCCTCTTCGGCACAGAGCTGAAGTGGCGTCTCCCTGCTTTAATTTGCATGCCTGTCAACGTCTAAGAGTGTTTATATGTTTCGTTTGTGTCTCTTTAGCGAGTTTCTGTGAAATCTGCCAACAGCTGGGAAAAGAGGGGCAGGATACTGTATGAGGGGTTATAGTAGGAAGAAGGGGGGTCGCTAACATATGTGACAGGAACACAGGACCTTAGCGCCCCTTTGTAAATGGCGTGCGTGCGTGCGTGCGTGCGTGCGTGCGTGCGTGCGTGCGTGCGTGTGATAAAGTCCAGCCCCTGGGGTCCTGTGGGTGGTGGCCCTCGATCCAGGCTCTGCTGTCACATCCCTTTACAAGCTGTGGCTTTGCCTGTCATACACACACACACACACACACACACACTTGTGCGGCGCCTGTGCTGCCATGTCCTTTGAAATCCAGGAAACACAGATGTGGCAGCAGATTAATGTTGTATGGCCCATGAGCACACACGCGTTGGCACACATTCATCCTGTTTGACTTCTGTCACACATGAACAACAGATAAATTCCTGACAGTAAATAGAACCTGCAGTCGTAGCTGGTAACCTGAAGGTGTTCACGCTTTCTTGTCTTTGGTCCTTTATTCTGTTTTTTCTCTGCTTCTGAGTTTCTGTGATTTAGTTTAGAAAAGAAAAAGTTGGTGTGTGCTACAAACATTTATTTATTTATGTCCTATTTTATCTTAAATAGAAAATAAACAGAGCAATGGTTAAAGTTAATGACTCTTAAAGCGGTTTGAGAGTTCATAACCACGTTTCCCTTGATGTAGTTGACTAACAGCAGCGTGGGTTGTCTAATGTAGCATGTTGCCCCTGAGCTGCTTGAGTGTTGTTGTAATGGCCGCTGAGAAACGGTTCGTTCTGAGAAAAGTTGGTTTAACGCGTCATAATCTTAGACTTAGATTAAGTATCTCGGGGTCTTGTTCACGAGTGAGGGAAGGGTGGAGCATGAGATCGACAGGCGGATTGGTGCTGCATCTGCAGTGATGGGGGCGTTGTACCGGTCTGTCGTGGTGAAGAGAGAGCTGAGTCGAAAGGCGAAGCTCTCAATTTACCGGTCGATCTACATTCCTACCCTCACCTATGGTCACGAGCTTTGGGTAGTGACCGAAAGAACGAGATCGCGGATACAAGCGGCTGAAATGAGTTTTCTTCGCAGGGTGGCTGGGCTCTCCCTTAGAGATAGGGTGAGGAGCTCGGTCATCCGGGAGGGGCTCAGAGTAGACCCGCTGCTCCTCCACATCGAGAGGAGCCAGTTGAGGTGGCTCGGGCATCTGGTTAGGATGCCTCCTGGACGTCTCCCTGGTGAGGTTTTCCGGGCACGTCCAACCGGGAGGAGACCCAAAGGAAGACCCAGGACACGCTGGAGAGATTATGTCTCTCGGCTGGCCTGGGAACGCCTTGGGATTCCCCCGGAGGAGCTGGCCCAAGTGGCTGGGGAGAGGGAGGTCTGGGCATCCCTCCTTAGGCTGCTGCCCCCGCGACCCGACTCCGGATAAGCGGGAGAAAATGGATGGATGGATGGATAATCTTAGACACACCACCGTACATTAGCATTTCCAACCCACTCCAATGTCAGCAATATGAAAATGTTTGTGGCTGTGATGCTAACCAAAGAACAATGGTAGCCTGAGCTATTGCTAACATCCTATTGAGACGAGAGGTAAAGACCACAGAAGAATGTCGAAGCGTTCCAGGATGTACTGGGAATATTCAGACTTTGATTGGACGCCAGATGGATAGATAGCTTATCTATTAAGTTATCTGGATACCAAACACCACTGTACACAGTTTCTAGCTTCAGGCATTCATAGAGCCATCACGGTGAACCGACCAATCAGCTCATTTAAAATTCATGTCCAGGCTGAGTGGGCGGGGCAAACCAGTCTTTCCACTGTAGGGCTTTATTATGGGGTTGTATTTGGCCATTTTTCAGGGCTCCTGGGCCATTTTGAGCCCCAACAAAGTTTCATTTGATAAATAAAAGGTCAAAGAACAGTTTCAAATATAAAACATACATATTTTTTCAACTCCCTTTAAGAAAAAGTGCTGCCCTGGCAGAAACGTTTTACTCACAACAGAGTGTCACAATTTACTTGCAAATAAACCAAATGAAGTTTGATGAAATGCATCCTCAACTCTTACATGCATGCAGTCTCTGGTCTCTGTTGGTGGATTTTTAGTGGACTGGTATTAAAAACTGTCTCTGCAGGGAAGAAGATAACCTGATCACTGTGATCATGGATGAATGTAAACCTTCACTGTTGTTGTTTTTTCTCTGTTTTGATGGAGCCACATTGTAGTCTCATACAGTTTTGTGAATTTCATAAAATACATCGGTGCAACAAAAAATCTGATAAATGGTTAAAATTCAAAACTGTTTTTGTTCATTCCAAAGGAAGTTGGTTGTAGTAACTCGTGATGCGCAGGAAGGACCTTGTGTAGCAGTCGGCTCTGTGTTGCAGATCTGAAGAAGACTGTTGCTGAGTTACTGTCTTGTGAAGAGGACACTAAGGACTTGTCCTTCATGTTCACTTTATGAAGCGTCCTCCTTTGTCCGGTCATATCCAGAGGCTCCAGAGCCTTCCCCAGATCAGAGCAGCTTTTTACAACCACTGGCTCTGATGCTGCTACCCCCAGCAGATGAGTGCAACAGATCACTTTGAGCTCTCTACAACAGACTTATAGAAGATCTGTAACATCTTGCTCTCACCGTTGTGCCGCCATGTCTGCTATCCAGGTATTTATATTCCTCCACCATGTTCCCATCTTCCTATGATGGAACAAGAGTTTGATTCGTTCACATTTAAGATGAGATGATTGTCCCACGCCGTTCTACAAAGTGGTCCATCAGGTTTCTGTGCTCGATCTCTGGCTCTATCTCAGTGAAAAGGAATGGTGCGAGTACAGTTCCCTGTGGTGCTCACAACCTGGTCAGACACACACCTCCTCAGTCTCACCAACGGAGGTCTGTTTAATCAGATAGTCATTACTCTGGATTCTAGTTGGCTCATCCATGTGGGCCAATGGCATCCTCTCAAGGACGTTCATAACGTGTGATGTCAGGGGAGCAGGTCGTTAGGTCTGAGGGAACAAGGCAGGTTGTTTCCCACAGAACTGGAACCTTCAGTTGGGTCAGGCTGAGGTAGAAGAGGTGTTTCCGGTCTGCTTGGAGGGCTGTGAGTAAAACAGTTTAGCTCCGTAGCCCGAGATTTCTAAAATTAACGACTGTTATTTAACTTTCACAAGTAAAACAAGGTGCTGTGGCTCTGCAGAGCACTGAGTGCTTTTGCAAGGTCTTTAAAAGTTTTTACTCAGAATAAAACACATTATTGTTTAATAGGAGGAGGGATGAAGAGTGGGAGAGGATGCTGCAGGTTTGGTGTTTTGGTAGCAGAGAGTCATTGGTGGTCATCAGTGAACTGCAGCCAGGTTGCACCAGATCGATCATCATTCAGGGTTTTATGATCTGGGTAATGTGTGTTTTTCTCCTACACCGTTCTGACTCAAAGAAACGACCGAGCAGACATTTTATTGTCAAAAATTCACAAGCCGAGTTGTTATGACTTCGGTCTCTTTCCTGGACTTGTGAACAATATTTTCTTTGTCTTGCTGGATGGCAACAATCTTTTCAGACACTGTTACCATGGAAACCAGACTATGGCCTTTTAAAAACTTGAGAAATGAATGAGAAAAGTCCCTATCTTGGACTATTAGTCAGGTGTTGTGCTTTACACACCTCACCTGCTGGCGTTGAATCGATCGCAGGTCCTGTTTAAACACGGCGGATGGTGATTTTCATTTACTCCTGCAGTGAAACACGTCTTGCTGTCTGTGTGAAGAGGTTCCCGTGTGCTCGGTGTAAAGTCATTATTTGAGCCGTAACTTGTATTCTCAGCAGAGATGTTCTGTTTTTAGCCTGGCGAGGAGCAGAAAGTGATGACACGTACCAAAGTGGTCTATCAGTGCACCGCTGCACGCACCAGCTCATCAGCTCCAACAGCGATCATACCGTCTGGCTTCCCTCAATCTGTCCCCTCCTCCCCCCTCAGCCTGCTCGTCCCTCACCTCCTCTACCTCGTCTACCTCTCCTCTCTCCTGCTAGCCCTCATAAATGAATCATCACGTCGCCCAGCAGAGCAGAAATGTTCCTTAATTGCATCGACATCACCCGATCTGTCTTTCACATGCACACATATCAGACACACACCCCATTAATAGGTGTTGAGGGAGGGTGTGTGTGGGGGGTGCTTGCGTGTCCTGTCACAGCGTCTCAGTGTTAAAAGCATGTGTCCACGTCCTCTCTCCCTTCATTGTTTTCCTCCTCTCCCGTGTTCTCCTGGCGTAATGATTCGGATCAGATGCTGCTGTGTGGAATTAGGATCTGCCGCTTCTCCTCCTCCTCTCCCTCTCCTCCTTCCTTACCCGCTCTCCCGCGCTCCCTCCGTCTCTCACACTGGCCCTCTGGCTGACAGGCATCTCGTTAGTGCGGTATGTCTGTCAGTGAGGTTTGAGATTGAGCTGTGCCCCCGCATATCCCTGATGTCTTTCTCTCTCTGAGACACACACACACACACACACACACACACACACACCTTCACAGGCTAAGTTGTCCACAGCTCTGAACTAATCAGCCTTGCTGGCCTCGGTAATGATCTGACGTCCGATGCTTTAACGCGTGGCTCTAATGGTCTTTTTGTCCCAGATTCAGCCGTTTGTTTAAGTATTGTTGTCTGTGTTTCCCCCTCTCCCGTTCCATCGTCTCTCTCTCTCTCCTCTGTCAGGTGGAAATCAAGATGAAGAAGACAGATGCCATTAGATGGGAGAAGCTGGAGGGAGAAGGACAGGAGTCCAACATCAAACACTTCAATCCGAGTCAGTCCTCAGCGTCTGCATTTACACTCTTTCCTCTGTTCTGCTGTCACTCTCCCTCTCCCCCTTTTCCTCAACCACTTCTTGTTTCTTTCCCTCTACAAAGATCAATATAAGCTCCTGTTTGTCTGTTCTTCTCTGAAACGAGAGTGGGCAGTCGAGCCCTGTTAGACTCTTTCATTAGTCTGACGGCGAGAGTAGGCAGGGAGAGGGAAAGGTATGACAGCAGAATGCAGCGCCGCGCTGTAGCCCACACACTCCCCTCACTGACAGAATTAATTGCTTATGTAATTGTGTGTGTGTGTGTGTGTGTTAAAGTTAGCCCACCTGCCCCACCCACACCTGAAGTCCCAGGCATGTGTCCACGGTGAATCTGCTGTTCATGTAAATCTGTTTCTGGATTACATTTGCCACTCTGATGCTTCATCTCTCGTTGGGATTATTTCTGTTTCAGAGGACTTAGAATCAGATCAGAACATCATTGTTCGACACGTGAGTCGGATGAATCGGTTTTAGAGGGAGGGAGGAGAATCCAGACCTGCCAGTCATGTGTTTGATTCTAAATATAGAAACTAGTGTGTGTGTTATTTGTCTCGTTTTTATTTTAAAGCCCATTTAGCTTCACGTGTTTAAGGATTCTGCCGAGGCCTTTCAGCTCCTTAACTCTGGTGTCTCCTTCAGACCAGTACCCCACTTCCTCCCACTACACCCACAAATGGGACAAGATGGTGTTGGACATAAGTGAGGAGGAGAAGAATGAGAAGCTGGAGGGAGACGCTGCTCTCAACAAGCTCTTTCAGCAGATCTACACAGACGGCTCCGACGAGGTCAAACGAGCCATGAACAAATCCTTTGTGAGTATTATTTTGTAAAGGACACATGACTTTAGGCTCCTGCTCTCAGAACAATCTGCTCACTACAACAACAGCAGATTAAACTCGTCATTTCTGTCTTCGTTTAGAAACAGACAAAAAGCTGGTATTATTCTACTCAGTCTTCTGATTTGACTTCAGCTACAGAGATTTCAAAAGCACCACTAAATCCCAGTCTAGGATCTGACATGGCATGTTTCCTCCACTGGGGCTAGGGTCAGGGTTAGGGTCAGGGTCAGGGTTAGGGTCAGGGTTAGGGCTAGGGTCAGGGTTAGGGTCAGGGTTAGGGTCAGGGTTAGGGCTAGGGTCAGGGCTAGGGTCAGGGCTAGGGTCAGGGTTAGGGCTAGGGTCAGGGTTAGGGTCAGGGTTAGGGCTAGGGTCAGGGTTAGGGTTAGGGTCAGGGTTGACCTTTACAGGAGTAAACCCAACACACCAAGCTATGAAACAACCCTCCTTGTTTAGAAGCAGGTTCACTTGACCTTCGAACTACTGATGAAAGCAAGCAGCAAAAGACATCCACTACTACAAGCTTATTTCTCAGGTATTTTTTGTTTGTATTAATAATGACTAAACTGTTATGAGACGATGATTTCCAAGAACCTACATTAGCCTTTACCTTGTTAATGTGTTTATTCAGCTGGTTCCACACGTAACCATGTAGACAGATGCATGAAAGAGATGAAAAGTTTACGTTACTTTTACATTTCCAGCTCCACAGAGCTGAAACACCTGGTCTCTGAGTCACATTCAACTTGAAATATTTCCACAAACAGCCAAACTCCTCTTTAGCACAACCTGTCCCTTATAAACCTCTCTTTAAAGAGCAAGTTCACTAGTTTTATCAACACGTGCACATGCCTTGTGAGTCGTTCTCTGAGGAGAAAAAACTCTGGCGCTCCTGTTAGCCTGAGGAGAGGTGAGCGGAACACGGCAGGATGTGGAGTCTTACTTCCTGGTATGTGGACGTCTCTCCTCTGATTGGCTAACAGCAACACGACTCTACCACTGACTCTGTTTGCTCTGCAACGTTGATGTTTTATCTCCACAAATAACACAAGCCTGGAGGAGTTCTGCTGTGTGGTGGAGTTGCTAATGCTAATGATTAGCTTCTACTAGCCCAGACGTTCTCTGCTGTTTCCTGGACGCTAAACCAGTCCAGATGGGTGAGTCCATGAATGTTCAGTGACAGTGTGACGTAGATCTGTCAGGATTTTCTAATCCTAGAGGTTCACCTAGAGTCTATTTTCTATTGGCGGTTAATGCAGGGAACGGGTAGAAGAGCGTTTTCATGTTCAGCCTGCATGTGAAACACAGAGTGGCCGGTCGTTTTTCAAAAGTAACAAGTAAAAAACGGTTTCTCAGTGAACTTGGCCTTTAAATAACAGAATCAGCATCAGAGAGGTGTTTTCCCCTAAATATCAACATGTAGTTGATCCTGGGTAACCGTGGCGGTACCTGAGAGCGGTTTACATCAGTAGGTGACTGACGGCACCAAAGCAGACATATGTTGTTCATCTTCCTCCTGTAATGATGTCCAAACTAACAAAGTGTTAACTTTTCTTCCATCGCGTCCGTTTCCTCCTCTCCATCTGGCGTTGGCACATCATCACACTCACACAAGCACAAACAGGCTGGTCGGTTATTCTCAGTAAGTTGAGGGGAAATGGGTCTTTTCTTTAATGTCTGCAGATTAGTGGGCAGGTAGACTCTGATGAATGCTTCCAGGCAGGTACACATAAAGGTTGGGTTATTGAATCGGCACTAATATGGATACCAAGTTTCTTTAAAGTAGTCCCGGTTTACCATCTTTGTATTAAACGTCTCATTTAAGCAGAATCACCTCCCACTGAGGCTCTTCTCTTACTCCGCTTCTGCTGAACCCACTTTTGTTTCACATTCCTGAGGCTTTCTCTGAGTATTAACACAGTTTTATCTTTCCAGAAGACGGAAAAATCTCATCATTTCTGCTTCAGCATATTTAGTAGAGAGCTGACCTTTAAACTAGGCAGCTTTGGTCTTTTCACCCTGTTAGGATGTAACTGATGTTGATACGAGCTGCAGATCGTCCATCAGGAAACGTGTGTTCAGACAGGGAGCAGGCTAATTTTGGTCTCATTTGGGTCCGTCTCACTGCTGGAATGTCACGTTATCTTGGCTCAGAAACACACACACACACACACCCAGAGTCATTGGTTTGTCACACAGCCTTGTCGCCTGAATCCCCGTAACAGAGGCGATGAACGGGGGGTTTGCGTCTCTTGTTGTCAAAATGATGACATTCCTGAGAAAAGCACTCCGGTTCAGTTAGACGGTTTGTTTTTATTAAGCTGATTATTAATTATTAGACAGTTTATCTTTATTAGTTTGATTTTGAGGACGTCAGCAGACGTCCTGCAGAAACAGGTCATCCTGTTTTAGGTGTATTTTAATTGAATGTCTTAAACTAAATAAAAAGGGCATTTAGGCCAGTTTGACATGTTTCTGTCTAAAAGTTAGAAATAATTGCTGTCTCACCGAGACGGCCTCTGTTCAGAGAAGTAGAGATTAATCTAGCATCCTCCATCCCATAGGAATCCATGCAAAGTCCTTTTAGAAACATTTTAGTGCTTTAGGTTCGACATCCTGCTTGTTTCAGATGATTCTCCTACACACCTGATATGAATCCGTTAACATGATTAACAGGTGTGTTGGAGCTGAGAAACCACTAAAACCTGAAGGTTGCAGGTTTGAGCCCTGCTCAGTCTGTCACAGTCGTCGTGTCCTTGGGCAAGACACTTCAGCCTCTTTATCTGCTGGCAGCGTCTTGCGTGGTTCTAGGACTGCAGAAGGTTATAAATGCAGTCCTTTTACCATTCACCCCTGTTACCGTTTACTGTAAGATTCTGTGGTGATAAACAAACATAAACGCCTCCAACGGCTTCCATATTTCTGCTAAAATAGCGGTAAAACACTGAAAAATCATGTCAGAATGAAGATTTGTAAAATAACGTCGCACATTATAGGAGCTGTTTTAAGATCACAGACTAGCCGTTAGCTTATCGGTCTCACCTAACTGGCTGTTCAGGAAGCAGCCCACTAACGGGTAGATGGTCATAACGTTTTAACAGAAACACATTTAACCTTCAGCAGCAGGAGACATCAGTGCAAACGAGTCCTATGGCTGTGAGCAGAGAGAGAGAGAGAGAGTGTGTGTGTGTGTGTGTGTGTGCGTGTGTGTGTGTGTGTGTGTGTGTGTGTGCGCTCTGTGGTGACTCCATGTTTCTCCTCCCTGTACAGATGGAGTCTGGTGGAACGGTTCTCAGCACCAACTGGGGCGATGTGGGCCGGAGGAAGGTGGAGGTGAGTCCTCCAGACGATGCAGAGTTAAAGAAGTACTGAACACCTCCCTTCCTGCTCCTCCTGTTTTTGTTTCTTTCTTCTCTTTTTGAAATGGTCTCTTGATGCAACGACCCCTCTGAGTTCCCATGGGAGCTGCAGTCGGCCTGGCGCTCCACTTCTTCTCCTCTTTGTTGTGGTTCTCTACCAACACACACACACACACGGCCTGCTCTCCTCTAGAGCATCACCACCACATGGGTCAGGTTCAGATCGTCTGTTGAACGGATTGATTAGTATTGTCTGGTTTAAAGGCCAGTGGATCCAAAAGGGAGGTAATGTGACCAACAGACCTGAAAAGCCTCCACCCAACCTGCAGATGAATAATCCTTCTGTTCGTTTTTGTCCTTAAAGCAGCAACAACCTTTTTGTTTTGAAGCCTTTTATCATTTTCCATAATCAGTTTGCTGTAAAAATGTAAAATTGTTTAGGATAAGGAACACAAACCGCTTGTTTTGGTTTGATTTTTCTGTAAACAGCAGAACTTGTGGCCTGGCTACCTGTTTTCATCTGTGACTCGTTGTAAATAAAAGGTTTGGTTCTAAAACGGCGTCCTGTGTTTTATGGTTTGTTGTGTCTGGGGACGGTTTTGGAAGTCTCCAAAAAGATCGCTCAGACATAAAAGCGGGGGTATATTAAGACGGGAGCTGTGATGATGAGCCGGGAGCCATAAAATGTGCTTTTACTGATACGAGAGCAGGAGGCTGAGATACGGCCGACAGCTGGAGGATGGGGTTTACTTATTGCTGGGTGATTGGTATCGAGAGGAAGGGCCCTGGAGATGTTTGGCCAGCTGTAGAGGGGAGTAGTGATGATCTACAGCTGAAGATGTGGAGCGACCCTGTTCTCCTGACACACACACACACACACACTGTACACGAGGCAGCTGTAAGTGTGAGGGGGTGTCCTGCAGAGGCAGGAGAGCATTAATATGGATCAGCCTCCCTAACCACATCATCAAGCCTCTCACACTGAGTTAAGTGTTAAATTCATCACACACCGTTTCATCTCTGGTGATGATCAAACACCCATTTGGGTCTCTGGATGGAGCTCTTAGCTCCGTGACACTTCCACACACACCCCCTCCGTCAGCATCCCTGACACACACAAACACACCGCCCCCATCCTTACCCCCGACCCCCGCCCGCGGCGGCTCTGCGACATCAAAAGCAGCTAAGCACTTTGCATCGTGGGTAAGATCTGGGAGCGTGACTGCTGCAGAGTCTTTAGTCTCATTAAAGAGTTCTGGAGCTCACGTTAAAGAAGTCTGCAAACTTCTGCCTGCTCTGCCTTTGCAGCAGCCACCAGATGTGACGCTTCCCAGGAAGAGAAAGGAGGACCACGCCAAATAAACCCAACGAGACAGGAAGCACCGTTTGATCCATGGAAGAAGCAGACTGACAGAAGTTTATTTAGAAAAGTTTTATTCTGTGGTATTGCACTGTGCGGTGGCCTCTTTAATGCAGGTGGAAATAGATTCTGCAAGCATCAGTTAGAATTCCTCATATTTTTATTTACGGACAATTAAACCATAAATCAGCACTGAAAACAAATTTACCTGCTTTTCCAGGAATTTAATCACTTTAAATCTGAATTAGGCCGTAGAGATTCATGCTTCTTCTAAATCACACATTCTGTTCTGGTGTCTCAGAACTGCAGAAGAGTGTGTGTGAGTGTGTGTGTGTGTGTGTGTGTGTGTGTGTGTGTGTGTGTGTGTGTGTGTGTGTGTGTGTGTGTGTGTGTGTGTGTGTGTGTGTGTGTGTGTGTGTGTGTGTGAGAGAGAACTCTTATTACTGGTGCAGCTCAGATCTCTGCCTCCTACCTTAGATGTGAATAAAAGTGACCAGCTGTCTTTTTTTTAAAAACCTTCTACCACCCACCCACCCCCCCCCCACCCCCCGTTGTCAGGTATTCACACCAGGCCCATGATGCGTGCCACCCACCATTTGCAGGGCATGATGACTCTGCAGGCCACCCTGCAGCCTCTGTAGTGGTAGGGCCACGGGTAGTACCCCCCCAGCGGCTCGCAGATCCTTTGGCAGTGGGTGTAGCTGCGGCGACAGTCGTTGCAGCACACGCCCTGGTGATCCAGCATGGGGTCGATGTCCATGGTGCCCTGCTCGCCCTCCAGTCCTCGCTGACGGGAGGGAGGAGGAAACAGCAGTCGGTTTGTGCACTCGCTCACTTCAAAGCTGCTAGATAAGGATTCTCAACAAGCAATGGGGGGGGGGGGGGGGGGGGGGGGGGGGGTCTGAGGGGTTGGTAGGGTCAGGGATTAAAGGCAGGGTGACGAGGTGTGCTCTGGGGAGGCTTAACAGTGCACTGAGGAGAGGGAGGGAGGTGTGTGTGGTGGAATTATTCATGAAGGAGCGCTTTAGACAGCCACAAACACAAAACACACACACTCAGATTTGCTGTGACAACATGGGGCCCCTCCACCGTTGACCCCAGCATCTGCTGCCGCTCCCGCGGCTGTGAGAAACTCTCCTGAGGAAAGGCCTTCTCAGGTAGCTCCTCAGATAAGAACAGACAGCTCGGAACGCCGTGGCCGGATGCTAGCGGCGGTGAGGGAGCGGATGAGTCGTGTTGGTGTGACTCACGTGATAGGGGTTCTCTGGGTTGAACTCTGCCTCCACGTCCTCGTAGTCCTCCTCCTGACGGGGGGCAGCTCTCCTCTTCCTCTGACCGCCTGCACACATCACAGTCTCAGTGTCTGACAGCAAACCAAATTTAGGAGCGGACTGGCACTAATGTGGCCCAGTCCTCACATGACGTAGAATCAAACTGTGTTTTGCAAACTTTTGACCTGGCAGCGTGCCAAACATCGCCCGAGAACCTCAAACAGGATTTCTGATTCTCTTATGAGCCTTTTGTTCTTCTCTGTGGATGAAATGGCTGCAGCGTCTCATCTGTGTTTCTGTAAACGGGTCTGTTTTTGCAGAGTTAGATATGAGTGCTTACTGCTAGAGTAGGTTGGGCAGAGCCAGAAGATTGGCAGGTCACCACACAGGTCCTTGATCTTGTTGCCTAGGAAGGTGGAGTCGGGTAGGGGGTCGCTAGCCGCCACCCAGATCAGGTCATCCTCAAACTTGGCTGGCATCACCTCATCCTCCTTCAGGAGTACAGAAGATGGATTCTCAGGCAAATTCAAGAAAACAAGGCAACATGTCGTCAGCAGCCCTTTAATGGGCTGCTGAAATATGAATAATTACTATTACAGATATTTCTGTTCTTTATCTTTAAAATCCACCAGGCCTGATGAGCTAACGGCTAGTCCACACATCTCCAACCTTTTCCATTTCTCCTATATAGAAGGTTTTAAGAGCCACGACCTCACTTGAAGATGAAATCACAATTTGCTGCATCGTCAGATTCCTGTTTATAAATAAACTCAAACTGCAATCTGCCCAAAACCTCCTGGATGTGTCGTGATTTCAACTAAACATTTAGCAAACCCGTCCCTTTGGGGCTGCATGGTGGGGCAGTTGTCCTCGCCATGGCCATCTTCTCCTCCGTGACTCTGGTACTAAAATGATGGAAAGATTCATCTTGACGTCTGGTAGAAAAAAACAACTACTTGATTTTACAGCAGCCCAACCACTTCTGCTGTGGAGGGTTGTGCTGGAAAATGTTATTGTCAACTTAAACACCAACGTTTCTCAGATGTGTGTTATTGTTGGTCAAAGATACAAGGAGCAACTTCAGAGGGGCTGAAGAGCAGAAATAGCCTCAGAGCTGCAGGTTAGAGACACCTGAGATCCCCAGAGATGAGCTGCTGTTTAAGCTCATCAGTCCTGTTGCATGTAAACTCGATTTCTCCAAACTGAGGCTGCTCAGGATGCCGTCTCCACAGCTTTAAAATGGACGTAAAATCTCCTTAAACAGCCCACTCTTAGCATCAGATCTCATTAATGGTGCCCTGTCGTGGCTCCTGTCGCCCCCGAGGCTTCTGTTCATAGCATCTCTTTGTGCTAACGTCCTGCTGCAGCGTCAGGTCTCATCAGCATCTAGTGGGAGGATGTTTGTGAATGTTAACGCTAATAAGGTTTTTTAAGTAAAGACAATGTAAACATCAGTGTGTAGTTCCCACAGCCTGCAGGTAAGATGGATTCAGAGCGAGGCTTTTGCCTGCAGGCGTTTATTCCAGAGGGCTGAGCTAGCCAGCACGTTGAGGAACCTCTAAGATGATTTGCTGGAGGGACAAATAAAAGCAGGGGGTCCTTTTTCACCGCTCCACTGACTGATAAGAGTTTATCTGGCCTGTTTTCACTCTGTGTGTGTGTGTGTGTGTGTGTGTGTGTGTGTGTGTGTGTGTGTGTGTGTGTGTGTGTGTGTGTGTGTGTGTGTTTATCTAACCCATATTTGCCATCATTCTAAATTATAGCAAATGACCAGCCTGCAGCAACCATTATAACATCTTCATGTCTACACACACACACACACACACACACACACACACACACACACACACACACACACACACACACACAGTGTACAAATGATCATTTATGAGGCAAAGAGAGGCAATAACACAAACACACACAAGAGTGCAAATGTGAAATAAATGATCGTTTACGAGGCAGACAGAGGCAATAAGAGCAGCCTTGCATGATAATTAATTGTGTTGTTGTTGTGTGCACGTGGGAGTGTTTATGTGTGCACGAGAGTGGTTCTGGAGATGTGGATTTATGTGGATGTGAGGCTTACCCAGAACTAAATGATTTTAATTATCAGACAGCCTCAATTGAACAATCACACGCTGTGGTGTGTTCTGTGATAACAACCCCTGTGCGTGTGTGTGTGCACGTGTGTGCACGTGTGTGCATGCGTGTGTGTGTGCGCGTGTGTGTGTGCGTGCGTGCACGTGCATGCCTGCGTGCGTGTGTGTGTTTTCATCAGGGTTTTACAGACAGGTCATTTGCTCGACTACCTCAGCAGAAATTAGCATTAATCAGTGACAACAGTTAAGTTTGATAATTTTAATAACATTTTTAATCATTTTTTAAAGTTTGATGAGTGTAACTAGCACATTAATCCACGTGGCCAAACCAGCATTTCTAACTAGTGACAACAGTGAAAAGAAGGCTTAGCATTAACCATGTTAGCAAGCTAACCTTAGCTAATTAGCCTATAAAGAGCTTAGCACATTTAATTTACATATTAGACTGAAGTTGTTTAGTTAAATTAGTATTTTTGGTTTAATTCATTATCTCAGCAGATTTAAAATGTATTTGAAGATAAGTTGCTAACATTGATGAGCTGCTGAGGAATGCTAGCCTAGAAATCTAGACAGACAGTAGCAGAAGCAAAAGGATTTAGCTCTGCAGGTCGGTCTAGCCACGCGCCATAGTAGCCTCAGCAGGTCTACTATTGGCCTGAGCGGCTTTGTGTCTTGCCAATCACAGCGCTCTATCGGTCTGGTGGGTGGAATTAGCACCAGAAGTGTGACAGGGCAAAAATATAAACAAAAGATGGCGGTGGATCGCTTTAAACTAACTATTTAGACTTGGGCTTTTCTTTGAGTCAAGAGCAGCTAGAGGTACTGAAGTCCTTTATTTAGAAACAGGATGTGTTTGTGTCTTCTTCTACAGCGTATGGCGGACCGCCCCGCTGACTGACATCTGTAGTGGTGAGTACGTCACGTTGTTTGTTGTCCAATAGCACGCTGAGATAGTTTGAAAGACAAGATTCCACCCCACGTAGATTCCACCCCACCACTGAGGTCTCCCTATGGGTCGTGGCCAGACTCTATATTCACATATATAGGATGGCTTATTATAGGAATGCAGCTTGTCCTCTTTACAACCATCAAAAACTATTAAACAAGGTTTTACAACTATAACTCAGGATTTTAAAAATGAATTAATAATAATAATAATAATAATAATAATAATGATAATAATAATAATATAATAATAATATAATGATGATAATAATATAATGATAATAATAATAATGATAATAATGATAATATCCATCCATCCATTTTCATCCGCTTATCCGGAGTCGGGTCGCGGGGGCAGCAGCTTAAAGCCCCAGTGTGTAATATTTTTACCTGTTTACTACCAAATTCTGTGCATCCAGTGCACAAACTTGTCCTTTTTCATTAATATTTCTCACCAACATCAATTCTAAATATTCCTCTCAGCTTCAAATTTTACATTTTTAATACATAAACTGTGGTCGACGCTCCTCCATCTTGAAATACGGTAGCTATTTAGGGACATATGAGCTCCACGTTACGCGTTTGCACTATGACTGTAACCTGGTTATTATGCATTACGACTGAACAGTCATTAAAAATGTTTTTTAACTGGTGGAGTGGTTAGATGCTTTGTGTGGGTTAGGCTACAGAGATTGGAAATAAATCAATCTCATGCTTTTTATAAAAAAACGAACCAGATGGCTGGAGTGAACGCTGGACTTGTTGCCTTTTTGAGTGGGCCACCGTAGCTGCAATACTTACTCTGAACTGCATGGCGCTAAAGAGTCGCAATTTTTACCATGATTTCTATGAATATCCCACATAGCACCTTTAAGGAGGGAGGCCCAGACCTCCCTCTCCCCAGCCACTTGGGCCAGCTCCTCCGGGGGAATCCCAAGGTGTTCCCTGGCCAGCCGAGAGGTATAGTCCCTCCAGCGTGTCCTGGGTCTTCCTTTGGGTCTCCTCCTGGTTGGACGTGCCCGGAAAACCTCACCAGGAGGCATCCTAACCAGATGCCCGAGCCACCTCAACTGGCTCCTCTCAATGTGGAGGAGCAGCAGGTCTACTCCGAGCCCCTCCCAGATGGCCGAGCTTCTCACCCTATCTCTAAGGGAGAGCCCAGACACCCTGCGGAGGAAACTCATTTCGGCCGCTTGTATCCGCGATCTCGTTCTTTCGGTCACTACCCAAAGCTCGTGACCATAGGTGAGGGTAGGAACGTAGATCGACCGGTAAATTGAGAGCTTCGCCTTTCGGCTCAGCTCTCTCTTCACCACGACAGACCGGTACAACGCCCCCATCACTGCAGACGCAGCACCAATCCACCTATCGATCTCACGCTCCACCCTTCCCTCACTCGTGAACAAGACCCCGAGATACTTAAACTCCTCCACTTGGGGCAGGACCTCGTCCCTGACCTGGAGAAGGCATTCTACCCTTTTCCGACTCAAGACCATGGTCTCGGATTTAGAGGAGCTGATTCTCATCCCAGCTGCTTCACACCCGGCTGCGAACTGCTCCAGCGAAAGCCGGAGATCACGTTCTGACGAAGCCAACAGGACCACATCATCTGCAAAAAGCAGAGACTTGATCCTTAGGCCACCAAAACGGATCCCCTCACCACCTTGGCTGCACCTAGAAATCCTGTCCAAAAAAGTTATGAACAGAATCGGTGACAAAGGGCAGCCTTGGCGGAGTCCAACTCTCACCGGAAACGAGCCCGACTTACTGCCGGCAATGTGGACCAAGCTCTGACACTGGTCGTACAGGGACCTAACAGCCCGTATCAAGGGACCTGGTACCCCATACTCCCAGAGTACCCCCCACAGGGCCCCCCGAGGGACGCGGTCGAACGCCTTCTCCAAATCCACAAAACACATGTAGATTGGTTGGGCGAACTCCCACGCACCCTCCAGGACCCCCCCAAGGGTATAGAGCTGGTCCAGTGTTCCACGGCCAGGACGAAAACCACATTGCTCCTCCTGAATCCGAGGTTCGACTATCCGACGGACCCTCCTCTCCAGAACCCCTGAATAGACCTTACCAGGGAGGCTCAGGAGTGTGATCCCCCTGTAGTTGGAACACACCCTGCGGTCCCCCTTTTTAAACAGGGGGACCACCACCCCGGTCTGCCAGTCCAGTGGAACTGCCCCCGATGTCCACGCGATATTGCAGAGCCGCGTCAACCAACACAGCCCCACAACATCCAGGGCCTTAAGGAAATCCGGGCGGATCTCATCCACCCCCGGAGCCTTGCCACCACTTGACCACCTCAGTGACCTCGGCTCCAGAGATTGGAGAGCCCAACCCAAAGTCCCCAGACTCTGCTTCCACCCTGGAAGACGTGCCGGTGGGATTGAGGAGGTCTTCGAAGTACTCGGCCCACCGATTCACAACGTCCCTAGTCGAGGTCAGCAGCACACCCTCCCCACTGTAAACAGTGTTGGTAGTGCACTGCTTTCCCCTCCTGAGGCGTCGGATGGTGGACCAGAATCTCCTCGAAGCCGTACGGAAGTCTTGTTCCATGGTCTCACCAAACTCCTCCCATGCCCGGGATTTTGCCTTCGAGACCACCCGAGCCGCATTCCGCTTGGACTGCCGGTACCTATCAGCTGCCTCCGGAGTCCCACAGGCCAAAAAGACCTGATAGGACTCTTTCTTCAGCTTGACAGCATCCCTAACCACTGGTGTCCACCAGCGGGTTCGGGGGTTGCCGCCCCGACAGGCACCGGCCACCCTGCGGCCACAGCTACGGTCAGCCGCCTCGACAATGGAGTCACGGAACATGGTCCATTCGGACTCAATGTCCCCCGCCTCCCCCGGGACGTGTTCGAAGTTCTGTCGGAGGTGGGAATTGAAGCTCCTTCTGACAGGAGACTCTGCCAGACGTTCCCAGCAGACCCTCACAACACGTTTGGGTCTGCCAGGTCTGATAATAATAATAATAATAATAATAATAATAATATTAATAATAATAATGATAATGATAATAATAATAATAATAATAATAATAATAATAATAATAATAATAATAATAATGATAATAATAATAATAATAATAATAATAATAATATAATGATAATAATAATAATAATAATAATAATAATAAAATAATAATAATAATAATAATATAATGATAATGATAATAATAATAATAATAATAATAATAATAATAATAATAATAATAATAATAATAATAATAATAATAATATAATAATAATGATAATAATAATGATAATAATAATAATATAATGATAATGATAATAATAATAATAATAATGATAATAATAATAATAATGATAATAATAATAATAATAATAATAATAATAATGATAATAATAATAATAATAATAATAATAATGATAATAATAATAATAATGATAATAATAATAATGATAATAATAATAATAATAATAATAATAATAATAATAATAATAATAATAATAATAATAATAATAATAATAATGATAATAATAATAATAATAATAATAATAATAATGATAATAATAATAATAATAATGATAATAATAATAATAATAATAATAATAATGATAATAATAATAATAATAATAATAATAATAATAATAATAATAATAATAATGATAATAATAATGATAATAATAATAATAATGATGATAATAATAATAATAATAATAATAATAATAATGATAATAATGATAATGTTAGAGCCATTTTGAGTATAAATGAATCATTTTATTTGTAATTTGTAATGTATAATGTTATGTTGAATATCTGAAGAGCTGACTATGGTTTATTGTAGGGTTAATTATCAATTTGATATTGTTTAACTACCGTAAATTAGTATGCATGACGTCACGCCGCAAAGCTGTGTTTAAAAAAAAGTGCGTAGGAGTTCAGAGCGCAGCAGTCTTTGACCGTGACTACACGAAAGGTAGCCGACCTCCTGTATAGACAGAAGAGGTTTTTTTTGTTATTTGTAATTATGCTTGTGTTATGGACGTTTTGATTTAGTAAATATCTAAAATTATAAAAGAAGTCTGGCGTCATTGACTTAAGCTCACAAGACTGGTCAAACGAAGCCAAGAGGAAACTGCAATTAATAATAATAATAATAATTATTATTATTATTATTATTATTAATAATAATAATAATAATTATTATTATTATTATTATTATTAATAATAATAATAATAATAATTCACTAGCAAATACAAGGAAAACCTGCAATGAATGGATGAAAGTTTTACATCTAACAACTATAAGGATGGATGTAGCCTCCTCTGTAAGGCGCTGACCTGCAACTTTGTTAGGTACACCTTACTTGTACCTGGTTGGACCTCTTTTTAACTTCAGAACCACATTAATTCTTCATGCCATCTGTTCAAGAAAGTGTTGGAAACATTCTGGTCCATATCAACATGGCAGCATCAGCTCCCTCCATGATGAGACCCTCCCGTTCCACCACATCCCAAAGGTTCTGGACTGAGATCTGGTGACTGTGGAGGTTGTTGGAGTCCAGTGAACTCATGGTCGTGTTCTAGAAACCAGCTAGAGATGGTATGAGCTTTGTGACATGGTGCATGATCCTGCTGGAAGAATCAGAAGATGGGTCCATGAGGTCATGAAGGGATGGACATGGTCAGCAACAACACTCAGGTGGTGTTTAAACCAGGCTCAGGTGGGACTGAGGGGTTCAATGTGGAACCAGAACATCTCCACCACCACCGTTACACCAGCAGCATCCTGAAGCATTGATACAAGGCAGGGTGGATCCATGCTTTCATGTTGATTACATCAAATTCTGACCCGACCATCTGAACGTTGCAGCTGAACTCCAGACTCATCAGACCAGGAAAGGTTTTCCAGTCTCTTCTGGTCCAGTTCTGGTGATCCTGAGTGAATTCTAGCCTCAGTTCTAGCTGACAGCAGAGACACCTGGAGTGGTCTTCTGCTGCTGGAGTCCATCTGACTCAAGGTTCAGAGATGCTGTTCTGCAGACCTTGGTAGGAACCAGTGGTTACCTGAGTCGCTGTTTACTTTCTAGCATCTAAAACCAGTCTGATCAATTTCTGTAAACCCTATAGATGGTTGTGGGTTCAAATCCCAGCATATAATGGTTTCTGAAATAACCTGTCTGGTATCAACAACCAGACACGTTCAAACTCTCTTAAATCTCCTTTTTACTTCATTCTGCTGCTGTTTGAACTTCAGCAGGTCGTCTCCACCACGGCCAGATGCCTGAATGCATGGAGCTGCTGCCATCTTAGAGGTCTAGGTGTTAACAGGCACCTGAGCAGTGACCAGTGAGTGTATGTATGGGTTCAGGAAAGGCATCTGGAACACAATGGTTCAGTTATATTATTTATCTACAAAGGAATAAAAGGTTTTACTTCTTATGAGTTACATTTGTTCTGTGATCAGCCTCGTCCAGTGGTCTAGCGCTTCTAGTTTTGAAGAAGGACATTTTGCTGTAAAACTTTCAAAGCTCACATAGGCTCTGAGGAGGGGAACAGGGAATTAACTCACCAGGTCAAAGGTCATCGAGTCTTTGCTGAGCGTGTCCACATCAGGTAGCCGAGCCTTCACCTGGGGTTTGACGTAACACTTCTCTCCTCCTGAGAACCGGATCCCCGTCATTCCCTGAAAACGTCCGGATCAAGAAAATGATGGCAAACTAATACAAGTATAATTCATAACGTGTCACCCTGCCAATAATGTCACATTTAATATCTATCTGGTCTTGAACTAATGGTGTGTGTGTGTGTGTGTGTGTGTGTGTGTGTGTGTGTGTGTGTGTGTGTGTGTGTGTGTGTGTGTGTGTGTGTGTGTGTGTGTGTGTGTGTGTGTGTGTGTGTGTGTGTGTGTGTGTGTGTGTGTGTGTGTGTGTGTGTGTGTGTGTGTGTGTGTGTGTGTGTGTGTGTATTAAACAGAGACAGGCAATCAAAGGGACACTGTGATTAAAGGTCAGAATTTTAATAGTTAAAGGCTTTAAACTGCTGCTTCATGGCTCTGATTGGCCTGATTGGGGCTCTTTAATTAAAGGTCAAAAACCACCAGTCTGAATGTGATGGGAATGAGAGGGACCATGCATTTGACACTGATTGTTCCTGAGGGGATACAACGTCTACTTGTTTCTAATTTCACCACTGGGGTAATGAGCCCATCTCCCCTTGAGGGCCTTTAATGTTTCCACCGATCTGACTGACTCCGACTCACAACAGCCTCATGATTTTGTTTCAATCACTTTTGATCCAACTCACAATCTCAAAGTCGTGGACCTCCACGGCCTCGTCGGCCCCGCTGCCGGTGCTGAACCGCTCCATGTTATTGGCTGAGTCGATCTCCACTGAACCCTCCTCCACTTTACCATTGATGCTCATGCTGTAGTGGACATTGTAGACCTACACACACACACACACACACACACACACACACACACACACACACACACACACACACACACACACGCATGCACACACACACGCACACACACACAGAGAGAATTTCTGACATGTAAGGTATCAGGGCATTGGCGAGTCTAGGGGCGGGGCCACAGGGGAACTGACCCTGCTGAAATCTGATTGGCCCCCTGAAGTGCCCCTGTCCTGTCACTCACCTGTCCTTTGCACAATGATCAGATTAAAGATGGATGCAATTACACGCCAGAATACTAGAGGTGCTAATGGGCCAAATAGGAATTGAAGTCTTGCGTAAGATCGTTGGACTAAACTCGGCCCCTCTATAAATATTGTGGCCCCTTGATGGCCCCATACTCAGAAAAATCCTAGATCCGTCACTGGTTCTGGGTTGGTAGAGTCAACCCAACCCATTTTCCTTTCCTAATCTGACTTTTCAGACACACCCCACCTTCGTTTTCCTAAATATTGTTTCAGACGGTCATTTTTTCAAGCGTGTGAGGTTGACGGCCACCGTTACTGCTCCCTGTGGTGCCGTTATCCTTCTGTAGAGCCCCTCTATCTCTTAAAATTAAAAAAGCTTGTCAGAAAGCTGCAGCCTTCCTCTCATCATTTGCACCTCTTGCCCCTGGAGCATCGGCTGGACCAAAGAGGCCCCCACCCCAGTCTGCTACACGCAGCACAACGCCTCCATTCATCAAGCAGAGCCTCTGAGGAAAGAAGAGTTTTATTTACACTGTCATGAAAAGCTCCTGAATTCAAATGACTTATCAAACATACCACACCGCCACTTAAACGATGTTTCTCATGCGTTTTCCTTTCTAAAAGAGCGTGTGAAGGAAGATTATTAGAGTTTTGCCTGAGTTGGGTTAAACTGTTCCTCACGCTCTTCCTCTAGAACCTGGACGTCTTAAGTGAAGTCTCAGCCTGGATCGTACAAAGGAGACATGAACTGCAGCTACAGGAGCCTATAAAAACGAACACGTTTGTAGCTTTAATATATCAACTAAACCAGAAAGTCTCATCAAACCCACCTTCACATTTCTCCCTCTCTCCCCCTGAGGGCTACTTTCCTCACAGTCCTCTTATTGAAGTTGGTTTTTGCCTCGTAAGCTCCTCTCACGCGCGCTGAGAGGATGATTGAGGAAAAAAGAACAAGTAAAATGCCACTCTTACATGTTTTTCATTGTTGTTCCAGAAGTAGAAAGCCCCGGCGGCTCCCAGCAGCAGCAGGAGGGCTCCAGCTACGAGCACCACGACCCCGGCCTTCAGGAGGCGGCTGCTGGTGGGGGGGGCTTTGGCCGCCACGCTGGAGTAGGCCTGCAGACACAAAAACACAGAGATCAACTCCTGTAGGGAAACGTTCACTGTCCAGATCCTGACATAAGTCATACTTCTGGATATTTTTGTCTTTGCTGACCCCCCCCCCCCTATGGTCAGTCCATAAAACTGATGCTGATCCAGGTCCTCAGAGACTCACCGGAGGCATGAAGTGCTGCAGGTCCTCCGGTCCAGCCGATGCCATCGGTACTTTCTCTGAGCTTTCTGCCATGACTGGAGCCAAACAGACAAATACCTGAGGAAACCCCAGTCCTCTGACTCCCCCTGTCTCCCTCCCTCCCTCCCCCTCTCTCTCTCTCTCTCCCTAAAGAAGGCAGGGGAGGAGGAGGAGGAGGAAGGGCACTTCTTAGTCAAACCAGGGCATTTTTGCTGTTGTGACAAAATGTTTCATTTCTAAGCTCTTGCAACTTTCAAAGGTAACGTGCAGGCGGTGGATGATCGTCAC
>SSNS01000196.1:796996-801996 GCA_006937985.1 Aphyosemion australe | reverse complement strand
TGATGGCGAGCAGCAGGAGCGTGCAGCTCCCCGCGAGCACGACGATGATCACCACGGACAGGTCCCATTGCGCGCGCGCCTCGTCCCCGCCGTCCGGCTGGTACACGGTCCGGTCGCTCGGCGGGGAGCCCGCGATGATAAGGAAGTGCAGCGTGGCGGTGGAGGTGAGCGCGGGCCTCCCGCTGTCGCTGACCGTGACGGTCACGCTCAGGGTCTCGTCCACGTCGTGGCTCAGCACCTGGTTCAGGTAGATCTCCCCGGTGGCTTTGTTCACGGAGAACACGGAGGGCTCTCCGGTGGCCAAGCCGTAGGACAGCTCTGAGTTCGTGCCCTCATCCGCGTCTCGCGCCTCCACCCGTGTCACGATGTATCCGGTGGGTGCGTCCCGGGGCAGAAGGACCTCAGCTGATCCGTTGTTGAGAGGCGGGTGCGTGATGACCGGTGCGTTATCGTTCTGGTCCACTATCCTCACATAGACGCTGGCGCTGCCGGACAGCGGCGGGGAGCCTCCGTCACTGGCCGTGATCCGCAGCTCCAGCTGCTTCATCACCTCATAGTTAAAGCTCCGGAGCGCGTAAAGGGAGCCGCTGGCTGGATCCAGGGACACGAAGGTGGAAATGGGGGAGCCCATCAAGTAGGTGTCCGCCAGTTTGTAGGTGACCTTCCCGTTTGACCCCAGGTCCAAGTCCCGCGCCACAACTGTGGTGATGTACGCACCTGGCGCGTTATTCTCCACCACAGCCACCTCGTACACGGGCTTACTGAACACCGGTGCGTTATCGTTCTCGTCCGTGAGCCTGATGGTGTACTGGGTGATGGTTCTGAACGGAGGGGAGCCCAGGTCCTCCGCCACCACGGTCAGGTTGTATTCGGGGATCTTCTCCCGGTCCAGCGGGCTGGTGCTGACAATCATGAAGCTGTCCTCATACGCCTGCTGCAGCCGGAAGTGGTCGTGTCCGTACAGGGTGCAGTGGACCTGTCCGTTAGCACCGGAGTCTCTGTCCGAGGTGCTGACTAGAGCCACGAAACTCTCCCTGGCCGCCGCCTCGGTGATGTACGCGATCCCTGCTGTGATCGAGGTCATGGGGGTGATGGAGATCTCCGGCGCGTTGTCGTTAACGTCCTGCACCTGCACCACGATCTTACAGATGGCCGGGCTCGGGTTCGGGCCCAGGTCGGTGGCCTGGACGTCAAACTCGTACGTGTTCTTACTCTCAAAGTCGACCGGGCTCTCCAGGGAGAGGCGCCCGGTTTTCCGGTCCACTCTGAACAGCAGTCTGATTTCGTGGGGCACCTGGTTTCCGAACCCGTACACCACCTCCCCGTTCAGACCTTCGTCTGGATCCTCCGCGTTCAGGTCCAGCAGGAGCGAGCCCACCGGCGCGTCCTCGGGCAGGTCCACGGTGAAGCTGTTCCTGTCGAACACCGGGCTGTTGTCGTTGTAGTCTTTCACCTTGACGTTGATGCGCGTGGTTCCGCTGCGGGACGGGTTCCCGCCGTCCATGGCCACCAGCTCCAGCGCGTAAGAGGCTTGCGTCTCCCGGTCCAGCTCCTTCATGAGCACCAGCTCCGCATATTTAACCCCGTCGGCCCTGCTGAGCACGTCGATGGAGAAGTGGCTGTTAACGGAGATCTGGTAGCTCTGGATGTAGTTGACCCCCACGTCCTCATCCACGGCGAAGTCCAGCGGGATCCGGGTCCCCACCGCCGTGTTCTCAGAGATCTCCAGACTCGACTCTTTTCGGGGGAACTCGGGGGAGTTGTCGTTGATGTCCTTGACCTCCACCTCCACGTGGATGAGTTTGAACTGCTCTTTGGAGAAACTGACCACGTCGAACGCGATCAGGCAGTGCAGGGTGTGTTTGCAGATCCGCTCCCGGTCAATCCGCTCCCCGATCATCAGCTGCCCGTCGCTCTCCCTCAGGCGGACGAAAGACGAGTTAAACTGTTTCATCATCCTGAAACTACTCCTGGATCCTGAGGAGGAGATGTCCTTGGCTAAGTTTCCGATCACCGTCCCCGGTGCGTCCTCCTCAAATGTCTGATATTTCACTGTTTTTCCGTGCGTGGCAACCGCCAGGCTCACCAAAAAGACGCACAGAAGCACCAACAACCCATTCCAGCCCGTTCCTCCCATCTTCTAAAATCAGCTAAACTGTCCAACTCAGAGCTGAATCAAAACGCACCTGCGGAAGGTGTTCCTCCCTCTAACTGTTTTCTCACTCCAGAGCTCCTCATAAACACTCCATATGTCTGGTAATGCGCACTCTGGATGCGCTCCGCGCTTTCTCTCTGCTGGAGGTGTGCTGCTCTGTCAGTGTAAGCGGCTGCAGTGTCTGCGGGAGGGTTTATATGGCGAGGCATGCAAATGAGCCGCACTGTGACCAATCCGGGCTTTGAGAAAAGGGGGTCTTCTGTGAGACCTCCAAACCCTGCTTAGAGATTCCTGGGCTGTCCGGAGCAACTTGGCACCCAATTTGTGGGCTAAACGCCGGGCTTGATTTAATACTGCTATAGTTTCCGTTGCTTGTTTATGTTCCTCGGGCTGTTAAATGAGCCTGCGCACCGACACATGGTGGGGGGAGCGCGGAGATGCGCAGTGTCCCTGAGCTAGAGGACAAAGCATTTGAATAGTCTGTTTGGGCTGACTTACCTCTAAATGCGTCTCAATGCACATGGATTTATGCGTAAACAGTGTTCAGATCCACACACATAGGGAGAAGCATGCCACTCCTGTCCCGTCCGGTGACCTCTCCACCCCTCAGGGAAGATAAAACTTCAAACTTGATGACATCTGTCCTCTTGTCCAACCCCAGAGCCTCCTGGAGGACTGGCAGGACCGCTGCGGTGTAACTGGTGCTAAGACCATCATTTTAGAGCTCCTCTTAGAAATTCTCCCCCCTCCATACCCGCTGGGCTCTAATCCAGTAATTGTTTGCCTTTCGGATCATATCTGCAGCTACAAAGGGACTATATCCACTTAAACATTGATTTTATTCTAAATCAGCCTCGGTTCAGATCGGCTCACGAGATGTCTTGTGCAGGATTTCCCCTCCTTTCTGTCAGAGTAACAGCCCCTTCAACATGTGATGCTCTGTGGCCTCGGCAGGTGAAGACACACACACACACACACACACACACCACACACACACACACCACACACACACACCACACACACAGCCTTTACCCGTTACAAATGGGATTTAGCTGTAAACGCAGGGGGGATTTATCAGGATTTCAATAGTGAGATTATATCAAAGGCCCATGAAGCCCTCGTTAGCAGCAGCGGGATAATGGCATGGTGGGGTCTCCCCTTGCAGCCGTCCTCTGCTGGCATTGTGGCCCTCTGAATTTGTCTGTGGGGGCCCTCACCCCTTCTGGCTCCACGCAGCCCTCCATCTAACTGCAGCATAATGAGGCAAAGCCACATGTAGCCTTTGTGACCCCCCTCCCAAACCTGAAACAGTCCTAGACTCCTTTCATTACAAGGAGAAGGGTGATGAATTGGCTCAGACGCCAGTGTCCCTCCTATTAAAATACATTTAGAAAGAAACAGGGCCCCGTCACGGCTCTTCAGGAGATTTTCTCTTTCTTCCTGCTGGACTCATAGACCCTACCTCATGCTGCACCCCCGATTTTTTCACCAGGGGCTGGGGGGACCACTTGCCTTGGAATAGAAGCTAATATGAGTTGGCATGTTCCATAAAGAACCCATCTGCCACAGAAAGTCAAATACAAGGTACCTGAATGAACAACTCAGTCAGCTTAGAGCTGCTTTTGAGCACATCGGTTTGTGATTCATTAATCACATCGCTGGTGCCACTAACAATCAGGAAAGTGGACGCGTGACGAACCAAAGCAGAAGAGTAAGGTCTAAAAAGTAAATCTGAAATCTCTAAAAGTAGAAACAGAACCTGACCCAGGACCTGAAAATGTGCTGAACATTTTGGGGTGCTGATGGTTTTTAGCCCCTGTTAACAATAAACATGGAGTGAGAAATATGGGGTCAAAATGGGCTCAGCTCCATGTAAACTCTAAAAAAGAAATTGTAAATTCGAACCAAAAAAATTGTAAATAAAAACATTAAATAAAAAACATAAATATAACTTTGAACCTAAAACTGCAACCAAAAAACAAAAAACAAATTTCATGAAGGAAAACTAAATGAAACAAAAGTTGTGGCCGAGTTTACGTTTCTCTTCCTCCTCTGCTCTCAGGCCTGAGTTTACGTTTCTCTTCCTCCTCTGCTCTCAGGCCTGAGTTTACGTTTCCAATACTTTCTTTTCGTTTACGATGCTGAGCCTGATTTCACATGGGGGGGCGGGCTTTGGGCTCATTGGCTGCATGGGAAATGAATGACAGCTGGGTGAAAGCGCTTAGGTTTGACGTCATTTCCGCCCAGGTCGTGTTTCTGTTGTTAGCAGTAGCACCATGGTTAGCACATCCACATTGCACAATGGTGAGCTACCTGCGTTGGGCAGACCACCGTTCATCTGCAGTAAGTTCATTTTTTCTGTTCATTTACCGTTTATGCAGTTAAAAGTTTTGTTTTTGTCTGAGTTTTTCAATGTGATTGAGCAGCGTGTGCTTCTTGTTAGCGGCTAGCAAGGTTAGCCTTAGCTCAATTCTGAATTACACAGCATCTTTGTCAGATCACATCCATTTCTATTTAGCTCATTTTAACTTGAAAGTGAATGTGTGCGGATTCTCACAGATCTCAGTAACATGGAAGGTAGCCTAACCACCAAGCATGAAGCATATGCATCATTTTACACACAAGATTAATGCTAAGTTACATCTAATTACTGATAATATGTCTCCAATCCTGGTCCACGAGATCTGCTATCCAGCATGTTTTACTTTCTAACTCCTGCACACCTGATTTTAAAAACCAGAAGGTCTGCAGAGCTTAAAGACCACTCATTCAACCACTGACTCAGTTCTGTAGGAGCGTGTAAACTTGGGTTTAATAAATTAGCAATAATATTGGATGAGACCTG
>SSNS01000196.1:756485-786485 GCA_006937985.1 Aphyosemion australe | reverse complement strand
ATCGATTAAGATTTGAATCTTTATATTTAAGTTAAACTTTAAAGACCTGATTCCAGCTAGTTGGTTAATCTAAATAATTATTTATGTTTATCTATAACAGATGTTTTTTTATATTTTACTTTACAGCTGGCTCCTTATACACTCCTGCTGAGTAAGGCTCCAGCTCCTTACAGTTTGTTGGGGCTAAAATTCAGGTGTCATATTGTGTTATTTTTGTTATTTTTCATAGACTCAGCATGCATTACAACTACCACGCAGCATTTATTTCAGACTCTTGCAACTGCTAATGCTCCTGAGGCGCAGCAGTACTTACAGAGAAAAGTACAAAAAGCAACAAAGCAGCAATGATATTCATGGGACAAGGTATTCTGACTGTAAATGTGTTGCAGCTGCAATATTAGCCCCGGTGCAACAGACCTTTCATGCTCCTAACATCGGGAGGAGCTCATTCAGCTGAAGACAGGCTTTTTCAGTCACTCCGGGTCTTCCCGCTCAGCGTTTTCTCCCACACGGAGAAGGACAGAGCAATCAAAAGCACATAATAACGTCTGCGTGTCGCGTCTCGCCTGGCGGATTAAAATGTGCGCGCGTGCACGTGCGCGCAACCTTAGGACACAGCAAACACGGATGGACACACACACACACACACACACACACACACATCTGCAGCCAAACTAAAGACACACAGGCAAAGAAGAAGTTGTGTCACGTGATCACCGTGTTAATCGCGCCCGTCTGCACGCGAGTTCAACAAAAGCAGAATTAGGGAGAGCCTCTACAATCCTCCCATTCTCCATGACACATATTAGCATTTCTTTAACATGTATGAAAACACCTTTAGAGCCCCCCCCCTCCCGCATTGTGGCTCCGTTTGCTGAAGTGATCGGGGTGTTTTTGGTATTTGGGGCCCGGAGCTGCTCGCCTGATCCGGCCTCTTGTCGGGGTTTAACGCTTTCAGATGGAAATGGCCGATTTGGTCGCTTTTGTGTCCAGAAGATAAGCGCTAGAGGAGATGGGAGGCTGGGAGGAGGGTGACGAAGCGCTTGGGAAGGGGGTGTCTAAGCAGATCGATCATAGTGCTGACCCCTTCACCTCCCCCCACCCCCATCTCCCACTCCAACATCCTTTGCTGCACTCGCGTGCCATCACAAGCGCGCACTTCTAATTGGTTTCCAGCACTAATTATCCAATTACCGCCTCTCCAGCAGAGAGCGGCTCTCCATGCAGGCCTCGCCCGGTAATGGCCTCTCTATTGATGGAAATCTTCAGGAGTGAATGCGCCCCATCAGCTTCAGAGTGCAACTCTTGAGAAACTAGTGTCACTGCCCCCATGTAGAAGCCTTAAAGTGAGCTCGACACTTCACTCACAGAGGCCATTCAGCCGGCGTTGTTCCCAAACTCTTATCGGAATTGAATTCATGATAAAGTGGTTTGCAGGTTAATTTGGTCCCTTTGTGAGCCCATTAGGAGGTACGAGTTGAAGCTTAGCCATTATGTCAAACATCTGACACTTTCTGGAGTTACTATCCAACCCTTGTTTTTATTTGTCCTCCACAGAACCTGGAAGATATATCAACCTTTTATTGTGTCTGTCTGCATAGTGGTAACTGTAGTCTGATGTTTCAGAAACATTCTGGGATTCAAACCCACAACCATCTCTGGGTTTACAGAGAATTGTCTGAAAAAGGTGAAGCCATCCAGTGAGCAACAGTTGTTAGGTCAGAGGTCAGAGGAGAACCAGACGGGTTCTACGTGATAGAAAGACAACAGCAGGAGTTTAGTAAAAGAACCAGATCTGAGGCTGTGTTCAGAAGAACCACCATGGGACCAAATTCCATCGCTGTGAGAAGGTGGAATAGAATTTCAATTTTAATTTGAGTTTTTCATCTTCACTGATTAAAAAATGGTTCTGATAAATGACCCACACCTGTAGAGCCCCTTTCAGTCAGAGGACTCCAAAGTGCTTTACACTACAGTGAATCATTCATTCATTCACACGCTGGTGGTGATGAGCTACGATGTAGCCACAGCTGCTCTGGGATAAACTTTCAGAGCACAGGCGCTACTGGTCCCTCAGACCACCACCAGTAGGTAAGGACTGGAGGATGAAGTGTCTTGCCCAGAGACACACTGTATGTGTTTTCATGTTGTTGTTTGAGGACTACAGATAAGTAGCATGAGGTTAAATCAGGTGCATTTACTTAAAGTAAACCCTAGTTTCTCTGTCAGCATTGTGAAGCAGTTCACCGCCTGGACAGCAGAGGGCGTAGCGCTTTTCTGGGGTATCCTGCCATCAATGCAGTCATGTCTCTAGGGTTTACATTGTCTTTATGTATTTCAGAGACTTTTTAGCACTGACAAATTTGTCCTCCACCTCTTCATGCACTCACCTCCTCTAAACTCACGTTTCCTGTCATTTCCTGACATGAATAAAAACTTTGCTGCCTCTTTGTACTCCTTCAGTCATGGGTTTATAAACCTTTTATATCGTCTGATATGTTCAACTCTCGTTTATTTATTTGAGGCAGAATGGCGGTGCTGGTGACCAAGTTAAAGGAAGTGGCATCCTGACCAATCACAAGCTTGTGGTCTCCATCGCTTTCAACAGATATAAGTAGGCTCTACTCCGGCCGTCTTTGCTCGCCAGTTGGAGAGCCCTCGCAACGATGGATAATGGCGTTGCGGGTCTCCATGCCGACGCAGATGGAGAAGTATAAACTAGACTTTACTACAGAGTGTTCATCATTAATGTGCACTATACTCTCCAGATAAACCAAACTAAACTAATATCCCTGGTTCCAACCTACAGAACAGCATCTCTGGTCCAGCAGCTGCTCCAGATGGAGTCCAGCAGCAGAAGACCACACCAGGTGTCTCCTGTCAGCTAAGAACAGGAAACTGAGGCTCCAGTTCACACAGGATCTCCAGAACTGGACCAGAAGAGACTGAAAAACCTTTCCTCAGATAGTCAGGTCAGAATTTGGTGTCACCACCATGAAAGCATCAATCCATCCTACCTCGTATCAATGTTTCAGGCTGCTGCTGGTGGTGGTGTTCTTGTCCCAATGTGGACCTCATAGTCGCCACAGCCTACCCGAGTGTTGTTGCTGACCATGTCCATCCCTTCATGACCTCATGGACACATCGTCTGATGCTACTTCCAGCAGGATGATGAAGCTCAGATCATCTCTAACTGGTTTCTAGAACATGACCATGAGTTCACTGGACTCCAACGGCCTCCACAGCCACCAGATCTCAGGTTCGGTCTAGTTTTTTATATCAATGATCACTTAGTGCTCACTGTGAGGTGAGAATCACAATCTTATAGTTTATTAAACTTAATTTTATTGTTTGGTGCTTATTACAAAGTTAAAGTCCCATTAGTCATCCTCACTGGTGAAATTACATCTCCACATTCCACCCATCCCCGTGGGGAGCTGTGAGTAGCGGCGGTCGCACCCGGGGACTGTTTGGTGGTTTAACCCCCCAATCCAACCCCTTAGTGCTGAGTGTCAAGCGAGGAGACATTGGGTCTTTGGTATGACCCAACTGTGGATTTGAACCCACAACCTCCCAGTCTCAGGGCAGACACTCATACCACTAGACCACTGCGAAGGTGGTGTGTTGATTATCAGTCATTTTTAATTTTCCAAATGAAATTTAAAATATCAAAGATGAATAATTAACACATAGCTCTCTGAGGGTTTACGTTCTATTCATGAAAGAGTTAAAAACACAACAAACTGCTTCTCACTCAGGTCATCTGGTCAGCTCAGCTTGGGTTTCCAAATTTAATTTAAAACATTTTAGCAGGATGTAATTATATCATATTTATTAGGAACCACATTGTAATTAAAAGTTGCTTTTTAAAGTTTTATCAGGAGGAAAATTGTTCATTTTCTTCTGTTTTTGTGTGAAATTTTCACCAAAATGATGTTGCAAAACATTAATATGTAGAAAACAAACCAAATATTATTGTATATATTATTGTATTATAACGTAAGTAAATAAATATTAAACCACCCCAAGTCAAGTGAAATCTCTACCTAAAACAACCTGCAGACGTTCTGGTTTAATGTTAGTTTGAGGTTAAAGTCGGCATTCACTCAGGTCCCAGATTGATTTCTGGAGTTTTGAAGCCATTTTGAGTTTTCTGTCAGAGGCTAATTCACCTAAATGCACATTACTATTTCCACCTTGGATAGAGTTTGCATTAACACGTGCGTGTGACCCACACAGTGAAGCTGAGTTGAGGAGCACACATGGTTTGGTCCAGTTTCACCTTCTACTGTCTCTCTTAGTTAACTTCTGCCTATCCATCACCTTCCAGCCCATCTGTTGCTGATAGCCACAACACTTTGAATAAATTCCCCCCGACAAACAAAACGGTTAACACCTCATGAATACAGCTTTTACTCCCCACACACAGATTGTGGGGGAACTTTAGGGCCAGTGGAGTAACTAGAGCAAAGAAATCTGCGCGGGGACACTCCCTCTTTGCTTCCACTTCATTACAGACATTGTGCTCGGGAGCGCGCAATCTGTGCGGCCGTCTCCGCCCGGCCGCTCCAGCTTTCTAATGAGTTTCCAATGATGATTTAAAGGCTCGCTAGGCCCTCTCCTCCCCCAAAACTCCTCCCATCTCCTCTCTTATTCTTCCTTTCACCGCTTCTCTGTTTCACCCACTTTTGTGTGGAGCTGTGTCCATCACCCCGCTTTCAGCAGGGGGATTCAGGGGAGGTCACATAAAAATTCACACATCAGCCCAGAATAAAGGAAGGATATGTGGGGGAGCTCCATGGGACAAACCCTGGCCTCTGGCTGGGTTTAGTGTAGCAGGAGAGTCTGAGGGGGCTGCTGGAAACTTTCATTTACCTTCAAGGAGATTCTATAAAAACAAGCTCCTCTAAACGCCTCATTTCCTTCTTTTGAGGATAAGCAGGAATTAAAAGTTAGTGTGTTAGCGTTCTGAAAGGCTCGGGGGCTCTGAGTGCGCACACCTGATGGTTGCACAGAGCCAGATTGTGCTGTGCTTCAGATGAACAGATGGGAGAGGATGAGTTAAGAGGAGCATGGAGGAAGGGAACGGCAGACGTCTGGATATCACTCATGTGAAGTTATGCTGTTTTTTCCTCTCACTTTCTCCATGTGTGCATTCAGACTCAAACATACAGATGAGCTGCATCTGATGAAACAGGTTAGTTACAGCCTGGATCAGTCAAACTTAATCTCAGGATTAATCTGACTCAATTCACTCAGACCAAATATGAAAACTCTCTCACAGATTTCTGATTGGAAATTTTTCACTCTTAACTATTTCAGGTCAAACAAATAAACCTGATATTTAAATGATGATTTTATTTATTGAATAAAAAATCAACCGAGCTGGCCCTGAAAGTAATTCTGCACCTATATATATATATATATATATATGTATATATATATATATATATATATATATATATATGTATACATATATATATATATGTTATAAAATACAGATGGACGTTTGTATTATGGCACCTTGGAAAGTCAACAGGGGTGCTCCATCCTGAACAAGTGAGTTTTGAGGAGAAAGTTGAAGGTGTCCATGGAGGAGGTGGTGCAGAACTCTTGTGGTAGTGGATTCCAGACTTGAGTCCCTTGGTGGACAGAAGGGCACGTGGCGTAGAGAGGAGGGAGCCAGAAGAGAATTGAAGGTAGAGTTGAAGGAGGTGAGTAAAGATAGGGAGGGGTGTGGTTATGGAGGGATTTGTGTGGTAAACCAGTGAGAAGTGCACTGCAGTAATCAATGCAAGATGTAATCAGAGCACAGATGAGTGTAGCAGAGGTGGGGGGGGCAGATGAAGGATGAAGACGGTTGATGTTACAAACGTGTAACACGCTAATGTGAGCTGTGAAAGAGAGGTTGCTGTCGAGGATGACACCCAGACTCTTGACCTGTGGGGAAGAGACAACAGTGGAGTAGTCGGTGTAAAAAGATCCTTTAGTGCCTATGAGGAGTATTTCAGTTGATTCAGTCACTATGGAGGGTTTTGGCCTGGCAAGCCATCTTAATTATGTAAAATATAGTCGTGGAGCAGAAATGACTGTTGTCTTTCGAACTGTCTCCACACAAAATTGGACAGCGCTTGGACCAATCAGAGCAATGAAAAATGTGATGTACTCACCGCTACAAATGCCAGTCAACGGGTCAGTCCACCATACGCCGCTAAAGCCTGCCGCACACGTGAGCCAACAGCTGAGCTACCGGTCATTCAAGGCCTTTAGCTCAGCAGATTCCTCGCTGTGTGCGCCTATTTTTCACTGAGTTTTCTGCCTCACGCTGAGGTGAAAATCAAACCGGTTTGATACTTTCCGCCCCACAGGGGGCAGAAACTCGCCGTGTGCGCACTACGTGAGCTGTCGGCTGAGCTGAAATGTTCCAAGTGACCAATCACAGCGCGTTCTGTCTGCACGTTGGAAAAATAAACAAAACGGAGCTGGATATGGAGGAAATGCTTATACTTGTTTTGCTGATGAGGCGTTGCCGCCACGTCATAAACTCCTTGCCTGGCTCTTCTTTTCAGCCATGACCGTACCCATACTTTCCTAAATTTCAAACGACGGAGGTATATCACGGTGGTGATTTAAGTACCTCTGTGTGCTCATGTCTCAAAGAAAAGCCCAAGTCTAAAGCGTTGATACCAAAGCCATGTCAAACAAGCGCTGTTCATGAGCCGACGCCATCTTTGTAGTTTTTCTCAGCTTTTCGCAGCTCTAGCGTTAAGCCCACCCAACAAATGTAATAGGCTGTGATTGGCAAGACACAAAACTGCTCAGGCCAATGGTAGACCTGCCGAGGCTACGATGGAGCGTGGCTAGACCGACCTGCAGAGCTAAATCATTTGCTACAGTTGGTCTAGATTTCTAGGCTAGGAGTTTCCAGCATAAACAGCCTGTTGATGGTAAATGGTCTGTTTTTGCAGTATATAGCACTTTCTAAATTGCAAGGTGCTTTACAATACAATGGTCACTCATCCACACAAGCAGACACTAGCAGTGATGAGCCATAATGCAGCCACACCAGGCACCGCCAGTTCCCTCCGACAACCACCAAGGAGGGTGAAGTGTCTTGCCCAAGGACTCAACGACTGTGACAGACTGATCGGGGTGCAAACCTGCAACCCCTCCAGTTACAGGCCAGGCTCTGAGCTCCTTGGTCATTTGTTCTCCTTCAGGATATTCGGCTAGAGAGCAGAATTCATTGTGTCATCAATTACAGCAGGTGGTTCAGGTCCCGGAGCAGCAGAGCAGCTCCAGACCATCACAATAGTTGTGACCACTATGACCACTGAAAAGAATACCAGCTACACAGTGGTGTGGTGGTTAAAGGTTTGAATGTGAGCAGTCAGATATTTGATGATTAGAACTGCAGAAGGATAAGAGTCACTCATGACCGTCTCATGGCTCCACACCGCTGTTCAACAGAATAATGTTTTTGGTTTTCACCGTGTTTGTCTGATGTTTCTATGGCTGTTGAACTTTAATTATGAGAATTTCAGTTTAAAATATTTGTTTTGACAGTTAAATGAAGTTTATAGAAAGGTTTAACAGTTATTCGCAGCTGAGAAGCAACACCGAATGGTCTCAGGATGCGTAAAGGGGACATATTATACCAATCTGACTGCAGGATTATCCAGTAGACTTCCTCTGAGGGAGCTGTACCTTTTCTTTGTGTCATGTCAGCAGATGAAGGAGAATGATGTACTTTTAGATAATGACTTTTGTGTTTCTGTCATCGTTACGCATGAGCTAGCCTGGCTCAGGAGTTGTTTGTCCTGTAATCAGTGTGGTGCTGAGATGTACGTACTTTTAGCCTTTAAACACATCTGTGGGTGCTTATAGAAAACAACCTAAGTGATTTCTGGATTTAGATCATTAGGACGTGACACAGGGCTTTAGCTAGACCCTTTATCGGTCCACGTCACCTCCTGCTAATGCGCATGTCGGAGGCAGAAAGAACCACAATCATGTGTTGTGCTGTTGGTGGTACGAATCGCTTTGATAAAAACAACAAAACACGCGTGTTTTACAGAATTCCATCGACTCGCACCACTTTCAAGGCAAACAAAAGACTTTAACTTTTAGCTGCAAGCTCTCCAAAGATGAAGTGATTGGAACAAGCAGATCATTAAAAATCTGCAGCTCACTTCATATCAGTTAAGCCTCGGCTAACAACAAGCTAATCAGCACCGTAGGATTTATAAACTCAGTTACTGAACCTCATATATTAGATAATATGAATAATTAATCACTAAAGCTTATAAGGTATTGTGCCTTGGTTCACTTTTGCTTGTTTGTGTTGCTAAACCTGTAAAAACAAATGCTACAAGCTAGGCCTATAGCCGGCCTGTGGCTAATGTTTACACTAACAACAGTGACTATGAGCTTATATAGCTATGGGAGTCATGCTAATGTTAATTTATAACATTATATTGTTAGACATTACATACCCAGCCATGCAGGTGCAGTTTGTGGTCAGACAGCAGTTCTTCTTGTTTACAATGACCCAGACTTTGTACATCTTGGTCCTCTTCCCTTGTCGTTGACTCAGCAGCACCTCAGTCTTCATAGCCACAAAGTTTTCAATATAATAATCTTGCAATAGTGTGTCCTTATGTCTGTTACACAGCTTATGTCTGTTACACAGCTGTAAGCATCCAGGGTTTTGTAGGATTTCAGGCGTGTCGATCAAGAGTGGATGTCCGGCTACTGAAGTTTGGGCCATTTTTTCTCGTCATTGATCCACTCACCGTTAAGACGTGTCCCATTGACTACTGTCTTTTTTGCAGTATAATTAGTTTAATCGCTAGGGGATACACTTGTAATACACCGACAACATCGCTAACCAGCAACAACGCAAACACAAGATAACTGCAAAAACCAATGGACACCAGAGGAAGCCGGATCTTGTTTCTGAACACTGGATGTGTGAATCTGCTTTGTTTACTAACAGATAAGGCATCTATAAAGCTGCTGGGAGAGAAAACAGGAATTTCCTATTTTCACTGTGATAAAAGCCCAGCCTATCAGGGATGGGTGGGCGTGGCCAGCAACAGCAACAGAGACCTGAAACGGCTCATTCTGGAAGGTACTGAAAATCTCAAGGATAGAGCTGGTGAGGCTGTTTTCTGTGAGAGGGGGTTTAGTGCAATACAGACTTATATAGACTTATTCTAACGTCTTCACAGTGCTGATGGGGGTGCTCTCTTTTTATTCTTTAGACAATCATTGTTCTAGATACTCTACAGAGTCAGAAAAGGATTTATCAGAGAAAATGACTTTCTTCCTGTCCTCAGAAGTCCAATCCCTGACAATCCCGTCCCTGATGTTTTCTTGGAGTGAAGTGGTTCCTTTGCTGCCTCTCTTGACAACAGGCCATCCCACATAACTCATATCCTCATTGTGCTGCAGATGCTCTTCTTCCTGCCTGCCTCCATTCCTTTTCAAGCTCTGCAATTAATCACAAGTCCTCACAAAACTCTAAATAACATTCTGGAGTTTATGCAAACCACCACCATTAACCTGAGGCAACAAAGTTTTAGACAATTAATATTTGTATCACTCTCTAAACATTTGGCCACAGCTGTAGTTCTATAGGAGGCATACACTCGTTATTGAATAAATCTGCTGTGGTCTCTAGTATAAACGAAGGCCTTGTGAGGTTTTATGTGTGAAAAAAGCTCTGGAGCTCCTGTTTCAGGAAGTAGAAGTTAGTTGGAGGTGTTGAGGTGGTGGAGGGAGGAGAACAGCCAGATTTGGAGTCTTACTAATTAATATTCATGATATGCAAACATCTCACCTCTCATTGGCTAACAGCAACGCAACTATGGCTGTCTTTTTTCACCCTTCTTTCTCAGGGCCACACAGGGCGGCAACAAATCACAGATTTAGTAGAAAGACCTTGTCCAGTGCACTCAGAGATGTCACCTGCTCAATCAGGAATAAATACTGACTACCATTCCAAAAGTCAACTCTGATTTATCCTAGATATGAGGAACCAAAATGATCAAGTCCACCAACAATCAAGGACATATTTTACTTTATCACAGAGAAACTTTAGTGCAGCGTTACCCACATCACGAACAAACATGAAGGTTTAGTTCTTCTTTAACTTTTAGCTACAACCCACTAACCTACTTTATAAGTCACATAAGAATATCACAGTGATCCTGCAGCCAAGGTGGAAATGTTCCTTAAACTTGCTTACTTGATAGGCAAAAGAACTCCCACTCTCTCACTTTTGCTTCCCTTACATGTATCTCCTCCCCCACTCCCCTTCCATCTCACCTAGTCCTTTTTATTTTTGCAGTTCTCTACATTTTCTTCCATTTTTAAGTCCCTGCAGTGCTATTTAGAGCGTGGCACAGAGCTATATTAATGTGACTAAAGAGGATCACACAGGTAACACAAGTCCAGCTGGTGCTGCACTCTGCGGCGCAGCTCCTCACCGAGTGTTAAAGCTCTCCTGTTTACAGAGTCGCCCCCTACAAACAATAATACATAATTCTCTTTGAACAACACAGCATATGCCTCATATACACACTAGTGCAGAATAAGAGGGGACACCAAGCACACCCACGCATGAAGCTGCGGGCTCTTATCACACTCACACACACACACGCACACACACATACACATACACACGCACACATGCATGCCCACACACGCACGCACGCACACACACACACACTCACACACACACTCACACACACACTCACACACACACTCACACACACACTCACTCACACACACACGGACACACACTCACACACACACACGTGTACACACACAAAGCAGGGTGAATGTGATAAGTGTGTCCTCTTCTGTATGTGCCAGGGAGACTTTCAAGAAAAGGCACTGTCTTCCCTGGGGAGTAAACATTCACAGAAGACGAATAACTATATTCAACAAATAGTCAACACACACACACACACACACACACACACACACACACACACACAGAGCACAAGATAACTGTTCGTCCAACGCTGATCAATATTTCAGGAGCCCAGTCTTGATTGTTCATGCAGGCCAGGAGAGGGCTAATGAGGCAGAGCTGCAGAGACAATGTGCTCATCAAAGTAGGCTAAAAGACAAAATTATCCCTCAGATCTCCAGGTTCATTCCCGCTCTGCCCAGAATGAGAAGCTACTGAAGTGATCCACTTGAGACCTTCTCCTGCATGACAGTTAATGAGTGGGCATGTGTGAGTGAGACAGCACAGATGTGGTTTCCCTCTGATCTGCTTCATCAACGTTCTCTTGCCTCATTGTTTTCAGCACGGTTCTTTCTGTGGGAAGTGTGAAAGGCCTGTTAATGCTTCTGGCTGGAATCACCCTTAATCAATACCTCAGAGTTCATTTAGGAAGACAACACATATTTTTCATGTAAAGTTTTGATGAGTGAGAAGGAATCTAACTTTTATCTTTCTTCTTTTACTCTTTATTTTCTGCTTAACCAGCAGTTCTAAAGAGGAATGAAAGAAAGCCCGACAACTCTTGAGAAAAGTCCCTGAGACACCTAGCCTAGAAATCTAGACCAACCGTAGCAGTAGCAATACATTTAGCTCTAACCCTCTCAGCAGGTCTACTATTGGACCGAACTATTTTAGGTCTGGCCAATCACAGCACTCTGTCTGTAGATAGACTTAGGACCAGAGCAGTGATGGAGAAAAACTACAAAGATGGTGTCGCCTCAGGAACGGAACTTGTTGTTTTTGGCATCAACTCTGCACGATTTAGACTTGAGCCGTTCTTTGAGACATGAGCAGATAGAGGTACCTAAGGATGTATCTGATGCTTCTTCTTCTTGACTGATTCTCATAGCGATGAATACATCACCTTGTTTGTTGCTCTGATTGGCCCTAGTGCTGTCCAATAGCAAGTGGAGACCGTTTTGAAAGACAACCATAGTTTCCATTCATATCTGTGTGTGTGTGTGTGTGTGTGTGTGTGTGTGGTGATGTATATGTCTAATATGCATTAAAATTGAGGGAAGTGCTCAAGATGGGGGAGTCTACTACCTGCAGATAGCAGAGTCCCCCATCCTCTACCCCCCCACACACACGTCAAAAATCTGTTAATATTGGGGGGGGGACAAGGGCTGGAGCAGGTACCCTAACCTAACACCCCTCCTGCATATACGAGTCTTTGAAGACTATAACTATTTTATTGTTTCATTGTTGCTTTAGAAGAATGAGTTAAAACAACAATTAATTTTCCTCTGGGATGATTAAATTATTTCTGAATTGAGTTGAACAAATGGAGGAGAAGCTTGTTGCAGAGGTGTTCATGTGAGTTAGTTGAATTTCATATTGAACCAAATCCAGTTTGTTTTCATCTCGGTGGTTTTTAGACTCAGACATCCATGCCTCTTCTCTTCCTCTCTGCTTTTCCATTTGACCAAACTGAGCAACAAACCTGGAAAAAACATTAAAAACTTCTCCTCAGGATTTCTAAACATAGGTTTGTTCTTAGCAGTGTGCTCATTATCAGACTGTAGCTTTAGCTGCTCACAACCACAAATACATTTAAGGTCAGCTCTCCAACTGCTGCTCTGGCCTCGGCGCTCTTTACTCCTGTGAAGAAAATCCAACGAGACCATCTGGGAGTTCTGAAGCTCGTTAGATTCACTCGTGTTCTCGAGAAATAGTGACTCTAAATTTCATTCTGGTGGTGTTTTAAGCTCAGGACGCTGTTCCTGAATCACGCACCGCGTCAACACACAAAGTTAGTCTGATTCTGCATAAAGTTAACCTGTTACTTCACTAAGAACACAAACACAACTCTTTTAATACTGACCTTCTCTGGTGGATGTTTGAAACTGTTCACATGTATGGTCCCACAGCCGCTGGCGTTTAAATGTGTACCAGCAACAGGCAGGGATAGTCCCATTTCTAGTTCTAAACCATCAAACATCATTGATTTCTGAAAGTCATTTATTTTGATCCGTTATCTGTCTCTGGTACCTGGGTTAGGGTAACCCGAGTGCATGGACTCCTGAATCAACGTGTCCGTCATTCCTAACATTTCTGTTGAACTTTTACCTGCATAGGTTAAAGGTTAGAAAACCATTAGAGATGTTTCCTCTTGGGCGTCGCTCTCATCACTGGATGTGAACTCCATCCTTCTTCCTGTTGAATATTGTAACAAGGTCCAGAACTGATTTCACGTCAGTTCAACGTCTCACAATAAAGATGTGTTCTGCCTCTATCTGTGGTAAATGGTAGATGGTCTGTATTTGTATAGCGCCTTCTTAGGGTTCTACAACCCCCCAAAGCGCTTCACAACACAGTCATCCACATATTCACACGCTGGTGATGATGAGCTACATCGTAGCTACAGCTGCCCTGGGGCGCACTGACAGAGGCGAGGCCTGATGTGCGGTGGCGCCACCGGTCCCTCCGACCACCACCAGCAGGTAAGGCAGGTTAAGTGTCTTGCCCAAGGACACAACGACAGACTGAGCGGGTTGTGAACCTGCGACCTTCTGATTGCAAGGCGGCCACTTAACCCCTCTGCCACCATCGCCCATAGTACATCTGTGGCCCATGATCTGCACTCTACCCAGGGGGAAACCTTTAAGTTCCTACATTCATGTTATAAAAAGTTAAAATGAAGCGTTACATCTGCAGGAGTGTAGGCTTGAGGTAAGAGTACTGTAAAAGCGCCGTTAGTGCTCCCCATTTTGCTTCGGCTCCGCCATCTGAACACAGAGGTCTTTGCATGCACACAAACGTGCACAGCAGGCAGCGCCCAATTATCTTTGCTCATAATAAATGAGAAATAGGCAAATTAGTGCCGGGTTTAAGATGCGCATCTTCATAGAGTACAGTAGAATATAATAAGCAGGGGAAAAACATCCCCACTCACGATTCCTCTCAACCCTCACAACACAAAACCAAATGTAGCCCATTTCATAAAACTACAACCCCGTGTCATCAAAGCTCTCCCTGCGGAGGCGTTATTCTCCAGCGCTCCTCCCATCTAAGCGCCCTATTTCTTCACACAGGCATCTTTGTTTGCAACGCTTGTCTCGCGTCACAGAGAGGAAAAATCATCTTAACGGTTTGTGTCACTGGGAAGAGCAATAGATGAAACTCTAAAAAATTCAGCCTTTGTTGCCAGAGAACAGAAGGTTGACAAAGTTATGTCGAGGCATGAAGTTCTGCCTCATTAGATGGAAGAGCTGCTCTATATTCAAGGTCTCAGTGGGGCTAACAAACACAATGAGTGGGCCAAACGTAGCGCGCTCCGCCAGAGCAAAGGGTCTTTTTGTCTCAGGTTGGTGGGTGGGGTTGGCTGTGGGAGAGGGACCCTTCAAAACCAGTACGTCTTCCCAACAGAGCCCGCTTTCTCAGGAGGGAAGAGGGAGAAGTCGATCCCTGCTGTGGAGCCGGGAGGATTTCAGGTTACAGTCATACGAGTTCATTCAGTCAATGTCATCACCTCAGGGACGCAGTGATCCAACATGGTCTGAAACCATCAGCATCGCCTCGCTGAACAAACTATGGATTAATTATTTCTTCATTAGCTGCTGTAATTTCAGATCTCATATCCTGTTCAGGACATTGAGTTTCTAACAGGAATCGTGTGCAGAATTTAAAGGAATCGTTTAGTAGGGATGCATTATAATATTCATATTTTACTGCTGAATTATGTGACTGGAATTAAGCCCCTTTTATCAACACACTCTACTGAGGACGATGTAACTACAGTAGCCCATAGTGGACAAACCAACGACTCTACAGAGGATTTTCCTGCTTCTGGTGAACAACATAAAGTCTATTAGGGAATAGATGTGGCTCAGATTAGCTCCGCCTTCCTAAAAACATGTCAGGACAGGCTAAAACAGCACATTTTGCTATTAGCTAAGAAAACAAAGGTACGAGACGCTTTCAGAGCCTAGCAATTCTATTAAACCTGTAAAATTCTGATCATATATATGCATGATCATTAACATGATGTCCTTTTAAAATGTTTAAAATTCTGTAATTTTACAATTTTAGACACTATTTTATGGCATTTCTGCTGCGGTCCTTTCATAGCTGGTGCAAAAAGAAAATCCTCAATGGCTGCTTTTAAGGTGTTTATTGTTTTTGTTGTGACTGTAACACAAAAGAACCAAAGGTTCCTGAAGCTGTAAGTCCCATTGAGTCAGCAAACGAGAAATTGTCCTGAAAAAACAAACTGGGAGGGACAGCCTGGACATTTTAGAGTCTCCACTTAACCTAAGGTGCATGTTTTTGGTCTGTGGGAAGATACTGGAGCACCATGCATGTATGGGGACAACAATCTAACTCCATGCAGAAAGGCAATGGTGCCACCATGCAGCCTAAACCCAAAATAAAAACTCCAACATACCTGCATGCTTTATTCCAACCACATTAATCCAAATATTTATTTGACCAAATGATCACAGAAACAAAGACAAAACTGAATTTTTACTCAGCTCATGCACCAGAGCAGTTGCTTTGTTGTGTGATTGCTTACTAACCTACACACTGTCTAAAGGTCAAGGGTCATGAGGATAGCCTTGTTTACTGTAATGTCAGGAAATCAAATATTTGACCAGCTTTGATAACAGTTAATCATTTTCATCTAGGTCAATTGTTTTCCATATTTATGAGGACTCGTTGTCATTTACAATTCTGATTTAGAGCAAGTAGTGGTTGAAAAAAAAGTTACACACACACACACACACACACACACACACACACACACACACACACACACACACACACACACACACACACACACACTGCCTGGCCCAAAAAAAGTCTCCACCTGGATGTAACTAAGCCAACAGGTAGGAGCCTCCTATTGGATAATGACTGCAACAAGTTCTTTAACCCAACTGGAGCAATGAGCTGCTTCTCATCTCTCCAGCAACCATGTGGAAAGACACATCTGGTGGTGGTGGAACAGATGTTGGTCTGTGTGAGAAGGGTCACATCACTGGCATGCATCAAGCAGAGAAAACATCTAAGGAGAAACGACTAAAACTGGGTTCAGAACTGTCCAACGCATTATTAACAACTGGTGTGATGAGTCCAGATGGACCCTGTTCCAGAGTGATGGGTGCATCAGGGTAAGAAGAGAGGCAGATGAAGTGATGCACCATCATGCCTAGTGCCTACTGTACAAGCCTGTGGGGGCGGGGCTATGATCTGGGGTTGCTGCAGGTGGTCAGGTCTAGGTTCAGCAACAGGATGTGCTCCAAGAATGAGGTCAGCTGACTACCTGAATCTACTGAATGACCAGGTTATTCCATCTTCCCTGATGGCACGGCCATATTCCAAGATGACAACGCCAGGATTCATGGGGCTCAAATAGTGAACGAGTGGTTCAGGGAGCATGAGACATCATTTCCACACATGGATTGGCCACCACAGAGTCCAGACCTGAACCCCATGGAGAATCTTTGGGATGTGCTGGAGAAGGTCAGACTCTACCATCATCAATGCAAGATCCTGGTGACACATTAATGCAACACTGGATGGAGATAAATCTGGTGATGCTGCAGAAGCTGATGGAAACAACGCCACAGAGAATGTGTGCTGTAATCAGAGCTAAAGGAGGTCTGACCAAATATTAGAGTGTGTGGCCTTTTGTTTTGGCCGTATAGTTGTGTCAGAACTATCAGTCCTTTGATTATTGCCGTGAGCTGTTCATTGTTGTAAATTCAAAACCATTTAAATTGTATTTAAAAATGACAAAAAGTCAGATTGAGCTTCTTTATGCATATAATGAGGAGGTGGATATGTTTATCTAGAACATTGCCTCCGATTCTAGAAACTAAAATAAAAACTAAATCTGCTGCATGAGGTAAAGGGCTTGATGAAGAAGCATGGGAGGATCATGAAACAAGTTCCTGTTTCATGTTGGTGTCCCAGATTCAACCTGATATCCTCTGGTTGCTCAGAAAAACACTCAGGCCGCCTAATGAGGGGAACTTTCACTGTGTCATTATTTCCCTTCTGCTCAGCAGATATCATTTCAAACATTGATAACTAAATAGTCCTTCTCTCTATTCAGGTTGCGTCGCTCTGGGGCTAATAATGCTAATGTTACACAGGCTATTAGAGGCGTTTAGCAGGCTTGTGTCTGAAGATGTGGGTATTTGTTGGGCAGATGGACGCAGCCCCAGGGCTGACCTCGCCCGTGACCCCCCACAGATGTCCCAGAGAAGAGTTGGAGCTCTGGTGAAAAATCAGTAATTTACCGGAACCAACTTGTCAATATTCAGGACAATAAAGAGCCTTTGAGCGCCGGGTGAGGCTGCGCGGCGGCGCTCGTTGCTGAGTGAGACGGGCGAGATGAAAGAAGCAGAGGGGCCATGCGGTGCCTCTCTGTGAAGGCCTGTTTGACCGATGGCTCTCGCCTGAAAAGGGTTCTGGTGGTAATACATAAATTAAGAGGTTAAGTGAGCCATCAAGAACAAATGTTTGCATTTATTAACTAAGAATAATAGCTCCCAGCAGTGAATTCACAGCCTGATTCTTCCCTTTGGGTCGACTTCTTAAACATGTTGGAAATTTCCTTCGGTTAAGTTTAGGCTGGAGGCTGTTCTACTCCGTCATCAATCAAGTCTAATTAACCCACCGAAGCTGATTCTCATCCACCACAGAGTTTACCAGGCTTCCTGTAGGTAATTTAAAGAAAATAAATGTACTAAAGCAGATTTTCGGGGTGTTCACATGTTCCAAATGGACTACCAGCACCACAAAAATGTTCATAATCCAATTAGCTGCATCTTCATTGGGATCTCAGAGAAGGACATGTTCACGAGGCTCGTTATCCAGAACAAACAGTCCCGCTCACATGTGAGGAGGGATCCCGCTGGAATGCACGGGGCAGGTGTAAATTTAAACTGTTAATGAGGCGCATCAAAAGCATCAAAGACGCACCGTGCTGAGCCTTTCTGCCATTAGTCCACGCAGGACAAAAGCCATCTGAGAGTTTCCCCTGCTAAACGGTGCAGAATGAGTCCGAGCAGCAGGAGGTAGATTGTAACTGCAAACCCCCTAATGCTGACCCCACGGGGTCACAAAACCACGTCTGTGAGTCTGGACTCCTGAGGAGACAGATGAAACGTCTGCTGCTGGTCAGCTGGTAGGGACCAGCATGTGGACAGTTTGGAGTTAGCTAACAGACACGGACATCTCTCCTCCAGGAGGTCTGACTCATGATCAGGAATTATAATTAGCCCTGAATCAAAGGCTGGTCTTGATTTGAATGTTATGACTGCATGATCAGACCGTAAGATAAAACGGGCACAAGAGTTAATGAAAATGAAAAATGTTTGATTACGGGACAGAAATGTGCAGTTACAACAAGAAAACTCTGGGTGGCCACAAAACAGCTGCAAAGAGTGTTGTGTTTCAAAGTCATTAAAAAGATGCTTTCAGGATGGTGCCACAAAGAAACAGAGGATGCATGTGAAGACTGGTGCTCAGATGTTAGGAGGTGTTAGTGTACGCTCCTAGCAGAGCTCAGTGGCAGAAAACGAGAGGCTCAGCACCACTGAGGGAAAAGGATAGTGCTTAAAGCTATGGACCACTCATTTAATCAGTACATCTGCAGTGGTCTCCAGTAGGAACAGATGGCTTGTAAGTCGTACTCTGGGGAAACAAAGCTGCGGTGCACCAGCTTCAGGAAGTAGAATTGAGCTTCAGACGGCAGGATCTGGAGTCTTACTTCCTGATACGTGGACATCTCTCCTCTGATTGGCTAACAGCAACACAACTCTACCACTGACTCTGTTTGCTCTGCAACATTGATGTTTTATCTCCACCAATAACACAAGCCTGGAGGAGTTCTGCTGTGTGGTGGAGTTGCTAATGCTAACGGTTAGCTTCTACTAGCCCAGACGTTCTCTGCTGTTTCCTGGACGCTAAACCAACAACAGCCTTCCCCGTCGTGAGTCAAGATGGGTGAGTCCATGAATGTTCAGTGACAGTGTGACGTAGATCTGTCAGGATTTTCTGATCCTAGAGTTTCACCTAGAGTCTATTTTCTATCAGAAGCTAAAGCAGGAGATAGGTGGAGGAGACTATTTTCATGTTCAGCCTGCAGGAAACACTCAGAGAAATAAAATCAGAAATAAGATTTAAAAAATGTTTTTTCAGTGTTCCACATCTTTATAACTGGCACTTACCAGGGAATACCTTCTTAGAATCCTATTGGTGGAGCTGGTCGGGGTAGCTGGGAAAAGAGCAGTTTGGGCCTTCCTTCTGGAGCTGCTGCCTCTGTGACCCAGACCCAGATAAGCAGATAAAACTAACGTCATATGAGGAAAATATTTTCCATTTTTAAACATTTAGCAAAATATGAGTCTTTAGTAACCATTTTTAATTTAATTGGGTTCCTGGTGATCATTGCAACACCATGGCTCTGGTGTGAGGGGTGTTACGACCCGTCTAGGAGGGGTCAGGCCGCAACATAAAGGTTGGTCCATCATTCCCTGCTGATTCCAACACAGCACACCAAAAAGACTATTTACAATGATTTGTTTACAATATGTACACAGGTAACTAAGGTCTCAATGTTTTTCACTAAAGGGGAGGGAGGATTAAAAGCTCAGGGTGAACCAAGGCCTAAAACAACAAACAAAACACCTCCACTCTTACCTTCCAAATCAAATTAACCAAATCACAAATAAACTTACCTCTCTGACTAACAAAACAGGGGAAAATGGTGGTAAAATAAAAGGCAGTTCACCCCTACAGATCCTCAGATGTCTACTAATAAATTCTCACACAGGGCACGATCTCAGGACAACAAAGTGGTGGCTGGTTGGCATGGGCAGCAAATGAGGAACCCAGCTGCAGGCAATCAGGGTCTTCTTAAAGCGTCGGCTCCTCCCAGTCACCAGATCAGGAACACCTACGGCCATCTTCCACCAATTGCAGGAGGGCACCTACACACTAAAATTCACATTTTAGAAGACATGGCAGTAAATGAAAAATAAAACAGAAAAGTTCCTTTACGGACGTAACGGGCCACCAGGGACATTAATCAGAATCGGCTAACATTCACACATATGAAATAAATTCTTCCACTTACTACACCACATACTAGTGAGAACCTTTTATATAAACATGTGAACACAAAACCCACCTGATGGTGTCAGCTGTAGTCACGGACTATTCAGGAGGACATTTTAGATCCATCAGAGTGACTTATATGTCTCTCACTGGCAGAAAAAGGATTGGGGACCAAGATTTTGGTCTATTAGCAAAATAAAAATGTAAAAACAATAATGAAAAGAAATAGTTTAAACTTTAACGAGGTGGATCACAGAACGATGAGAACTAGAGTGACTGTTTAATAGCAGACGGGAGCCTGAAGCTTCCAGAGACGTCGATTTGAAACATTTGCAAACTTTTAAGGTTAAAGTTTCTGCAAACAGCTCTTTCAAGGGTTTCTAACTGTTCTATGGGTTTATGTCACCACATGAAAGCAGTAGTTGTTGTTGTCCCTGTCCCAAAACCTTCAGTTGCAAAACAACTGAATGATTGTCATGCAGCGCCTCACCTCAACGTGCCTGGAACAGCAGGTTTTGGTTCACATCAAAGACGTCACCATGTCCCCGCAGCAGGATGTGATCCAGCAAGAACTGGTCTGTGTGTGATGTAGTGTCAGCTCAGCTGCTCTCCCTCACCTGGAGTCTGAAGTGTCATGTCAGACTGATCTGTCTGGACTTCAGTTGTGTGTTTAACGCCAGCTTTTCACACCAGTCAAAAAACTGCTATTGCTGGAAGTGCAACCATCAATCTCCAGTATGCACCATTGTACTCGACACTGGCACTTCTCAAGGATTTTCCCCTCACACTCACACAGGATTGTTCTGCAGTACGTCCTGGTGATCAGATGGCTCTGCTGCTGCTGCTGGTTTGTGTGGGAGGTAGTAATCTACTTTACAAACAGGAGTAAAAAGGTGGAAAATACTGGTTTTATGTTCCTTGGTGGAGATATTCATGACGTCTTCTACAACAGTCTGGTCTGAGGCTGCACTAATAAATAAACTCCTTCCTTCAGGCAGAACGGTTCAGCCTCAAAGCCAGCAGTCCAACCCTTGAACAGGACGTTAAAGCCATTGCTGCTAATGCACCAGAGTAAGCCAAAGGCCTGGGCAATTATTTGTTAAGCAATGAGTTTCTCTGCAACTTTAGACTCTGTGGTAGGATATTGATCGGCCTGTAATTGCAAACTGATAGGGGAGCTCCGCTTTTCTGGATGGGCATGATAACTGCTGAATTCCGCACCTTGGGGAATATTGCCTGGGAATTTGTTTTACTGAAGTGACTGATGTGTGACCCGACTCTTTCAGGATGAAAGTGTCCTGACTGAATTCTTCTTTAGTTCCAGATGGTGTGAGTGGCTTGACGTTCTTAAAACATCTGTGACACTTCCTATGCTATGCTGTAACATTCTTTCAACCATACTGGCTGATCGGAGATACTGAGAAATGATTAAAGGTATCCGCTACTTCCTTTGAGTTATTTGTAAGATGTCCACTTATCTTAATTTGCATCGTACGTGTGTTTGTGCATATGTGTATGCATGTGTGCGTGCGTAACATATAATCATAAAAACTTGGAATAAAATACATCGGTCTCTGGACGATGCCATATTAGAAGCGATGTTTCCTTCTACGGGAGCCCGTGAGGACAAAATGCATTTACAGATTTGTAACAAGCGGTTACAAAACTTTCTCCATTCACAAGCGTTGTTGCTTTAAACCTTTACCTCTTCGCTCGTTGCCAGTGATGAAAGGGAGTCTGATGTCATTTTGCTGGAGGCTGAACGATCTGATGAAGTACTCAAATGAAAATTGCGCTCTCAGGGATTTTTGACCCTCATGGCTATCCGTTGGTAAGGTCTTACTCGAACATGTACTTCCCTCTATCGCCAGGGAAAATACACACAATCAATTTAAAATGACAGAATTTACCCAAGCGAATACATTTTTATATTTCTAGGTAATTTAGGAGATAAAGTTTGAAATGTTTTTTTCAACAGTAAAGAATATATATCCCAATGCTGTGTGATCTTTTCAAAATGCTCCTTTTTGGTTTTTGGGATTCAAACAACCTCCTGATCCCTGACACAAGGACTACATTCGTTTTTAGCTTTTTATCCAATAAAGTCAGATTAGAAGAAGCAGTCCACATATCTAAAAGGATTTTAACATTCTGTTATGTTAATTAGTAAATATCAGAGTACTGCTGTATGCAGTTAGTCTCATGGGCTCTTTGATCAGACAGACAAGATCAAACTTTTCTGTCCACAAGATACATCCAGCCAATTTATATTAAAATTACCTAAAATAATTGTCTAATTGTTTATGATAGATTATTTAAAGGTGCATGTAGTAAGAACAACATCCTGTGGTCAGATTTGGGTACTGCAGGCCACTTTTCAAAACAAACGAGTGCTTCCCCCTCCCGGTCCTGAGTTTCATGGCAGTTGCCAGTAATGGATCAGCGCCAGAAGATTATCGATGACAAGCGAAAATTTAATAAAAAAGGTTGTTTGAAATATTTTTAGGGCCAACATTTTGTTTCTAATTCACCATTAGCATTGTTAGCTTAATGTTAGCCTCCTTTACCCGATATTAGACTAAAGCAGAACGATGCAGTGGCTTCTATAGGTACAAGAAATAACTTCTGGGTCGCTCACATTCTGTGATTGTCACGCCACCGGACTGGTCAGGGATGCGGAGGTTCCTATGGAGCGTGGCTAGACCGACATGCACAGCAAAATCATTAAGTCCATCTAGATTTCTCGGCTAAGGAACAGTCGGATTTCCTGTAACTGGATTGTGTCTATATCATACGTACACTGCCCTGGGCACCATCTCTGTTTCTCCTGCTAGTATTGTAGCCTAGATGTTGAGTTCTCGTTGGACCATGTCTCAGAAGGTCTAGGTTTGAATTATATAACAGAATGAAAATATCGTTCTTATGTTGAAGTGTCCACCTAAGAGACCCTGGGCTTAGCTTTAGGATCCCAGACAATTGTTGAGCGATTGACCATGTTTACATGTTGCCCTAGTGGCCATGGGGTCACACCGAGTCACTTGGTCATGAATGTTTCTCGCATCAAAATCATCATGCCTTTTGGGTAATAGCTAAGCCCAAGCTCACAGTCCCCACATCGTTCCTCTGGAGCTCTTGTCCAGTGCAGCAGCTCATCCAAGGCTGCTTTACACAACTCAGACACAGACAGCCCTGTAGCCCTGGTATCCATATTGCCACTGGTATCCCAGGCAGGCTCAGCAGAGATGACCAATGGGCACAGAGGCTGCAAAAGTATAAAATGTGTTAAACATTATGGTGAGCATACCTGTAAGGTAGGCTTGTCACACTCTTCCTACAGAAACAGGACATCTTGTTTAGGCTCCTTGGTCCTGTGTGGGCCAGGGCAGGGATGAGATAAATGCACTGCTCTGAGAAGGTGGAGCTTGTGGTTTAGTGCTCTTGGTTATGCGCTAAAGTGATGGGTAGATGATGATCATGTATACCTCCTCTATAGCCAATGACTGCCTTTGTCATGTCTTGTTTTGTTTTTTTTGTATCTCAGCTCTCCATATTTAGATATTTTTTATTTAGATGTGATGGTGTAGTGGTGTTACCATTTATCTGAGATGAATCCACACAATTAGGAATAGCAACGTTGACAAAGGTAATAAGCAACAGACCAGGAGAGTCCTAAACCCCTCTGACAGACCTGCAGCCATTTTTGGATCCTTCACCTCAGAAGGAAACGATGTAATCTGATGCTGTGAGGATCCTGACGATCACACTTAGCTCTCCAGCTGTAGTTGTTTCATGTTTTTAGGTTCAGGTTCTCACCATGAGGCCTCTTTTGAAATATTGTGTCCCATGAAGACTTAATGTGATTATTTTGGCCCTTCTTTAACTCGGTGTCAAATGACAATAAAAAACGCATTCAAGTAATTTAAGGCATAAACTTTCAAATATACAAAAAAGGGAAATATTCACAAAAGAAAAGATGAAACGGATACAGGAAATGTTAAAGGAACATTTCCAAGTAAACGCCACTGCAGCTGATGAAATATGAAGTGGAGGTAATCAGTGTGATTCCTGTGTGCTATCATTACGGTTCACCTGACTCCACATTAGCCATCAGAAACAATCAATATTAGATCTGTGAAAGGCTCAGTCAAACCCAGGAGTTCCTCACACAATAAAAAATCTGAATAAGTCCTGAAGCTCCATCCTGGGTGAAGCTCACGAGTTCCTGACTTGGCTGAATAATGGATTTCATCTGAATGAAATTTACATCCATCAGTCCTGAACCAGAAATTATTCTGCATAAAAGTCCCCTTTCATGTTGCCAAATTCACCTTCTCCATTTTTTTCAACATCAGTGTCAATTTACTGATACATGAGACGGGGGAAACTTTTCTATCTTCTTTCTGGCAGCGGAAATCAATTGTGAATGTTCACTAATACAGTGCAAATTTTCCTTAGGCATTTGAATTCCATACTGGGATGATGAAATCCAGCACAGCTCCCTTTGGCAGGCAGAGTCCCTTAAATCCTTGCATCTCACCAGGAACGAAGGGGCGGGTTTGGGGAAATGAGGTATGTGTGTCTCCTGGAGGCTTGCATGTGCACGTTTGCTGTAGGTGGTTTTGTGTGTGTGTGTGTGTGTGTGTGTGTGTGTGTGTGTGTGTGTGTGTGCGTGTGTCTTCAATAAAAGGCAGCTTATGCAAAGCGGCTCATGTGACCAACTCAAGGGACGATGAGTGTGCCTCACACAGAGTTTTAATGTGCTGCTCTGCCGGTGTTTTAGCCGAGACTAACAAGGCACGGTGCGCCAACAGGGCTGACGAGCGGCGTTCACAAGCATAAGACGGGTTCGTGGGCCTTGTGAGAGGAGACACTCGGGGCCCTGCTGAGGCTGGGGATGAGGTGCGCTGGGAGAAATTAGCAACACTCAAGTCTGTGGCCCACTTCCTCAATTTGGAAAACTTGATAGGTGACAAGCAGAGTGTGTGACACGCTACGGCAGGGTGATGTTTGTGAGGATCGTCTGGAGGGAGGGGGTAACAAACAACGGGGGCCAGCAGCTTCTCCTCTTCTGGCACGTCAGTCACTCCTCATGGGTGGAGAGTGAGAGTGGTGCACCTCCAAAACGTGGCCTACTTTCCTGCTAGCAAACAGAAACACAGTAAAAACAGGCTCAACATATTTCAAACTGATTCTAATTAACGTCGTAGAGCTTGTGATAAAACAACTCTGTCTATGTCTTACAGCAACATCACACACACACACACACACACACACACACACAAAGTGTGTGTGAGAAAAAGAGAGCGGGAGTGACAAAAACTAAGAGCTGAATCTATAATTTAACTGAATGCCCACAAGCCTCTCACACACACACACACACACACACACACACACACACACACACACACACACACACACACACACACACACACTCCTCCTGCAGGTCGCACATGAACGAGTCTTGCTGTGGGTGTTGTTTAACACACAAAATATTTTTAATTGTTGTTCCTCCGCTTCCTGAAACATTCAGCATCGCAGAGGTTTGCACTCCGTGTGTGTGTGTGTGTGTGTGTTTGTCATAAGGAAAGTATTTATAGCAGATTCTGTCAGACAATGTCGTGCATTTGTGTGTATTCATTTGGAAATAATAACATTGACAACTGCTTGTGAGATGGAGGGGTTGAGCGAGGGAGAGGGACTCATTTTGAGCATGTACCCACTAACGAGCTGTATTGTGCTCCAGGCGATGTGTATGATAGCTTGAAGCCGCTCCGTGTGTGTGTGTGTGTGTGTGAGTGTGTGTGTGTGTGTGTGAGAGAGAGAGAGAGGAAGAGAGAGAGAGAGACTTATTGGCAGCTGAGGAATCTTATCAGTCCCTCGTTTTTTTCTGATTCTTGTGCGAAACTCTCCTGTAGTGTCTTCATGTCCTTTTCCTTCCTACATCCTTCCGTCGCTCCTCCACTCACTTTTTCCCGACTTTGATGTAGAGTTTTGCTCCATCATGGCCCAAACGCTCTCTCCCATGCCATTGTTTTGGAGTATAATGCATTATCCATCTCCATTCCACTTTGTTCCCTCCACTTCACATCAAGTAGCTGCAACTTATGAGCAGCACAAGCTCCCGCTGGCACACACACGCAAGCCCACATGCAAGCGAGCAGCGCCACAATCCCATTAGCTTTAATATTTCAGCAGCAGCCTTGTCACCCCCCCTCCCAACCGGACCCCTGGGGACACAGATCCCAGATCAGCTTGACATGTCCTCCTCACCCCAAAGACATCATCCCCAACATGCAGGATGGGGAGTGAACTAAGCTGACCTCCAAGGAAAATTTCCTCTCTTCCTCCAACACTGCTGCCATCTCTGTGGAGGTGGAGGAAGGGGGGTGCACGTGGGTGGGGGAGACTGGAAGGAGGGGAGACACCATGTGATGGGATGAGAGGAAGATGAGCAGAGAAGATAAAGTGTGTGTGTGGGGATTAGGGACCGGGTTTGAAGCGTTCTGCAGCTCACCGCTGGTGCACACCAACTCTGTTCAACACACCTTGTTTACTTTTGCAACTCATTTAGTTTCAGTCATGCAAAAAGAAAGTTCAGCCACTTTTAATCTTTAGTTTTATGTATCAGAACAGGATCTGGACTTTATCAGGTTATAAGATTGTTGCAACCTCAAGTTTACAAAAGGTTTACACACCAGACAGAGTGCATCATTTAACAACCGGCCCCGTTTCCAAACTTCTTTCTGTTGGTGCTGTGTTCATCATGACCCAGTTCGGGCCAGGCTTCAGACAGATGGACTCACGTTGGATTCCTTGGTCTACTGAGGAGTTCGTGCTGGTCTCAGTGACTGCAGGGAGCCCAAATGATCAGCTCTCCATGCTGACAGCTGACATTCTGAGCAGGTGCATTATGGGTAACCATCTCAACTGTGGTCCCATTTGTCTGGAAATTGTTCTGGAATTCTTGAACTTCACCATGCGTTTGTTTATTTGATAAATAGGCTATTTTATCTGGCATACCTGTTCAAACGCTCCATACTGGCTGCATGTTAGAACGTTTGGTAGCACTGTTTCCTTGAAGCAAGAAGGTTGCAGGTTTGAATCCCAGCTGCAGCCTTTCTGTGTGGAGTTTGCATGTTCTCCCCATCCATGTGTGACAGTGAGCATCCTGTCACTGTATCCCGATTGATCATGGCCACGGGGATATCAATTTGACTGACTGGTTAATGCGCGTGACTCTCACCCAGGAGTCTGGAGATCAAATTCCGCCTGGGCCCTCGTTTCTCCACCTTGCCACACATGCATGGGTTTTCTCCAGGCACTTTGTTAAAAAAACATGCAACTTGGGGTAAACGAAACATTGCTTTGAATAAAAAATTATGCAAACTCATAAACAGATCAGAATCAGAAGAGTTTTTATTGCCATTGTCATTGAACGCAGCTCACTGCCTAGCTATAAAATACATAAAAGTCTCTGGGCGATGCCATATGAGATGTGATGTTTCCATCTTGAGCCCATTAAAACAAAACGCCTTTACTGATGAGCGCTTACGAAACTTTCACCATTCCTAAACGTTGTTGTTTTACACATTTATCTCTTGGCGCGTTGCCAGTGATGAAAGGGAGACTGCTGTGCTTGTCTTTTTGCTGGAGGTTGAACGATCTGGCGAAGAACTTGTTCGAAAATTGCGCTCCCAGTGACCCTAGTAAGGTCTTACTCAAACACAAAAATACCGCTTGCAATGATTTAGGTATGTACTGCCCCCTATTGCCAGGGAAAATACACACCGTCACTTTAACTGCTGAAAAAAAATAGGCGGGGAAATGCTTGGGTCAGAAGAGGTCAGTCTCTTCTGCCACAGGGAAAATATTTGCATTCATGGACTCACCCATCTTGGCTCGTGACCGACTGAAGGACGCTGTTGTTGATTTAGCATCCAGGAGAGAGCAGAGAGCATGTCAGCTAGTTGAAGCTAACGTTAGCATTAGCAAATCCACAACATGGTGGGATATGTTCAGGCTTGTGTTATTTAGGGAGATAAAACCTCAACATTACACAAAAGGCCTCATTGTTTTCACCCAAGAAAGAAGAGTGAACGGAGGCAGCAGAAGAGTTGTGTTGATGTTAGCCAATCAGAGGCCAGATGTGTGCATATCATGAATATTAATGAGTAAAACTCCAAATCCTGCTATTTTCTACCCCCCACTCCTCCGGCTAACCTCTACCTCCTGAAACAGGAGCGCCAGAGCTTTGTTTCTACAGGAAACAACTCAAGGCTTTCATTCATAGACGAGACCACAGCAGATTTAATGAAATAACGAGTGTATGATTCCTTTAATGAAGGGTAAATGGTGGAGTCTCATATTATACATCTGAGGTTATATTAGAATCATTTTGGTAAAGATCGAAGTCCTGATATGTTTGCTCTTCCTGTGCATGCCATGCCTGTATGGAGCCGCGTTAAGCTGTTTTCTCAGATACTCTTTGCTCTCTCTGTGTTTGAACCCTTGTGTTTTTCTTCTGTTTGTCCGTCTGTGTGTGAAAAATCAAACAGATTTCTGTAGCATGCCCAGCAGCATCGTGTTTCTGTTTTCACCTGCGGTACAAAAGCCTCACCACATGCAGGAATGTGTTTGTTCTTACTTTAACTCTCCTTCATCCAGCGGGAGGACACACAAATCCAGACGGCTACACACGAGCAGCAAGTTATAAGTCATGCATGATCGCTAAATGAAAAGATTTGTTGTCTCCACAACAATACAGCGCGAGGAGTTGAATCTTTCATGGCCCTCTCCAAAGTCCTCACACAAACAGATTCCTGCCTCACGCCGGAGCTCCCAGGTCACCCTCCTGTGGATCCACCCAAACACGAAGCACTGAGGCATGAAGAAGAACACAACACCTTCTCTCTCCTCCAACCTGAACCTTCATTAAGCTGTAAAAAGTGTGTGTGCTTTCACGCTTGATAAACATACCACCATGAAACATTTACACTAATATAGCCCCATTGTCTTACTATAAAACATTCAGCTTCTTGTTCAAACCGATACACGTCCTCTGAGCTCATCCTCCATTCACGCGAGCTGAACCGTCTCTTCGGGGACTTGTCTGCCACCTCAGCGAGACAACTGTCTTCCCTACGCCCGACTTGTCTCCTCTGCGTTTTGGTGAAAACCCTCAAAGCCCTGACCTACTTATCAGAACCTCCAACACGTCAGCTGTCAGTTCCTGCATTTAACAAAGGACAGCACCGGGTCCTTTGGTGTTTTCTTCTGTTAACTACACGCTGTATTAACTTTATTACAGCTGACTGTTTTACTAAAATACTCAACAGACTTTCTACCTTCCATGGAGTTTAGGGTTAGGGTTAGGGTTAGGGTTAGGTGATGAAATTATTTTTAATATTTAGGATTTAAGACTCATAGTTTAAATCTTAGACAAAAGACTGGAGACTGATGTCTCTGCTCCATCCATCTATCATCCATCCATCATCCATCCATCCATCATCCATCCATCCATCCATCATCCATCCATCCATCATCCATCCATCCATCCATCCATCCATCATCCATCCATCCATCCATCCATCCATCCATCCATCATCCATCCATCCATCCATCCATCATCCATACATCCATCCATCTATCATCCATCCATCCATCCATCATCCATCCATCCATCCATCATCCATCCATCATCCATCCATCCATCCATCATCCATCCATCCATCCATCTATCCATCCATCCATCCATCATCCATCCATCCATCCATCCATCCATCATCCAGCCATCCATCCATCCATCCATCCATCATCCATCCATCATCCATCCATCCATCATCCATCCATCCATCATCCATCCATCCATCATCCATCCATCCATCCATCATCCATCCATCCATTCATCC
>SSNS01000196.1:732440-739720 GCA_006937985.1 Aphyosemion australe | reverse complement strand
TGTGTGTGTGTGTGTGTGTGTGTGTGTGTGTGTGTGTGTGTGTGTGTGTGTGTGTGTGTGTGTGTGTGTGTCTGTGCCTGCTCTGTCTTCTCAATCCCCAGTGAGCCGTAGCGGATGGCTGCTCATACTGAGCCAGGATCCTCTGGAGGTTTCTTCCTGTTAAAAGGGAGTTTTCCTTCCCACTGTCACTAAATGCTTGCTTAGTATGAGGATTGTACCAACACAATGACACTAGTCAGTGTCTTGATGCAATCTGCTGGGTTCCTTATATAGGAAACTTTTTTACTAATTGGCTTATGAACTGAACTGTATTGAAATGTTTACTTTGTGAAGTGCCTTGAGACGACTCTTGATTTGGCGCTATATAAATAAACTGAATTGAATTGAATTGAGTTAGGCACCAGCTCCCTGTGACCTTCGTGAGGATTGAGCAGTTCAGATGATGGATGGATGGATAGGCAGCAGTCGATCAGGAGGTAGAGCAGGTTCTCCAGTAATCAGAGGGTTGTAGGATCGATCCCGTCTCCCAGCAGAGACGGTTGCTGTTGTGTCCTTGGGCAAGACACGTCATCCTCCTTGCCTGCTGGTTGGAGAGACTGGTGGCACCTCTGTCAGTGTGCTTGAGGAGCAGCTGTGGCTACACTGTAGCTCATCACCACCAGCGTGTGAATGGATGAATAGACTGTAGTGTAAAGAGCTCTGGAGTCCTCTGACTCTGAAAGGTGCTATGTAAGTGCGGGTCATTATCCAAGGGGTTCAAATGAAGGCAACTGGACTTCTTTGGTTTCTTGAAGACGTTTCGCTTCTCATCCGAGGAGCTTTGTCAATTCTGACTGGAATATGGGAGGGTCGATCTTATAAACTGTAGCTGTCTGTTGTTGCTCAACGAGCAGCATCTGCCTGCGAATGCCCCTCCTCCCTACCTCTTGATGAGTCGTTAGCCTCGTTAGCCTCTATTGTTTGTGAGTCGTTGTTTTGATTAGATGCAGGAGGGTGTGAACTGGACTGAAACTGTTTTGGAACTTGGTTCAAAGCTGCATTGTAGGTGCTGGAAAGGTGAAACCTGAGTCCTCCTCCTCTATTTAATGATGGTTTCTCCATTTTGACATAGATGGCTTCCTTCACTCCTCTCTCAAACCATCTATCTTCTCTGTCCAGAATGTGGACTTTGTCATCTTCAAAGGTGTGGCCCTTGTCCTTCAGGTGTAGGTGGACTGCAGAGTCTTGGCCTGAAGAGGTGGCTCTCCTGTGCTGTGCCATGCGCTTGTGTAGTTGTTGTTTAGTTTCCCCTATGTAAAGCTCTGGACAGTCCTCACTGCATTGGACTGCATATACGACGCCGCTCTGCTTCTGTTTGGGTGTCTTGTCTTTAGGATGGACCAGCCTCTGTTTGAGGGTATTGTTGGGTTTAAAGTTTACAGGGATGTTATGTTTGGAGAAAATTCTTTTCAGTTTCTCAGAGACTCCTGCCACATATGGGATGATGGTACCTCTGCGCCTGTTGTCCTTCTCTTTGCTGTTTGCTGCTGTGGATTCCTTTCTAGACTTCTTTGTTGATTTCACAAATGCCCAGTTGGGGTATCTGCAGTTTTGGAGCGCTTTCCTAACGTGTTTCTCTTCCTTTTGCTTTCCCTCAGTCTTTGTGGGGATATTCTCTGCCCGATGGTGTAAAGTCCTGATAACTGACATTTTGTGCTCCAGTGGGTGATGTGAGTCTAAATGCAAACAATAGAGGCTAACGAGGCTAACGACTCATCAAGAGGTAGGGAGGAGGGGCATTCACAGGCAGATGCTGCTCGTTGAGCAACAATAGACAGCTACAGTTTATAAGATCGACCCTCCCATATTCCAGTCAGAATTGACAAAGCTCCTCGGATGAGAAGCGAAACGTCTTCAAGAAACCAAAGAAGTCCAGTTGCCTTCATTTGAACCCCTTGGATTACCATGACCTGGATGACTGAGAACCTTCACCAGCATGCGGGTCATTATCATTTATCATGGATGGACAGATGGATGGATGGATGGATGGATGGATGGATGGATGGATGGATGGATGGACGGACGGACGGACGGACGGACGGACGGATGGATGTCCCTTTAAGACTCGGTGGGGCCATCTAACATTTATCCTTGCTTATGGATGAATAAACTCACTTTCACCATTAAATAGGCTTCATGTAGGGCAGGGGTTCCCAAATTGGGGGTCGGGACCTTTGCTGAGGTTGTGAGGTTAGCAAGATTTTATTTGTAAAAATTACATTTATAAATCCCAATAACACCCCCTACAGTATAATCAGACCTCCATATAAAAGTTATAACTGATATAGGGGATCTTCTCAGTCATTTTCTGGTAGTCTGCATTTGCATGTTAATTACATTTATTCATTTACTTTCTTGACCCACTTGATCCTGCAAGAGGTCATGGGAAAAGAGAGGTAGGGTACACCTTTAACAGGTTACCACTCCATCACAGGGACAAACAGAGATGAACGAACATTTACAATCTTACCTAAGGCCTGTTTAGAGTCACCAGTTAACCTAATAACCATGTTTATGGACGACTCCCATTGGCTTTCTTCTCTAGGCCACGCCCCCTGATACCAGAGTGCACATTCCCAGAGGAAACGAGCTAGCGCTAAACACCAGTCTCCGTTTTCTAGGTCCTAACGTCGTTTGTTGTCCGTGACTTCAAATGGTGTTTTTCTCTTTGGGACTCTGGTAGTTTGTCCTAAAGTTGAAGTGGTAGCAGCCGGCTGTTTCTCTGATGTTATTGAGCGGAGAACCTCTCATGCCTGGTGCTGCAGTCTGCTTCCAGCATGTTTCCTGCAAGTTTTAGATCATGAACACAGCTGATGTGTTTGATTTAGTGATGAACCGCTCCTGTAGACACTAATGAAGGCTGAGGAGACGTTTCAGCTGTTAGATTAAGGTGTAAAGGTGGGCAGCAGTAGCTCAGGAGGTAGAGCGGGTTGTCCACTAATCGGAAGGTTGCAGGTTCGATCCCGGCTCCGGCCAGAGAATGCTCCTGTGTGTCCTTGGGCAAGACACTTAACCCGCCTTGCCTGCTGGTGGTGGTCAGAGGAACTGGTGGCGCCAGTGCTCGGCAGCCTCGTCTCTGTCAGTGCGCCCCAGGGCAGCTGTGGCTACATCGTAGCTCATCCCCACCAGTGTGTGAATGTGTGTGTGAATGGGTGGATGACTGATTGTGTTGTGACCATGTACCATTTAAAAAGACCAACGCACAGCCAGGAGAGAAGTTTCACTTTTGGTTCTACTAAATGGACACTAGGGGGTGCTAAAAACAAGGCAAACCTGCATAGGAACCCTTTAACATGAATGAAAAAACGTTTTGCATATTTTCCAGTGTCGCTATAATAAACACCTCATTCATTTCTAGAGTTCATCATTTAGGCCTAAAGCTAACTCTGCATTTAGACTTTAATGTTGATTAGTAACGAGAACATCTGAAGCTAAATGTGTTCCAATCTGGTTCAGACAGCGTGACACACTTGTGCTGTAAAGTTCTTTCTTCAGCTGACTTTTTCCTTCTAGTTAGAGCCACCATGGATGTGTGTGTGTGTGTGTGTGTGTGTGTGTGTGTGTGTGTGTGTGTGTGTGTGTGTGTGTGTGTGTGTGTGTGTGTGTGTGTGTGTGTGTGTGTGTTCGAGGTCGATGGAGACAAGCCTCTTTGGCTGTCAGCTGCAATCAGAACTCTTGTGTGCCAGTAATGTTGTGTATTGTCCGAACACATCACCAGAGGAGCATCTGAGACGTCCATTAAAGTTCAAAGCAATTTATCACCATCTTCCTCCTCCTCCTCCTCCTCTCTGCTTCTCCCATCATCCCTCACTCCCTCCTCCTGCTCCCTGTGCTGTCACTATCTCCTCCTTCTCTTCTCCTCCTTCCTTCCACTCTCATCCCTCCTTCCAGTCTCCATCAATCACGTCACCTCTTTAGCTCAAATTAAAATTCAAATAGGATTATTCGACATGGTTCTAATTTGTTGGTTGGTAGCAGAAGGTGCAGAATGTAAATTTATATCAAAATTAAGACAGAAATAAAAGTCGTTGTGGCGATTCTTTGTCTGGTTCTGTGTTGTGTGGGTCTGTCTCTCTGCTTCTGTCTGTCACACTTGCTAATGCGCGGTGCCCTTGACATCTTGAGTGTGATTTGTGACAAGCCCGGACTCCTGGAGGCTTTGAGCGTGTGTGTCTGAGTGTGTGCGAGCGTCTGTCTGAGAGTGTGTTTCCTGCGTGACAGGAGTCACCCTGGGGTATGATAACTTTACATTCTTGGGTTTAAATATTAAACTGGCCTTAACAAGTGACAGCTCCCTAACACCCGTTCAGCATCCGTTCAACATGCATGCACTAGCTCTGTTTCACAAACACTCGCCCACACGTGTTCCAGCCTTGACAGTAAGTAGCTTTCCTCAGCGCACACGCCTGTGTGGACGTGGGTTTGCAAACGGTATGTGTGCCTGAGTGTGTGTTTAGGTGTGTGTTTTGATGCGACACAAGGTTGGATTTGGACTTGTTTTTAATCAGTGGGATTTTGCAAATGGCCTCGGGCTTCTCCCAGGGACTAATTAGCGATGTGACTTCAGCGTGATAAATAAACACACACGCACACACACACACACACACACACAGCTTTAAAACACATAAAAGAATACAGAAGAGGGAGTCGGAGAAGACTCGGGATTCACAGATCAGATGAAGAAAGTGCACATTTACAAGGGAAGTAAACAAATGCCTGATCTATACGGCTGCTTTCTGTTCCAGACCTAATTTCCTCCTTTTTCTTTTACAGTTTTCACTTTCACACACACACACACACACACACACACACACACACTAACTAACTAACACAAACACGGATTCAACTATTTACCATGTTGACAGCCTGTGCCCAAGTGAGAGCAGAAGGGTGACGTCCTGGGAGAATTCCTTAGGCTTTTCCACACTGCACCTTACCACACACACACACACACACACACTCACACACACACACACACACACACACTCAAACACATACACATACACACACACACGCGCGCGCACACACACATTCTGGTTGTGCAAACCAGAGAGATTAGCAACTCATTACCATACCACAGGGGGCTACACACAAGGGACCGTCTGTGTGCGAGCGCGCGCGCGCGCGTGTGTGTGTGTGTGTGTGTGTGTGTGTGAGCGCGTGCATGTGCGTGTGTGTGTGTGTGTGTGTGCGTGTGTGTGTGTAAGTGTCTGTGTGTGTGCCAGCACACCTCAGAGCATCTTTGTCTGGTCACAACAACAACTGTTCCATAGTGTGTGCGCGCGCCAGCACCAAAGCGTCTTTAATCAGGAGGACAGAAAAACAGAGGCCGCAGAGAATTACTGAATATGTTTTCATCACCGAGACAATCAGCAGATTAAATAAATTCACCTCGTTAAGCAGCTAATCCATCTGTCCAATCAGCAGGGAGGATGGAGGCGGCGGTGACCTCAGACAGATGTGGAGATGCGGGGATGATCCACTTTTCCGAGTTCAGATCCGAGGGAGGATTGTTTCATCCGTTTGAAGTCCTGCGTTAGGCATGAAAAAAGGAATGCAACCCAGTTTAAAGGATTCCTCAGATGTGTTTGGGAAGTTGATGGAGTTCCAAACTCTACAAACAAACTCTGTCACATTTAGCATGTCGCAGCTCCTGAAACCACAAACTGGAGCGTGTTGGGAAGACTGGCAAACATAACAAAATGGCTCTAATTTGGTCAAATTTAGAGATATTGAGATAAATTTGGGTGTTGTGGTAGCAGAGGATCACCCTTTACACATTCTCCTAAGAGCTAACAAGTCCTGAAAGATGACGATTTCATAATAAAAGATACATTTAGTTAAAAATGCTGGTTTGTAAAGGCCAGGTTCACTCATTTTTCAACATGTGCTGTGGTCTGTTGTTTAAATAAATGCCTTGTGAGTCGATCTCTGTGGGGAAAAGGCTCTGGCGCTCCTGTTTCAGGAACTAGAAGTGAGACAGAGCAGAGGTGAGCAGAACCAGCAGGATCTGGAGTCTTACTTCCTGATTTGTGGACATCTCTCCTCTGATTGGCTAACAGCAACACGACTCTACCACTGACTCTGTTTGCTCTGCAACGTTGATGTTTTATCTCCACCAATAACACAAGCCTGGAGGAGTTCTGCTGTGTGGTGGAGTTGCTAATGCTAACGGTTAGCTTCTACTAGCCCAGACGTTCTCTGCTGTTTCCTGGACGCTAAACCAACAACAGCCTTCCCCGTCGTGAGTCCAGATGGGTGAGTCCATGAATGTTCAGTGACAGTGTGACGTAGATCTGTCAGGATTTTCTAATCTGAGCCTTTTTCCGTTTCTATCGGCGACTAGAGCAAGAAATCAGGGCAGAAGAATATTTTCATGTTTAATCTGCAAGTGAAACTCAGAGTGACTGATCATTTTTCAAACACAAGTAAAAATCTGTTTCTCAGTTCCTTCAGTCTCCAAACAGCTCTACGTACGAGTGTAAGTGTTGGTTTGTCTCTATGATGGACCTGGCCATGGTCTACCCCACCTTTCACCCAGTGACCCCTGGAGATAGGCACATGCACTTGGATCAACAATTATAGCAAATGAATTGACGTAAAACTGCTATAAAGCAGCGGAGAGACGTTGTGACGTTAAAAACCCAAACCAGTGAGGAGTTTGTGCTCTATAGGTGAGCAACAGGTTTTGGTTTTATTTACAAATTCTTCACATATTTCCTCCTGGGTTCAGATCAGATCAGCAGACCAGCCCAATAATTTAATATTTTATTGTTTACAGCCGTATCTTTGGGCAGAATGTGGGTTTGAGGTGAAAAGTACATCCTGGAAAAGATGCAATCTTGAAGGCAGCATATGTTCTTTTAAAATCTGTGCTGTACCTTTTTTTTCCTTTTGCATTAATGCTGCCGTCACAGAAGTGGAAATGATTATTTTATGCCAAGGACACCGAGACAACAACATCACAGAGCCTGGCTGCTGGACTTGAGGCTGATAACAGCCTGCATGCTCCGTTCCGTTTATGGTCTGGAGCTAACGTTCATTTTTATCCAAGCGGGATCTGGAATGCTGATTTGTCCGACCATGATTCACGATTCCACCGTGTGATGGTCCAACTCTAACATTATGTAGAAAACGTGGAGTTGATCAGACGAAACATTACCTCGCTCTCGCTGCCATGACATAAAAGCAAATGATGCAACTTTATCTAATTGAGGGTTAATGGCTATTTTTTGTAACAT
>SSNS01000196.1:722440-727440 GCA_006937985.1 Aphyosemion australe | reverse complement strand
TCCCCAACACCTATTTTTAAGGTGCTTTGAACTCATCAGGTCATCTGAATGTTTTATAAGCACCTCCAGTCTCTGCTTTACCCATCATCATTTAGACTTTTGTGAAAAACACAAAAAACAACGGGTTAGGTATTCAGCAGAAGCAATTAAAAAGCATCTCGGCAGCAACGGTTGCAAGGCCAAATTAAATCACCTTCTGTTATTTTTTAGTCTCGTTTGAAGTCCGTGAGGGAAGTTCAGACTGGAGGGCAGAGAGAGGAACACAGGGAACAAAGGAGCAGAGAGACATTAGCTCAACACTGCCTCCTCCTCCTCTCAACGTTGCCATCTACTGGCTGTTTGACCAAACATCAGCTCTTCCTGCTGCTGGCTGGCACTGCTGAGTAGACAACAATCGTAAAATGTCTGCAGTAACTCAGTAGCCCTTACATTTAAACAAAATAAAAAACACGTTTAGCCCTCAGAAACACATTTCTGGGGACGAGAGGAGAACCTGCTGGTGAACGTTGGCGCTGGCTACGTCTGACAGCTGAGAGGAGGGACTGAAAGTGTTGGACGACTTCCTGGACGAATGCTGGGACATTTTCTTTTCCAAGTCAAGCTAAAATACAACACAGTCCTCTAAAGATAAAACTTCAACTCATCAGTTTAACATGAATCCCTAAACTTAACCAAACAGGGAAAAATCAACAAATGACATCATGTTTGTGATGCGTGGCCTTTCTGTGTGGAGTTAGCGTGTTCTCCCTGTGCATGTGTGGAGTTAGCATGTTCTCCTGGTGCATGTGTGGAGTTAGCGTGTTCTCCCTGTGCATGTGTGGAGTTAGCGTGTTCTCCTGGTGCATGTGTAGAGTTAGCGTGTTCTCCCCGTGCATGTGTGGAGTTAGCGTGTTCTCCCCGTGCATGTGTGGAGTTAGCGTGTTCTCCCCGTGCATGTGTGGAGTTAGCGTGTTCTCCCCGTGCATGTGTGGAGTTAGCAGGTTCTCCCCGTGAATGTGTGGAGTTAGCGTGTTCTCCCTGTGCATGTGTGGAGTTAGTGTGTTCTCCTGGTGCATGTGTAGAGTTAGCGTGTTCTCCTGGTGCATGTGTGGAGTTAGCGTGTTCTCCCTGTGCATGTGTGGAGTTAGCGTGTTCTCCTGGTGCATGTGTAGAGTTAGCGTGTTCTCCCGGTGCATGTGTGGAGTTAGCATGTTCTCCCTGTGCATGTGTGGAGTTAGCGTGTTCTCCCCGTGCATGTGTGGAGTTAGCGTGTTCTCCTGGTGCATGTGTGGAGTTAGCATGTTCTCCCTGTACATGTGTGGAGTTAGCGTGTTCTCCCTGTACATGTGTGGAGTTAGCAGGTTCTCCTGGTGCATGTGTTGAGTTAGCGTGTTCTCCCCATGCATGTGTGGGTTCCCACAGGTACGGGTTTCTGCCACAGACCAAAAGCATGCATGTCAGGTGAAGTGGTGTGAGTGAGTGGTTGTGTCGTTCACCGTGGTGAGGAGGAATCTGTTGAACTCATGTCTTTAAATGCTCTGCTTTATTAGAATCCTCTAAGGATCAACGGGATGATCTATTGGACTTTTTTCCAATTTCCTGTTAGATAAAGCAAATGTCTGGATGTAGCACTATTTTTATCATACTAAGATTAAATTTCATCAAATATGAGACCTCAGAAAGGAGGTCATCAGCTGTAGCAACAACAGGACACTGGGGCTAGTCCAGCACACACTCTAGTTGGATCCAGATCACCAGAACAAAGAGGGACCATTAGAAGACACAAGAACAGCTTCTACTAGAATGTTGTCTGTAGTTTAAATGATTTCTTATCTGAATACCTTAATTACCAAATATCGGATGTGGACTTTTCACTACCCTTACTGGGATTTGAACCAGTGGCAGCTGGTAAAGAAATAACTCTAGGTGGAGCTGATGAGCCAGAAGTTGTCCGTTTCAAATGAGCTGTTGGAAAATGAACAGAATTCCTCATCAATCATTTGTTTCTCTAATCCAAATCAGCAGTTTCACACATAAATGTATAGCTAAAGTAAACTATTAGAATACTTAAGTTCATGAGAGAAGCTCACAGCGAGGGTACAGGAGAATACTTTTATATTTGGTGTAGAATAAAATGTTTTGCTCCAGATGGTTTTTAACAGGTGTTTTATTCTCTTATTCAGCAGCAAACACAGTGTTTCAGTCCAGCAGCCTCCAGGATGTTGTTTGCTGCAGAAGGGCGCTACCCCCCAGCGCCCCAGAGATGCTAGTGATGCTGATTGGCCAAAAATTCTCCAGTTCTCCCTAGCAACCAAACATGATTGGCTGTTAAGCTGCCATTTAGGGGCGCTATTCCCAGCGCCCCAGGAGTGAGTCTGTTGGAGGACATTCACTGTTTAATAAGAGACAGTTGGTTAAGATGAGTAAATACTTCAGATTTTATGCAGACACACACCCAGTTAAGCCAAACGGACACTTTTTCCCCTTCATGTCTGGGAGGACATAGTCCCTGTGCACCCATGCACAAGCTGCCACTGATTTTAACCCTTAATGCTCCGCTGTAAAGGAAAACAACCTTACCACCAATCTTACTAGTCAAACCTTCTGTCTGCACGAGTTTTATCTCAAGATTGTTTCAATAGAAATCTGGTTAAAAGACCTTTTCGACAACAGCCTTGAAAAACTGTTTGATTTTCCTTTCTTCTCAAACACAGATGGGTCTCCCGACAATATCTCATTAAAAAAAATCAGCATATTTGTCTTTAACTATTGAATTGACCCTTTAGGCCCTTAAAAAGATACACACAGTTCAAGTGGCGACTGGTGAATTTTTTTTTGGGTGGGGCGCATTTTTTTAATTTTATTTTTTTATGTTAGTTCTTGTGAATTGGCTATATAAACGGTCGTTTTTTTCTTCTTTTTGCAGGTCAGTTTTTCAGATGCACTAACCACATATCACCACTAGGGAACGCCAAATTACCATTCCTATGCGTCACACAAGTTGAAATCGACGGACCGGTCCAGGAGCACTTAGCTACAAAGTTGTTCCAAAAACATGCTTCATATTGACCAATATATGCAAACCTCACACACACTAAACAGGAAGAGGCTCTTTTAAACGATAGAATCCACGTTTTCTACCTCAACACCACCCAATGACTGCAAATGAAAAGCAAAACAAAGCTATTTTCATGAAGTCAAAAGCTAAATTCTGTCTTACCTTGCTGGTCAAAATAATCCATCTAATAGTAAAAAAATCCACTTTGTTCGTAGAATCCAATGATAAAAAGATGAAACTACTAGTTTTCTCCATAGTCAACGTTAGCAGCAGCCCCACAACAACAAAGGATGGTGAACTAGCCTGTGGAGAAATTTCCGGTTCTGTCTGGGCTGGGTGAGCTGACCAATCAGCATCCTCCTCCTGATCTGAGCAGACTCCCCCCGTTTGTTTGCAATCGCAACCATATGCGCCCAACAGCTCTCCTATTCCTTGTCGTTGGGGATCCAGCGCGCATGCGCGAGTTAGCCCGTATTATACAGTCTTTGGTATTAAGTCAATGGTAAAGATTGCTGCGACCGCGAGAGGACACGTGACAGGAAGTACGTCGATGTTTCCATAGATATCATATAAACACTAGATGCCTTAACTGGGAGTCGACAGCGTCCCTACACGGCGGCCATCTTACCTCGGACAGCTTACGTTCCGTTCTCAATGGTAGCAGATGGAAGGTGAGTGAACAACTTAAACAAAAACACTCTTAACTCGATTAAAAATGAACGGATTTACAAGCCGGTTGCATTATTACAAACCTTATAGCACATAGGCTTGATAGGACATACTTTAACATTTTTAAATTAACGGGCCAAATCCGTCATATTTCACAGCCACATCTCTGGCGTTTATAACAAACCAACCCGTTTGAAATTTGGATGAAAATTGAGCAAGTTAGAGTTATTTAAATAGTACATGCACCATTGACACCAATGTTATGAAAGGGGGCAGCTGTCCGAGGTAAGATGGCCGCTGCGTAGGGACGTTCGTCCAATCGACGAACAGCGCGGGTAAGGCATCTAGTGTTTATATGATATCTATGGATGTTTCGGCCGTGTTAAAAGTATTAACTTTATTAAACTACAATTAAATGCAGATTACACACAGCACTTACAGCCCATAAGGTGTATAGATCGTTTAGTTTCAATTTGATGTTTTTTTAAATACATTTAGTGATTCCTCTCTTCTTCTTCCTCTTCCTGTGAGACTGGTGGGCGGCGCCCTAGCGCCCCCTATGGACGAGCCGCTACTGCACAGTTCCCTCCAGGTCCAACCCTAGAAGGTACATATTCTTCTCATTTTGGGCTCATTTCTTCCTTTAAACATCTAGTTTTCCAGCTGTAGTAGTTGGAAACTGTCAAGAATAAAACTGCTGAGATCACTTTATATAAAAGGGATTTTGTGGAAGAACTTCATAAATATGTTTTGGATCAGCCGTAGAACTATTATAACTTAGGAAGAAAGTCATAATGTCCCCTTTAAATCAGAGCTTTTAGTCATTTCTGGTGACGTGTGAAAGTTTCACACGTGTCCAACAGCAGAGAATCCATAAGCTCAGCAATCCTTTTGATACACACAATATATTCTAAATCAAAGTTACACGTTCACTTATGCATGTTGCTACCTCTGTAATGATCATAGGAGAGTTTAAACTGCAGTAACAATATTTATTATTATTATAAATGAATTAGCATGAGAAAACTTTAATACTTTTGCACTTTAGTCACACGAATCAAAGTGAAGCTAACTGACTTTGTTAAAGACAGGCAGGTTGATTTAAACTTATTTTCCATTCATCTACTTCTTGGTAACTAACAGTGAAACCCTTAGAAGACACATCATCTGTAAGCCCAGAACCCCGAGCACATCTGGCAGGCTGAGCTGAGACCTGCACCAGATGTTAGCCTTATATTTATTCAATAGATATGAGATTTTTTTTTATCAAATCCTTGGCAAAAAAAACTAATTT
>SSNS01000196.1:702440-719940 GCA_006937985.1 Aphyosemion australe | reverse complement strand
CACACGTACACACACACACACAAACACGCCCACACACCACACACACACGTACACACACACATACACACGTACGCACACACACACACAAACACGCAGGCACACACACACACGCACACACACACAAACACGCACGCACACACACACACATACACACGTACGCACACACAAACACGCACACACACCACACACACACACCACACACACATACACATACACACGTACGCACACATACACACACACACACAAACACACACCACACACACACACAAACACGCACGCACACACACACAAACACGCACGCACACACACACACACACACACACACCTACGCCCACACACACACAACCACACACACACACACACACACAAACACGCAGGCACACACACACACATACACACGTACGCACACACAAACACGCCCACACACCACACACACACGTACACACACACATACACACGTACGCACACACACACACAAACACGCAGGCACACACACACACATGCACGGACACGCACTCACACACACATGCACGGACACACACTCACACTCACACACACATGCACGGACACACACACACATGCACGGACACACACATGCACGGACACACACACACACATGCACGGACACACACATGCACGGACACACACACACACACTCATTCATTTCTCTTACCTTCTTAGTTCTTGTTTCTGTTGCTTCTTCAGGGTCAGCGGGGCTAACGTGTATCCCAGCATGCACTTGTCAGGAACAAGTCACTCATGGAGTCACTTGACAAATGTTCAAGGCTTACAGAGTAAAAATGTTCACAGCTGTTTGTCTTTTCATTTCTCTCCCTTTCCCTGAGAAAGTACTGAGAAAATAGTGACATTTTGTAAATGTCAGCTGTGTATTTTAAGGCAAAATGCAACATAAAAAATTATAAAACTTTGTCAGAAAGGAAAAGAGCACTTAATCATAGTCGTACTGCAACATGGTAAAGAAAGGGCATGTTCCAGACACCACCTTCACGGTTTGTGTTATTGGACCAGAGTTCACATACAGACAGGTGTGGTAACAGATTGTGTCACAGTTATGAGGTCTGAAACTGGCTTTATTCAATAATAAGAGTCTGATAACTCCCAAGTATAAAATGTAAAGATTTTGTCTCACGTTTCCATGTTGGTGTTCTGTAAGCGTCTGTGGATCGATACAAGTTATAAATCTCTGCTGATTTAACATCTGTGTATAATCTACAGTAGATTATGTTCATCTGATGCTTGTTTCTCAAGCTCTAATCTGTGGACACATATCTGTTCTTCCAGTCTGAGAAGTTCCAGGTTGCTGAGGATTTACTGCATGTGCTATAAAACTGCTGTTTCAGGAGAAATGTCTTGGAGTTGTCGAGGTTTGGACAGTTATCTGCAGCAATGAGGAGAAACACACTAAAATACTCACAGCAGCTATAGAAATGGAAAGTGCAATGTTTGGTGCTTTTTGGATGCATTTTCTTTTGACATTTGCAGAATCTACCTCCATATTGCTCAGGCTTGAAATAGCAAAGGGTTAGCAGCTCCTCTCCTCTGGCAAGCCCCTACAGTCTCCGTTGATACATGGTATGTGTCAGCCGGTCCCTGATGAACACCTCCACCACCAGCCTCAGGGACGTCAGAGCATGCAGCTGCTGGCCAGGCTCTTCTGGGTATTCAACACTGCTTTTCACTGCAGGCAGCAGATGTAGCAGCCTGGTGATGCCACCTCTCATGAGGGGTTAGCTCCGTGCAGCGGCTCAGATGTGGTCCTGTGTGATACAGGCAGGTAAAGACGCTGTGAGCGTAGGTCACAACCTCTGGGTTGGATCACTTTGTGAAAAACAAACTTCATTTTGATATTTTCCTGTTGGACATTAAAGGAGTCGTGCACCAATAAATCTGCTGTGGCCTCTAGAATGAATGAATGAGTGAATTATTTTTTTGAGAAATAAATGTAAAAATGTTTTATCACATCAAGAAACACTAGCCTGAACACGTTCCACCATGTTGAGGAGTTGCTCTTGGTAATGGTTAGCTACTAGCCAAAAGGCGCTCTGCTCTCTCCTGGCCGCTACATCAACAAGCCATGGTGGGTGAATCCAAGAATGCTAATTTCACAGCGTGACGTAGATCTGTGAGCCATTTTCTGACCCGATCTTTTTTATTTTGGTGGCTAAAGCCTAATTTATACTTCTCCGTCTGCGTGGGTAGGGAAACACGCAACGCCATTTTGCGTCGATGCAAGGGCTCTCTGCGAGCCTGACGGAGACATGCCCAACTTTTTAACTATCCGTCGAACGTGACCGCAAGCTTGTGATTGGTCAGGACGCCGCTTCCTTTAAATATGTCAACAGCACCGCCATTACCCCATCAAAAAATAAAAAGGTATTTAGCGGCAGACACATGGAGCAGATTGAAGAACGCCTCGTGGACAAAGTCTGACAATATGAACGTTTATTCATCCGTGACTGAAGGAGCACAAAGATACAGAGCAAGCCTTTTTATTCGTGGACGGAAATGACGGGAAACGTGGGTTTAGAGGTGGCGACCGCATGAAGAGGTGGAGGAGAATGGGGGACAAATTCATCCATGTTAAAAAGTCTCTAAAATACATAAAACAATGTAAACACTGTAGTAAATACACTATGGTGGACCAGATACGTGACCGTAATGGTGGCAGAATACCCCTGAAAAGTGCTACGCCCTCTGCTGTCCTGGAGGGGAATTGCTTTGCAACGCTCCCAGGTGAAGCCTGAAGGGAAAACGCCTCCGTCAGTGCGTGAACGCAACTCCACACTCGAGCTGATGGAGACGTATAAATTAGGCTTGAGGCAGGAAACGGGGGTTAAAGACTATTGTCATGTTCTGCATGCATGTGAAACTCATCGTACTTCAAAAAGAACAAGTATCACGTCTCTCAGTGAAGCTAACCGTATTGATCAGCTGATATAAATGACCCGCACTTGTACAGCACCTTTCTGAGTCAGAGAACTCCAGAGCACTTTACCCGACCATTCATCAGCAGTTATTCCTCTTTAGTAGAGAATTTAGAGCCGTGGATATCCAGACAGGAAGTGATATCCAGTCCAGAAACGAGGGGTTTGTTGATATTATGCTGATGCCAAGTCAACTGCACTAAAATGATTCATTTATAGTTTATATGAGGATGTAAAAGGCAAAAAGATTGAATGCCCTTTAGATGTTAGTGGTGTGTTTTAGGGTTCATCAGCACTATTTGGATAGATCTTGTATTTCTACTCTAAAGTTGTATTTATTTAATTAAAATGTATACTCACATTCCTGAAAACATCTGCTTCTAAAACTTTATTGTATTTAATCGTTTTGTATATTTAACACTTGATTAGTTTATTGATTTGATTCATTATCTTTGGTTAAATATTAGATTTAAGGCTTCAGTGCAGAAATTAAAGAATCAAGAGTTTCAGTTCAGAAAAAAATGATTAGCTTCAGAAATGTTGTGCATCCACTGTTGTCATTATTGACATTTTATAAAGCAAATGATGCTGAAATTTCTAGATATCAGCAATAAAAATCTGCCCCAAAAATCGGCTGCACATCGGCAGACCGTAACCTCTAGATATCGGCATCGGCAATAGGAAAACCCACATCGGTCCATCTCTAATTAATGTTTTCCCACGGCAACCTTAATCAAGGAACGTGGACCTCCATTTAGATGATACCTTAGAAAGTTATAGATGTACATTAGCATAGAAGCAACGTGCTGTCTTAAAAGGTAAAACTGTTGTTGCATCATTTTCTGTTTACTGAGAGGCAGCTGATGAAACTGATGTGTAAATAATTCAGATTGCACGTAAGTACACAACTAAGCAAAACTGACACATTTATAGTAAATAAATATTGTAGTTTTCTTTACTTTTTAGATTTTTTTTCTCTTCACGTCAGAGAGGGTGGCGCCTTAGCGCCCCCTATGGACGAGCTGCTATAAAAATGTGTAAAAAAAAGCTGCCTTGCCTGTATTTTTTTAATGAATGGGTGCTACTTTAGCTAACTTTGGCGGTTAGCTATCACAGATAACAGACTGATTCAGGATCAACACATTAAATGTTGTTATTTTTTCCCCACTACCAATTCTTCCCTCATTTTAAGCTGAAACTATAGATTTCTTCTGTGTGGAGAAGACAGGTTATGAGTAGGCCTAAAGCAAAAAAAATTAAAAAGGCAGCTTGCACGTGTCCTCAAAAGGTACGTCCAATATCACTGCTGATTTAGTGAAAATTAGCACGAGTACCGAGACCATTTATGTGTTTAAGCACATCTATATCGTATTAGTAATCCAATCATATTTCATTTCTCAACAGAAAGGTGCTAAATTGGATTGCCATGCTAGGTCAAATTAATTGTGCCTTTTGCGCATGTGCTGTCAGATTTGCCATCAGGTGCTTTCACTTCACATTAATGATTTTCTTTGTCAATCTTCCTCATTTAAATTCAGCGTTGAGCAGAAGCAGGGAGGAGGGAGGAGGCGATGAGAGGAGAGCAGAAGGAGGTTGGAGGGCAGCTTGAGGAGGATAGAGGAGTGGAGGAGGAAGGAGCAGCAAGTGAGAAATTAGCTGACTTCTGAAGGAGGCGTGTGTTTAAATATTCTACCAAAACCTTTACCAAGTCCCAGTTCTGGGCTGAAAAATGTGCAGGAAAGCTGATTTTCCAGTGAGGGATTAGATATTTTAATGAGTAGGACCCATATGGCAGATTTGACCAAGTTAGTATTTCCACTAGTTATACATGCACCTCAGGTTTTGATAGGAACATACTTTTCCCAGGAATGTTCATTATTTTTTAAATTCAAGGTGGAAAACCACAATCTGCAGACTTGTACGGAGTCCGTGTCAGTAAGTAAAGTTTATTTATAAAGCACACAGAAAGAAAAGTCACAGAGTTTCACAAAGAACAACAAAACAAATCATAAAGTCATAAAATGATCATAAAAACAAAACAACAAAATATCATCAGTGGCAGATCTAGGAAGACGTTTCATGGGGGAAAGGAGGTGAAGGGTGGCAACACTGTGGTGAATATCACCCAGATGTGTCAGTGTAACCCACAAAAACACCCTAACACGTATAACTGACATTATTTCTTCTAAGAAAAGAAGCTTTTTGGTAAAACCGAGAAAAACGAATATTCTAAAAAAAATACAGAAATAAAACAATACAGATAACAAATTCAGATGAAATTAAAGATCTCCTTCACTCATTATTTTTTATAATTTGTCTCTAGTATGAATGAATGCCTTCTGAGCTACTTTCTGTGGGACAAAGCTCTCGCGCTCCTGTTTCAGGAGGTAGAAGTGTGTCAGAGTGGGTCAGCAGTCCCAACACTCGCACTTCCACCCTTCAGTTGTGCGTTCTTGGCCAAGGGTGCGAGTGTGTAGGGTGTCCTGATTCTCAAGTGCAGAAGGTGACCACGCCCCTTTTGGACCCTTAATCCACACTTCGCCCAAGTCCGAATCGATGCGGGCTTCGGGCAAGGGTATTACCCACAATCCATTGCTGCGTGGGAAGTTTGAGAAGAAGGCGGAGCCATGGCTCAAGCGCCTTTTCTGAAAACATGTATTTTCAAATGAAAGAAGTTCATTTTAAAACTATTAATGATATTTATTCATGCTCTGGATGTTTTAGACTAAGATTTATTGTGGACAGCTATGAATTTAAATTATGTCAAATAACTGTTTGTTTGAAAGTTGTTAATAAAGGTTTTTTAATAAGTAGCTCAAACCAGCATCCCGGCGTGAGTCGTGGTCGATGCTCCCTGTCCCAATTCAGCACACTTGTGTACTACGCACTCGAAGCCTGACTGTGCACCTCCTCTAAGTGCACTTCACAGAAGGGTGTAGGGCGCAGTGCGAGGATTGGGATTGGGCCATAGACATAGGCAAACATCTCATCTGTGATTGGCTATTGAGTTGAAGCATCATGGCGTTGCGTGTCTCTGTCACCGAGCTGATGGAGGACTATAAACTAGGCTTCAGGCTCTACTGTAGAGGGGCACCCCCCACTCCCCTGTGCATCCGCCCTGGAAGAAGAGGATACTGTGAGAATGTCTCATGCAGAGGAAGAATACAATCTCACATTATATTTTCTATGTTTTGAATATTCATTTCAACATTATACATGGGTTAAGGTGTTCTAAATTAAAGTTTTAGAATAAAATGAAATATTTTGAAAATCACAAAAAGGAGTCTTGCATGATCAACAGCATTATCTGGGTGTTAAAGACTTTCTAAACAGGAAAACAACCTCAGACAGAATCTCTAATGAACTGCTGAACGTCTTGCTGAAATGTGGCCTAATTATGCTGCTTAACAATATACGTCTGTACCATCAGCCGCCACACAGAGATGATGCAATTCCTGAAGTCGGAGTGTGTTTGGGAAGGTTTAGTCACCAGGATGGGGTGGGAGGCTCAGTCCTTCTGAACAGTCTTTCTCTGCTGCTCCTTAAACCCGTCACAACCCAACTTAGGACGTAGACTCAGGTAAAAGTACCAAGCAGCATCCTGCAACACTGCGTCCAGCAGAGATCGGTCTGAGAGGTGAGTGCGACGTCATTTAATGCAGCTGCTATTTTCTCTTTAGCAGCAGTGAAAGAATCAGAACCACAGAGAAGCCCAAGAATCTACGGAGATCTGTAGATTATTTTTTAGATTTCAAGATCATCAGTTCAAGTTATTATTTAGACGTCAACACTTTGCCAACATTTGGAAGAAGATCCAAACTGTTGCCCTCAGATGAAAGGAAGGTTTTTGTTTCTTTTCAAAGGTTTAGGAACAACCCAGGAACCATGGATGTTGAAACTGGCCATGAACTGGAAACGCCAGTGAAGCACGTTAAGCATCACCTTGGATCGAGGAGGTGCTAAGCTGCTGTTTCTAAAGAAACGCTGAACGGAAACTTCACCAAATGCTTTCTGGAGAAAGGTTTTATTGTCAGACTAGACAAAGGTTCAGTCAATAACTGAGATTTTTATGAAAATGACAAGGAGGAGACTCCTTTCAGATGCTGGTGCATAGCATAAAGTCAACGGCTGATGGAATCGCCCCAAACCCTGATCTCAACTCAGAAAAAAGATGTAGACTATGTTTAAAAACTGATTCTCAAATCTGCCAGTTCTATGAAGAAATGTGGTCAGAAACATGGCCTTAATTAGGCCAGAAGCCTGTTGGTGGCGACAAAAACACGTCAAACCCATCATTTAACCTAACATTAGTGAGGATGCATGCATATGTTTGAGTCTGTATGCATTTCTGCATTGCTCTGATGTTATTGTGTACGTTTACTGGCAGAAGTGTGACCATGTTATTGTTTTGTTAGCTGGAAGTAGTTTTCCTTAACCCTGAAGTCAGGTCACAAACGGTTATGGTCTCATGTAAAATCCAAGTTTCAAGTCCGGTGTTATTAAATTAGAGTAGCTAATGTTTTTCATTATTTAATAATATTAAATAAACGGGATTATTCTTGTGTCTAAATGATCAACAAGAACTCTTGGGATATCAAACAAAAATCAAGAATTTGAGAGAAAAATGAAAAACATGGTTTCAAAAGTAAAACTTCCTAGCAGCAGTGAATTCCTTATGAATAATCCCATAACAGTACTTCAACCAAACACGCAGCTGTGCTGATTTTGTATTTCCCACTAAATTTTATTTCCTATGTTCAGCTCCTCATAGATGTCAGCGGACTCAAATCCAGGTGAAGTGACTTTAGTGATTTCTTCAGGCACCAGAAAGACTTGAAACTCAACTCAGTTTGTTTTTTATAAACATGAAGATGAACACATGTTTTCTGTATTCATTATGATGAAGATGAACTAGTTTTACAACCACAGCTGCAGCGGTAACACGGCCCACACTGCCATCTGGTGGCCGGGGCGGAGATTGCACTAACTGGGTGGAGCTCTACGCGATGACGTCGAATGTTGTTGTTTCACTCCAGGAAGTAAAGCAGAATGGTTCCTGAGGAGCTCACGGCCCGTCTCAACGATAGAGAATACAAAAACTGGCTGAAGGCTGGCCGCTGTCTGCTCATTCTGAAGGAAGGCCTCCACCCGTTCACCGACCACCAGATGAGAGCTCTCCACGGAGACCTCCTCAACCAGCACGCTCTCCTGAGGACTCCGTGTGAGACGTCTACGTGTGAAACTATAGGGAATAAAGTATGGCGGTAACTGGCTTACTCTGTTCCCTAAACGCCCTCTTGTTGTATACGTTACCTGTTCTGTCACGGTGTGTTTGTGGACAGCTTTCGTCGCCGTGCAGGGTGTGTTCAGAGTGGCAGAAGGTGATCCTGAGACACCACAGACAGCCTGGAGCCACCATCAACTGGGCCAACTGTTTCCCTCCTCACTGGAGGACAGAGCACTGGGAACTGGCCAAGGTGGAGAACACACACAGGTCTTTGTGCTTTTGTCGGGGTTCACCTGGATTTCACATGAAATCCCCATCATGTCTCTCTCTCTCTCTGTCTCTCTCTCTCTCTCTCTCTCTCTGCTCTCTCTCTCTCTCTCTCTCTCTCTCTCTCTCTCTCTCTCTCTCTCTCTCTCTCTCTCTGTCTCTCTCTCTCTCTGTCTCTCTCCCTCTCTCCTTCTCTCTGTCTCTCTCTCTCTGTCTCTCTCTCTGTCTCTCTCTCTCTCTCCTTCTCTCTGTCTCTCCCTCTCTCTCTGCCCCTCTCTCTGTCTGTCTGTCTCTCTCTCACACACACACACACTGTTAAAGTATTAAAGCATGTATAAATGAGGGTATGTTGTATCATATATTTACAGCCCTTTATGGTGCCTCTATATATGCTCTTATATAAGTTGGGCTATATTTAGAATATATCTGACAATATATTTAACAGTTAAATGTATTAATTTACTAAATATATGAGAATGGCATTAATTGCAGTATTTTCAGATATATTGCAATATATCACTTACATATATAAGATATTATTCTATAACATAGCAAGATATGACCAGGTGTATTTTAAAATATATTAGTAAAGCTGTAATATATCCATCTATTATCCTTCGCTTATCCGGTGTCGGGTCGTGGGGGCAGCAGCCTAAGCAGAGAGGCCCACACCTCCCTCTCTCCAGCCACTTGGGCCAGCTCCTCCGGGGGAATCCCAGGGTTAGAAATCTGTACGTTTTCAGTAAATCAGTAATTCCTGTCCTGCTGAAGGGCGTTGCAGGCTGTGAATGAATCCAAACAGAAACATTTTATCCTGAACCCTAACTGTGTTTGTTGCTGATTATCTCTGCTCTGCATCTGAAATGCTGTCAAGAAGCTTCAGTCATAAATAACCAAGATGAAAGTAAAACATTTTTACAGACATTAGTGGAGTTTTACTAAACCAGTGTTTTATTTAAACGTCTGTGTCTTCAGGTAAAAATATTCTGACATATTTAAATTGTTCTTTAAAGGATGAAATGATTTGATTCTGTTGTTTAATGTTCCAACAGAACTCAGGGTCAGATGCTGGTGGGGTTGTTTGTTTGTTTGTTTGTTTGTTTGTTTGTTTGGCTCACACGCTGCAGTTCTTCTCTGGTTCTCGTTCAGGCCTACATGCCCCGAGGTCAGGCCAAGGTGAGGAGGGCTGATCAGTGTGACGCGTCCGCTCTGCTCAACCTGATCAACTACTGTAAATGTTTCTGGTCTGTGGATCCAAAACTGGTGAGACAGGTAAAAACTGACTGTGTTTGTGTTAAAGCACCTTGTGGATACTTTTAAACGGGGAAGCTCTGCTTGTCGGGTTCTGATGCGATGCTTCAGGTTTTTGTTTAGATTCACATCCCTAAAGGTTTCTCACCTTTTTCATTGACCACCACCTCTGATGTCTTTCTCTACAACATCTGCTACCGTCAGCTTTAATGTATTTGGACCGTCACGCCCCATTTCTTCATAATGTGGAACTGATTACAGAACCACCCCTCGTGGGTCATTGAAAGGTGGAGTCAGGAGCTGCGTGTTGTTTTTTAAACTTCAGTAACAGGAAGCTGCTGCGCTCTAATGTTTGATCTTCCAGGTGATCCAGTGCAGGAATGAGTTGATGCACTCGTGTGAGTTGCGGGTGAAGGATGACTGGATCAGACACTACCACAGGACTTTGAAGCACTTTGTGCAGCAGCTGAGCGACGTTCCCCCGATGGCCACAGTAGGACGACAGATAGAAGATGTGAGCTTGTTAGTGTTCCACAGCAGCTTTGTTCTGTGACTGTGAGGTGTTTGGATGAGTGAAGGATGTTTAATGTGCCCTTTGTCCAGATGCTGACTGTTGATCTGTCCATATGTGTGTCTGGTGTTGACCGAATGGACTCGGCTGGTTCTCTGGAGGGATTAGAATCAGATTTTGTCAGCCAGCTGGAGACCAGCGCTGAGAACGTCAGCCAATGGGAAACAGAGCTGCTACGAGAAATGCTGCAGGAGCATCTTCATGCTGCCGCAGAGGAAGAGGATGATGCAACGGCACAAGTAGGAGCAACAAATGCATTTAGACAGATTAAGTGTGTGGTGTGTTCCTCTGACCTTCAGTCTGTTCCTCAGGACTCGGAGCAGCTGAAGAGGCTGCAGAGCTTCCTGCAGGCCAACAAAGATCTCAGAGAGAAGTTTTCTACACAACTCCAAGCCATCAACTCACTGGAGGTCAAAGAATGAGGAGATGAAGGAGATGAGAGTTTAGGGTGAAGACCAGAAGGTTCTTCGTTTATAGGAGAAAACACTACAAGTGGGTCGGTCCTAAAGAACTGGGAGAGAATCGTCTTCCTCGTGTCTGTGGCGACCTGGTGACAGGGAAATAACACGGGAACTTTGCACTTGGTAACAAAATCCTTTTGTTTTACAGGTTTGAGATTTTAAACCTGAAAAATAATTAAAGCAGTTTTTGATTCATGATCAAAATGGAAAAAATGTTTTTGACCTGACGAAGATGCCAGAGTGTTGTCTCTGTTAATGTTGGATTAAAGGTGTTTGAAACAAGAGCGGCTGTTCTTGGTTGGTTAGTAGTTGGGAACAGGAAGTCTGCGTGCGTGGGTGGGTGGGTGGGATTACGTCAGTCTGAGGAAGTGAAGTGACGTTGTTGTGTGCTTCTGCTAATTTCAGTTAAACACTGATTTTACCTCCTGGATGAACTCTTGATACGTTTCAGACGTGTGTAAAATGTAACCAGTCCCAACAGAGGGAGTAAAAGTTACCCCAACAGATGACCGCAGTGAGCTTCACTTCAACACGATCCCTTTTGCACAACAAGTCTGGTATAGGAGACCTTCAGAAGAATCGGGTCCGAGGGTTGGATCTGTCATTTCTCTGGAGGAAAGAACAGTGGTCTGAGCCTTTAGGGGCATAACTAAAGGGATGAGCCAGGATAACCCTAGCTAAGGAGAGTTATCAGAAAGGAAAGGTTTATTTGTCCCACAACAATCCAAGAGAAGTCAAAGCATCCATTGTGCAGTAAAGCTGGTTTTGGTGCCGACATGTTTATAGAAGAATAAAGGCAACATCTCTGGCTGGTGTTGGTTAAAACGTCCATTTTTGGCAATAGAAACCTAAATTCTAACCATGTTGTTTATTGAAATCCAGTCAGTCTTTGCTATAACTCTCACCAGTTTTAAGACTTAAATGTGATTTGTGTTGTTTTTGAAGCTGTGAAACGTGTCGAAAGCTCCGACTCCAACCACAGGTGTGACTGATGTTCAGGCTTTGTGGTTTAGGTGTGTCTGTAGACATCAGCTTCAGAGCTCTTGGTTTTTCTCTGCTGATGGTGCCAAAACATGAATGTGAATATAAAGTTTGTTGTATTTTTTAACAAAACATACATGAAACATGTTGGAATCTGTCCAAATATGTGGAATAAAACCAATGTTACAGAAAGTAAAACAAAATTCTCAAAGTGAAAGCAGCATAAAGCCTTTTTTCTGAGGTTAAAATAACGTGCAGCATGCTGGAGGGTTGCTATTGCACACAGAAAGGTGTGAAAACCAGAAAAAGCTTTTCCTGCTTCGCTCACAGTGGTGCTGCTTCAGGCTGCTGCACCTTCACCAGCTTTCAACACAGATGGGCCTCTGGTTCTGATCCAGCATGGAGCGGGAGGGGAGGCGTGTTCGGTCCATTTACTTCGGCAGGATTGGCAGCAAAGCAACAGAAAGGCTGCTGGGGAGGTTTGGACACGACGGCAGCTTTCTGCTGAGGGACAGTGAGACGGTGCCAGGGGCCTACTGTCTCTGCGTGAGGTGAGCTGCTGGGGACGGGGACGCCGTCTTGACCCAGAATAAGTAGCTTATCAACTCAGAGGGGTTTTTATAATGGCAGATCATCCCTTGTTTATCTTGTTTATCAGTAAACACACAGAAACAGTTTGTGTTTGTTATTAAAATTCAAGAACCTGAGCCAGCCTGAACATGAATGCACCTCCTGCCTCTGAGAAAAGACAAAATGTAAGATTTTACCTCTCTGATTAAATTAAAAAAATCATTTAATGGTCTTCATGCTATTGCTGCTTTTTTAACTATAAGAACAGTGACGCATTAAACTTAAAATAAATGAAAAAACAATCAGATTTCTATCATTTCCATAGGAATTATTGTTAATATAACGCTAACGTTAAATAACACAAAAGGCTCAGAAGCTGATGTTAAAATAAAAACAATAATAAAGTTTATTATCAAAGACCTGAAACCAACAGATTTCATTTGTAACGCTGGTTCAAACATCATCATGGAGGCGTCCTCCAGGGGCGTCAAGGGTCCATTCAAAAATACATCAAGTCTAAAGTCATTGTGAGCCACACACACGCCATGTTTCTATTTAAAAAATGCAAAAATTACTTTATTGTGAATTCACTTATTTGCAATGCTCAAAATTATTAGCATCTATAGTAATCTATAATCTATATTAACAACCTCCCAGAGAGGCACAGTTTCTATAGGAGCCAAATAAAATCATCACTGTGTGTGTGTGTGTGTGTGTGTGTGTGTGTGTGTGTGTGTGTGTGTGTGTGTGTGTGTGTGTGTGTGTGTGTGTGTCAAGCAGACTGATTTTGTATTGCAAAAAGTTGAATTATTTTAGTGTAAATGTGAACGTTAATATTACTGTTTGTCTAAGAAGGAATGATAAGAAAAGATTTCAAACTATTTCCAGAAAAACGACCTTTTCTAGAATCATTCAGGGAAGTGAACCCCACGGAGCTCTGGTACTTGTTTTTAGCGTTATTAGGGGCTGTGTTTTTACCGAGGAAACTACAAAAACCAGGTCTTTTATTGAGTGCGAGTCGTGTTCTTTTAACTGTAGTCGCCAAAGATCACACCAGTTCCAGAAAATGACTCATTCCTTCTGTAGATATGGTTGTTGGTATTGTTATGATGGTGTATAATAAAGACGACAGATACAGGAGACGTTTCATTAGAAATACTGTCCTGTGATTTTGTTCTGGAGGTATTGTTTTGACTTTTATTCTTAATTCTTTCACATATGTTTGTTCTTCACAATGAATAAATAAAACAAATGAATAAATAAAACAGACTGACTGATCATCCTGGCAGCGTCTGTGTGGTGGTGACGTGTTCACTGACGTTCAGGTTGTTTTCTATGCTGAGCCCAGGACGTTGGAATGTACTGACCTGTAACTGGTTGATGATGAATGGTGATGTGACTGAGTCCAGGACGTGATTTTGATGCGTGTATCACCAGGTCTTTTATTTTGTTAATGTTGCACCACAGTACAAACTCTGTGATGGAACTGTTGTCACTGAGTAGTCCTTCTATGGCTGTACCATCTAATGAACTCTGGCAGCCATTATTACTGTCTCTGGCCTGTTGAGGATGTTGTGTATCAGTGGATGAGGAGAGGAGGAACATTCAGGTTCTGGATGACTTGATGGAGCTGGGTTGTATTAAACGCAGAGCTGAAGTCAAGGAAGAGAAGTCGTTTTGGGTATGAAGATGGTGAAGAAGGGAGTGGAGGAGACTTGTCCCTGTTTTTGGCCGGTATGCAGACTGGGTCTAGTACTGGACTGACACTTGAGGATTTTGTGGTAAAAGACAACCCTGACCTGAAATCCACATTTAGAATAATATTGAGTTTTATTCTTGTTGTTCCAGAAACAACTAACCTTAGTTAAGCTGCTCGCGTGTTGGCAGTAAAAAATTACAAAGTAAAAGAATAAAATACAGCGACAGAACAAAAACACATCAATAGGAAAAGAAATAGTCTGCTCTCTGAGGTGAGAGGGTTTTGTTGCCTGTCACTGGAAATGGACGTGTTTTTTTAACAGCTCTGATATTAAAACAGTCTGTTTGATTCAGATATGACGGGTCTGTGTCTCCTCTCAATGCAGTGAGATGAAGTCCTTCAGAATAAAAGCATCCTTCTTTTGCAGTTTGTCAGAGAGGCTGTTATTGAGGGGGTGGGTAGCAGTGCAGCTATTTCATGCTCTGTTGCTCTCTCCACCAGCTAGAAAACCACACTGTACAAAAGCTGTCCTCTATCTGAAGTTCCCCATCGTGTCCTTGGGTTTTTATTTAATCCCAGATTATTGTCTGAATATCGTGTTATGAAATATTGAATCTCTTCCCTGTTGACTGTCTTGTTTAAAGTGTGGTGTGCATACTTCAGTTATGTATGTAAATCACGGAGCAGCCTCATGTAAAGAGGAAGTAGTGGAAGGGACCAAGGACACACCCCTGTGGTGTGCCAGAGTTCAAAACAAGGGTGGATGATGTGAGAGTGTAATCCTCACTATCAGTTCTCTGTTGAAATCTCATGTAGCGCAATTGATCAGTGTGTGTGTGTGTGGGGGGGGCAGATAAAATCGACAGAAAACATTTTTACATTCCTTTAATTCTTTCTATTCTATTTGAAGAAGCCCATCGTAACGATACAGTGAAGAAGTAAACGTGTTTGTGCTGTTGTTGCAGGAATTATTAGAAACATTTCAGTTATAGATATTTTTTAATTTAAAGTTGAAGGGACAATTTTTGGGATTGAAACAGTTTCAACAGCTGAAGATAAAGATCTACACATGTTTCTCAAAACCCCGCCACACATTTGACTCATTTTGCAGCGTGCGTTCAAAGTGTCTGAATCAGATAAGATGGCTTCCTGAAGTCTGGTTTCAGATCTTGCATGTTCAGGATAAAACCGAAAACCACTGATTCATCCCTGTGCAGCGCGTCTTTTTCACTTCAGATCATTAAACTCTGAGTTTTTGTTTGACAGGAAAGCACCTCATGTACTCACCTACAGGCTAGAACGCTCTGATGCTGGCTGGTACCTTCAGGTAGGTGAACTTCAGGAAGTTGGTCTCACACACACACACACACACACACACACACACACACACAGGGCAGTAGGAGGCCATTACCGTCTCTATGCGTGCCTTTAACAGGATTTGAGGAACCGACAGGAGAAATTTGAAACTCTGGAGTCACTGGTTGACCACTACAGACGAGCCCCATCTCCTCCTGTTGGGATGGGGCCCCTCACTGATCCACTGGACAAAACACAAATACCAAGCAACTTTCTTCAAGGTACAAAACAGTCACACACTTTACCTATCGGCCTCTGGTTGCTTGTAAAAACCCATGCAGATATGTTTTTGGGTTCTGTTCATCACAGAATTTGTCTACATGGAGGTGACCAGCAGCAGCAACAGCTCCGCTCAGTGAGAGCCCGTTTTTGACCCTGCAGACGTTCTTCCTCACAACTTCCTGTTTGTTTCTCTCATCAACAATTACCAACACTTATACATAAATATCAAATGCAAAAGCATTTTAAAAGTACTGAAATGTTTGCCGTTTCTTTTCTTGTCAGCCTGAGTGTGCAGGGTTGTGTTTAACCTTTTAGAGCTGGGTTATTCTAGGTTGTGATGAACTTTCTGTGGCTTCTGTGGTCTTTATCTGTGCTACATTAGTATCTTTTTGTAAATCAGAGGGTGAGACAAACAACTCACTCACAATATGGACCATTTAGATTTTAGCAGAACGTATGCATGTTTTTGGTCTGTGGGGAAACCAGGAGAAAACCCACTCATGCTCTGTGAGACCCTATCGCCACACAGAAGGATCACAGCTGGGAATTGAACTTGTGACCTTCATGCTGCAACACAACAGTGCTACCAACTTTGCCACCATGCAGTCCCACCGTCTTTGCAATGCAAAATAAATGTAAAAACTCCAAATAAGAGCGGTACTCCTGCAAGGGCGAGGACCTTTGACTTGTGTAAATCCAAAAAGTAGCCTTTTCAGGAGCTCATATCCTACCTTTAGTCACACTTTAATGAGTAATAAATGATTGATCAGGAGGCAGAAGCTGCAGCTCGGACTTTTAAAGCTGTTTTAGTTGTTTATTTGGGTCAGATCCGACCAAGAGCTCCAGATCTCGTTGTGATTTTACTGTTCTGTAGAACCTCTGTAGAAGTTCCACTATTAAAAATGAAAACGTCTCATCTTTCACTCTTTATGTTGAGCTTTCTTTTTCATTTTAAATTTTATTGTGCATGAATATCTGCTTTAGATAACCCTCTATAAACAGCAGTAAAACTAGAAAATGACTCCAAAAAAGCAGACCACAGTTCATAACCAGACTTTATTATATACTGTAAACATATTTTAAATAAAGATTTCAATATAACTGAATGTTTTTTATAAATTAAGCAGAGAGCAGCGTGCTAAAATAGTACATAAAAGTGGTCGTTTTATGCATGTAAGGCAATAAAAGTCTTTAACACAACAGAAACTCCTGTTTGTTAACCTAAACATTTCCAAAGCTCTTTGGATTTTGGCAGAAAAACTCACTGTTTCAGTAAATTTGAGGTCTGAGGCTCTGGAGGCACCTCTCATGACCTACATCCAGTCGTTTCTCAGGAACACATGTAACTCTGCCTGTTAAACTGTGTGCAGATTTTGTAGATATAACCAAAAACCAGAAAAGTAATCATGTTTCACCAGAGTTCAGAGTGCAAGATGAAATAAACTGTTCAGCCACAATTTTCAAGCTTGCAGCAACGCATGCATCCAACCTGTGTGAGAAGTAAAAATGAGTCTTTATTCTGTGTTGCTTTCAAAATGTATTTCCAGGGTTTTGCTCCACGTCCTCCACCTCAGTGATCTCTTCCTCCTGTTTTGCCGGCATAGCGGGGTAGAACTACCAACACAAGCATAAATCCACATTAGAGCTGCTTGTACACAAACACCTTAGTGTGTGTGTGCGTGTGTGTGTGTGTGTGTGTGAGGATTTGCTTACACTGAGTGTGTCGCCTTTCTCTAGAAAGTATTTGTACTGCGGTGGGGGGCGCGGGATTGGAGGAAACAGAGCACTAGTCAACCTGGAACACAAAGTCAGCCTCAGAAAGACGATCAATAAAAGCGGGTGGATAAATGCCAAAGTAAAGGTCCGTCCACCCGTTTCTGTCAGGTCTTTTCCCAACTCAGCTTTATTTATATAGCACAACTTGTGTTGACCAAAGCGCTGCACAAAGTA